>JAYKAV010000048.1:172362-233307 GCA_035582835.1 Phoebastria nigripes | reverse complement strand
CTGTGTGGTGTTTGGCTGCCGGCCAGATTAAACCACAACAAAACCCTTGCTCAAAAAGACAAAAATGCTAGTATGTTTCAAAATAAAATGAAAAAAGGAGTAGCTACAAAATGAAGTTGACAGCTATTCCATGGATCTAGTGCTTGCTTAACTAATACTGAGAAAAAAAGCATCATTAACCGAGCTAAGGGAAGAGTACGGGCATTTTACAAGCATGAAACAGACATTGCGAAGTCTTGGGCTATCTAGGTTAAAAAGGAAGTGAAGGAAAATGTTTGTAAAGGAACAACATGAGAATTTCTGTAGACTTGATATATGAAGATTAGTATTTTATAGTTTTAGTGATGAGAAATTAGTCACGTTTTCACAGCAGACCGACAGCTCCAGATGTTAGAGAAAGTTTCCTTTACGAATGATGGCACAGTTCCTGTGGCAGCCTCTGCTTTTTTTGCCTTTGTCCTGGTTTTGCAGGTCTGTCAGCACAGGAGAAGAAAGGTAAGCTTCATTCTCATGGAATGAAAAGTAGATATTTCAATGGAAATACAACACAATATGTTTTGAAATTATTAAAAAAAAAAAAAAAAAAAAGTTGTATCTAGTTTTTAACAAGGAGAGCTCTGCCAAAAGGAATGGCTCAGATGAAGGTTTTAGGAGGAATAGATGCTTTTATGAACTATGAAAACACCCATTTGTTTTCAAAAGAGAGAGAGAATTGAGTTACTTTGGAGAACAATATAGATACTCTTACACGTTTTTACTGGAAATTGTAGGTTCTAGTGGCAGGATTAAGAAATGTCACAAAGTTGCAGGGCCAGTGATGAAAATCACAGTCACAAGTGTGAGATCAGGCAAGTTTCCCAGGCTCAGATTTTTAGCTAAATGTCCTTCTTACCACTGATACCATCCTCTTACACCACACTCTTCATCCATTCCTTCCTCCTAAGTTTGCTCAAGAAGATTCAAGATCATCTGCTGTAATATTTCCTCCCTGCTCCTGCCACATGTGAATGAGAGAATGAGAGAACCCACCTCTTCTACTAGTCTTGATCAAAGTGACAGAATTGCAAGCAGAATAAGTCCATTTGTGCTTCTCAGAAACCACCTGGAACCAAGGAGTCTCTTTTGCTGTGCATGAGAACTAGGTTATCAGCACCCTGCAACAACCGTTTCCCAATTCCTTACGCTGACCGAGCAAGTAGGTATTTTAGCCTATGCCTCTGCTGAAAGCCCAAGCTTTTATTATGCTGCTGAGTTCTCTTGGAACCTTGTTCAATAACAACAGAATGAAGGAAAAAAAAAAAAACAAACAAACCTGTGGCAGAAAACTGGTATTGGGAGCATAGTTTTCCCTTTGTGCTTTAAGTTGTTTCCATGAATCTGGGATAGCAGAGATGGTGATGTTAACGATGGAGCATACCCCCAGCATTACACTAACTTTTGCATTGAAAATGAACTGCTAGTTAGAAGGTATATTTCTCATAGTTAGGGTTAGATTAAAACTGAAATCAAAGTACATTTGTCAGAGCTGGGTTTGAGGCTTCTCAAAGGCGTTTTGACAGCATTCTTTTCTGAACTGCTTTTGCAAATGACATTCTTTTAACCCAAACAAAAGTATTCTGAGCTTTTGTGAGACGTTCATAGCATTAGTCGTACTGAGTATTGTGCAAGCTGAGCAGCTGTTTTGCAAAGTTAAATAACTTGGCCATTTCCCAATATTTTTTTTGAAGACTTGAGCTTAGTGTGCTTTATGGATGGTCTGCAGTAACATTTGATTTTGTTCCTTTTCTTTTCCTTCTGTTAAGCCCAATGAAAATAAGTTTAAAACTGTATCCAAGTTGTATGCTTTCACTTTGAATAGGTGGTAAAAAGAACATATAAGCATTAGATATTTCAAGGTATTGTTGACTTACTTGATTACAAATAAAATTGATTTATCTTTTCTTTTTTCTGTCTATCCAAAGTGACCGTATATGATTGAAAATGTGCATTTGTTTGCCTCTGACAGCCAGTGTTTAATTTTGTTATTTTACCTATGTGTAGTCTTTCTACTTAGGAGTAGAATTTATTTTTATTATTAGTTACATTGTGGCTTTACCCAGAAATGTCAGTCTTAGTGTTCTAGAATATGTGCAAATACATGGTGTGGGGGTGGAGGGTGATGATGGTGGTGGTGGTGGAAAAATCAGCAGTAATGTATATTGAAAGGTGAATTCGGCATTACAGAAATGCTAAAATTGCTCTATAATAGAGGGAAAAMTAGTCAAGTCAAATGCAGCCACTTTACTGGTATTAAGACAGTTAACTCCTATTGATTTTTTAAATACCTCTGACATGGGACTGTAGAACTGGAAGGGGCCTCCTGCATCACTGTGTCCAGCCTCCCAGAATTACTCTTGCAAAAAAACCCAACAAACCTCCCCCAAATCCAAACCAAAACACCACCTCCTCCTCTTGCACTCACACTAGAGGTCACACATTGGCCACACTATATGGTAAACCGAAGACTAGTGCTGCTTAAGCAGAAGTAGCAATTTAATGGGAACAGGGAAGAGAAAGAAGATGAAATGTGTTACCAATTGATCACTTGCTGAGCTGACTGTGGGAGGTATAATGTACCATCTCTGACCAAGAGAGATTTAAAACTCCTTTTTTCTGAGACGGAGGAAAAACTTTAAATGACCAAGAAATTTCAGTAATGACCTAGAAATCTTAAAACCATGAACAGCACCATGGATCTTGACCTGCCTTTAGCTATAGGCAATCTCCAGTGCTTCATAAGAAGTTTTTCTCTTGGAGGAGAGCAAGAAGAGGAGGGGAATTCTTCCTGCAATGCAGGCAGTTATCTTCTGGCATTACACAGAAAAGAGATTCATCCTCATGCTGCAAAACCAAATGAGACAATACAACTTTCCTCAGCTGATTTCAGCCTTTCCCCATCCTTTCAAGTATGCATGTGCAGGGATTTACGTCTGTGTGCAGATTAGTGTGGAAACAGAGGTTTGTGGACAAACTGCAAGTACAGCTTGGGCAGCTTTGGTTATGTTTTCCTAGATCTGATAGAAATCATTATACAGATTATAGAAACCGTATTTCATTTGTGGAATAGAAAAAAAAATACAGAACAGTATTTGTTCAGAGATTTGCCTTAATTTCTTGTTCAATGCCTTTTTCATCTTTTTATGTAGGTGGCAACTAGGATTGCCATAATTTTTTTTTTTTTTTTTTTTTTCTGGCTGCAGGCAGACAGAAGGCCTGGTTGCCCAGGCTGGGAATAGAGAGGCTACAGTTTCATTTGGAGCTCCAAATGCTAATTATTTGTCAACATTATTAGTATTTGCTTTGTTCTTTGAGACAGATCTTGATGAATACACAAGTACCTTTATTCATTATTGTTCCAGAAGAGAGAAGGGATTACCAGCCTGCAACAGGTAAGGACGACAGCCTGTGTAAAATTCTGGAAATGTGTTATTAGTGCTCAATTTTTTCTTGAAGGTAACAGGATACGAGATTGGCTTTAGACCCTCAGAGAGAACATTTGAAAATATCAGTTATTTAGACCTAATACCCACTTCTTCTTCTTGACTTAGTGAATACTTCATTAGGAGATGCCTTCTTATGAACTCTTCTTGAAGGACCTCTTAACCTAAGCTGTGGTTTGGGTATAACAGCTCTGGGCAGATAAGCTCCCTTTCTTTTTACCAGAACTCTGAAGAGTGTTTGCAAAATGTACAATATTGTTCTTTTGCTCAAGAACAAGTATTGTTATTATTTCCAAGACTAAAATATCTTCACATATTTTAGGTGTCTTAGTTTGGATGATGTAATTTTCATTCTTACTGTATTTCAATGGGAACAAAGCTAAGTCAGCAAACAGTACTTTATGGTGCATCTCCCAGAATTAGAATAGCCTGCAAATGAATTAAGGTACAAGAATAGAATACAAAAATCGTAATTTATAGCTAGGGATTCAAGGGTGATCCTTGAATGTCTTTATTGCTTTTATATTGTCACATTATTTTTGTCATTTATGTTATTTTTCCACAGGAGAAAAGTATATTTGATTTTTCTTATGATAACAGTGACTTAATCTATTCATCTTTGATTTTCTAATAATAAAATGTAATGCTTTCTTTTCAGTTTCAAAGAAAATTTTATATTCCACTTTTCTAAAAAAAGCAACAACAGCAGCAAAACCTCTAAAGAATGTTAAATCATTAGAAAAATAAAAGAAGCATGGTCTACCAAGAAAATTGTTCTCCTGTTGCAAAGTATGTCTATTCCAGAAAGTAAAGGGAAAGAGTTCTAACTTAAGTCTTGGTGGAAGGTCATAATGTGCATTTTAATAGGAATATTTTAGCAAGTATTCTTTCATTATGAGATCATAAACGCTGTGCATTTTGATATAAAGATAGAATGAAGGCATAAAAGGAGCTATGGGTTCCTGAAATTTGAAAAGGTGTAATACATTTGTGATTCTTCCTCCATATACCAGTGGTACAAGAAGTTCATACCTGGTGTAAAGCAAACAAAACACCCAAGCAAATTACTAAACAAAAAAAGAATTCTTCTGCTTTGACATGTATTAGTCAGGAGAAATTATCTCTTTTTAGTTGTTGCTCCTTTAACACATGCAAGTGACAAGCATTTAGTACATCTGTTCAGCTGACAATAGAGCTTTGTCACTGTGATGACAAATGAAAAAGCATTGGATTAATTTAGTTATAAAGAGATTTAAATTTTGCTGCTTCTGACTCGTCTCCACAAGACTGATGAATTAGAAATAATAATTTGTTCTGAAGCCACCATTGTAGAATGAGGCAGAAAAATTCCACTCGCTGAAATATGTATCATATATCTGGCAGGTAAACCCAGAGAAAGTTCCTTCTGTTACTAACTAAACTCACAGGAGAGAACAGGCTTTGTAAGATGTATGGCCTTATTACGTTGCTGGAACATAGGAACTGTCGAGTACAATACCTTCACCATTTTTTTTTTCTGATATGCTTTGGCACATTTAGTGGTGGAAGGGTTGATGTTGCTGTAAGTGTAAGATTCCTCAAGTTTCCATTTTTTTTAGAATGATACAGAGGGATATAATTTGAGCTTTTTACAAAGTACACTAAACAGTGGCAAAGTGATTCACTTGTTTTCTTAACCGTTGCTTTTCATGTAATACGCATTGACTAGTTTATAGTCTGGATTTTAGGTAGTATCATACTTACGCAAAATTAACTGGTACACAAGCTTAGTGGTAACCTGAATGTCTGATGGATCATTTCCTAAACACTCAGATAACACTAAAAGATCAACATAACAGCCAAAAAGTGAACTATAGAACACAGGATCCGAAGAGAAAGAAGGAAAGTATTTCAGAAGCATGAAGTTGTCACTGAAACAAAATGACAGCAAAGGCTTGTAGAAATAAAACTGGCAGTTTTCAAATGTACTGATAACTGTGAAATATCTCCTTGTGCTTTCCAAAGATGGTCAGATGTGACAGAGCAATTAAACGAGAAACAGAAATTTTCACCTGCTGGCATCACTCTCTGAGTCAAATTCTACCTGCAGAAACCCACACACTTATCAGACATTAAGACAGCATACCAGTCTAAAAATGGCATGCTATATTAAAAAAAGTTCAGAGATTCAAGAAATGATACTTTTCATCGTTGTTTAAAAAAAAAAAAAAAACAACAAACCCACAAAGGTCAATTAGCTTCAGCAGTATAAATATAACCGACTCCTGTTTCAAGTTCTCTGACATGTTTGCACTTTTAGCTATAGTATGTTTTTGTCAAATAGCAGCATTTTTATTTCTTATTGCAATGCAGTTGGTCTTTCAACAATATGCGGTAATTGCGCAGCTGGCTCCCCAACTTACCGTGCTTGGTACAAATATGCAAGCATCACAGCCTTGGTTGTGTACGTGTGGTGGTGCTGACTGACAGTCTCAAAAGCACAGCATGCAGTAAGTACCTCTAGAGGGCTCCCGAGATATTTAAAGAGTTATGACCCTATTACTTTTCCTTAAAAGGTTATTTTTCTCTTACAGTGTTTTTCTTCTGAGTTTCTTATTTCCCTTCCTTCATTTTTTTTATTATTGAGTGTCACCATTTTTATCTCTCTCATTAAATATTTCCATTCCTATTTAGGTACTTTTCATTAAAATTTTCTCTATTGTTTTGCTTCCTTTCTGACTCCTTTTTAATATACACCTCAACTTCAGTCTCTACTGTCATTGTCTTAAAAGCAAAATCTGAGATCTGTTTGCTGCTGCATGAAGAACAGTGGGGGTGTCCTGCTCCAGGACAGAGTTTTAAGCTATGAATTCAAGGTCTCCCTTGAGCCCTAAATCATCAGCATCAAGAAAGGCAGTATTTCACACATAGCCCCATCCTTTGTATGTCTTGTTCTTTGCTGGCTGGTTTAGTTTCTTTATGCTGTCCAGTGAGTTAAATTACAAGCCTTATTGGATGTATTTCCTTAGGTTTCCAAAATCATAGCTTTTGAGCCCTGTCTTGCTCTTTCCTTTCTCGCTCTTGTCAGTGTGCAGTGGGAATTGGTACTTCAAACTTAAACTTTAAAGGAATTGATACCTACTCTGGCGTGCAAGTGCATTGGTGTTTGTGGGAGGGAGGAAAGGTTAAGTACTGGTGATTTGATGCAAACTAGCAATATTTTTTGTTTTCCTGAGAGGTGTAGCACTATGCCACTTCGCGTGTGTGTAGTAACCAACATTGTATGAACCACGTAGGCAGAACCCCATACTGAGAAAATATAGGTGTTGTCTGTGTTCCTCTCAAGAAACAGTTAAATAAAAAGGTATAGTTTACTGTGTGTGTACCTGCCAGTTTTCAGAGATGAAAGGCAACTGAAGTCTGAATATGGTCCTTTGGGATGAAACCCTGGTTCCACTGAAGCTGGTTGAAGTTTATGCGTCGACCTAACCAGGGACCTGATTTTGACTTCTACTTTGTATGTGWCCAGGAAGAGTAAGGTGAAGAGTAAAAAAAGTAGTTTCAGTCTAATCTGTGCCATCAGGAAGTGTACTGTATTTTCTGCAGCTGGAATAGACCGCAAACAGAAGGAAAGTGCAAAAGGACTAATCAGTAGGATAAGTTAATGAATGCGGCATGTGTCATAGCAGTGCAATATGATGATACAATTTACATGAATGCATGGTATAAACAAAGGCCACAGAGAGCTCTTTTTCAATTGCTCCTTCAGCTATTTCACAGGGAAATACCTGACAGCAAAGGAAATGTCTTTGTAGGGCTTTACTGAAGCCTCTTCAGTATCCACATGAAGTGCATGGCAAACGAGTTGGCCAGCAGTATTTAATGTTGATAATGAGAAAACTGAACGAAACTTAAAGTTCATTAAATACAATGGTACATTTGCAATTCCTTCACATATAATATATATATACACAGACACATATATACACACGTATATACGTATGTGTACATATATACACCACATACCCCTCAAAAAAAAAAAAAAAAAAAAAAAAAATCCAAAAAACCCTTATGGTGCCAAAGCCATCTCTGTACAGCAAAGCACATAGTTAAGTTATGCTGGCATGGTAAAACCCCTCATGAAAGAACTGTGAAAGTTAAATTGCTTATTTGGTCATTCTTAACCTCACATTTGTTTAAGCAGGATGGCCTTAATCTGAAGGAAATATGATTTTTTTTTTTTTTTTTTATCTTCAGCTTTTTGAAAGCAAGACAATTGTTTCGAGCACACATATTTCATTTAAGAGATGAAAATGCAGATTGAGTCAACCAAGAAGGCAAGGGGAAAGAAATTTACTATTACTCTTTCAACTGAGTGATGTGAATAGTACAGGGACTGTACATTTCGGTATGGTGTTTTCCCCTTCTACAGGCCATTACATTGTCAAAATGTGATACGGACTTATATTAAGCTTATGATCCAATGCAACTTCTGCGACTTTTTTCTATAGGATGGTTTTTTGGCTTGTTGTTTCCCACTTTGGTGTGAAATATTTAAAAACACAGGCACTGTTTAGCTTCAAGAGAGGACTGAGCAGGACATTAACTGTCTCAAAATGCAGCACAGCTACTGCAAAATAATAAAGAAAATTCTGTTATTTCCGTTTATGACAGAACAAGAAACATTGGGCTAAATTGAAGCAGTTCAGAGGTCAGGAAATTTAACAGACACTCATGAGGCACCAGAACATGTTGCCTGAGGAGTTTATGGAGTCTCTGAGTACACGTTTAACATGGTCTGTCAGGAATGAAATAGCTGAGGGTGATCCCGCATCGGAGAGGCACTARGTTATCTTTCCAGCTCCATTCTGGTGCTGTGTATGGACATAATGTTGCTATTATATACCATGGTCTAAAGATGAACAGAGGGCTTCAGTGCTGCTCAAATCCAAAAGGAAGCCTACCTATAGTGTGCAGCAAAAGACAAAATGCCTATTTACTTGTACTTTTGGCTCATTTCCGTATTATTTTTAACACTGCAAAAGAATGAGGTAAAGAAAGAGAATTTCCAAAGGAAACATTTAGCTTTAGGTATAGAATACCAGCAAAAATAGATACATAATAAAATAAACTGGTAAAACCAGTATGTTTTGTAATTTGACAATAAGTAGTGTATTATTTTCTCCTGTATTTAAAATTATTCTTTTAATAAATTTTACACATAATTCATGAATTAAAATTTGTTTGTGAGCTTTTTTCTAATATTCAAAACTCCAGAGCTTCTGGCTGGCTTTGGTGGGGTACACAGGTCATGTATTTTCTTTGGTTTTGAATTAGATGATAGCTTAACTTCAAGAATCAGCATAATTTTGAAGCCATTCATGGCATTTTTCATGCAGTTTTCAGCATAATATTCATGCCAAAGCCAAGATTTGTCCTTGTCAATGATTTTTCTCATTTATGTGTAAAATTATGTGTCCTTAAGAACTACTGCTATGAACTTGAGCATATGGGCCAAGGCTATCAATAAAGGAAATTTTATATTTATTTCAGCAAAAATTCTTAGGAAAACTTTTTCATATGTCTTTAGTTACTTAAAAAAGCCCTTTTTCTTTTCTTTTTTTTTTTTTTTTTTCTGCACTTGAAGCAATTGAACTTGGCTTTCAGTTAGAAGAAAATAACTTTATTGCTTTGAGAGAGTTCTCATTTTAATTTGGGTTTTTGGCTTGTACAATAAAAATTGTGTTAATACTATTCATAAAACACCATCCACATGATTTTGTAAGGATTGGTACTCTGTTGAAAGTAATGAATTTAAACAGAGCTATATTTACATCTGCTTTTCTAAATATTTATACCACATTTATCATCTCATTCACTGAGTGCTTGCAAATAGATCTGCCAAGTACCAAACATCAGAAGTGATAGATGAGATAGCTTTTAAGATCTAACCAACAGACATGAGTTCAGTGATGCTACTGATTAAATTTAAAAAAACCCAAACCCCACAAGGCAGAGCAGTAGTAAGGATCATATAACAACTAGAGGAATGAATGGAGTATAACTAATTTCTGTTTCTCCCATTAGAGGTGTAAAACTATTAACCCATTTACACAGATGATCCTCTTGAACAAATACTAATTTCTGGTCATGATCTTCTCATGTATTACTTCAAAACTGCTAGAAAACATGATGATTTGAAACAAAATTAATTCAGCATTTCAGAATGGGCTAACCTGGTTTTAGAAGTTTTATTATTACCAGCAAGTTAGGTTTATTTTCATGTGTCATGTTTTTTTGTTTAGTGAAAAGAGAGTAAGTATGTACTTCTGTGATTCAAAACCCAGGAAGTCCACTTTCCTTTTAAAAGCTTTATTCTAATATATTAATATTTCTGTATTGAATTATAATTAGCTCTATAAGCTTGTTATTGTTATTGATGTTGTTTACTTTTAGGTAGAAGGTTTGACTCCCTCTAGGGTGAAGAGCAATTCAGATTATCCTGTTTTCAGGCAAAAATGAGTGGCAAATAATTGTATCACCACTCTTCTGGACCTGAATTGAGRTACCTTTGCACTGCTTTCATATGGTGCTGAAGCTACACAGAACCTTAGGATTTCAGCTCAACAGCTGTTTCTAATGTTTCCAGTTTGGCTAGCAAGAAGTACTTTTTATCAGTGTATAGGTCACTTCAGATTCCATTTGTGGTATCCAAGGTTATGCTGAATATTGCTATAGCAGGGATCATTCCCCATCTCCTAAGCCCAGCTGCAGCCACTCTCTTGTAGTTTCTTTACATTTCCTTGTCAGAAGGAGACCTGGGCATGGTTATGCAGCTTGCTTCTCTACTCCCCCTAGGAGCAGGAGCAGTAATGTGCTCTACAGAAGTGGTAGTCTGCATGATCTGTAAACTGCTGTGTTGAAGTCCTCATTGGAAGACGAGAATAGATGCAGCCTAACTCTCCCTGTACGCTGCAGATTGCCCTTATGCATCTCAGGGTTTTAATCCTAGAGTCCTCCTAGAGCTGGACTGCTGGTAATATACTGTGCTGACTAATTTTTTTGGCATTTATGTTATTTCATGCATCTAATTTTCTGCCCCTTGACCATATCAAAGATTATGGCAGAGTTAGAATTTCTACCTGAATTTTTAAGAATAAGAACTCAAAACTACAAATATCCATTTTGTATGTGTTATTTGTGCATGTATTGGAGGGGGTGTCCTTTTTTGAAAAAGAAAAAAAAAAAAAAATCATCCCATTGCCTATACCTCTACATATAGCCTTGTTCATCCAAAATTGAATGACAAATCTCTGAGCCTGCTGCTTACTGGACTTGAGTTTACTGTTAAGTAAAGTAGCCACTTCTTAATAGACTTGTTTAGTCAAGGAGAGGGAGAGCTCAGCACTGGTGGAGGAGAATCTTTGCAGGAAAAAAATAACATTTCGAGGAAATTATTAGCCACCAATTCTAAAATCAAGTTACTGTTCATACATGATATTTTGGCTTACTGTCATGGATGGAGCGAGGGGGAGAGATGCACTTCACTCGTAAGAGAGAAGCAGCAATATGTTTATTGATGTAACACAGCGATTTAACAAAATTTTGATAGTAAATGCGACAGTGAGTTAACAAGATTTGATGGCAAGGTGCACTTGATTATTTACTGCATGGAGGACAGGGTCAGACAAAATTGTCAGGGTGACCGTCCCATTGAGTCACGAGGTTCAGAAAGGACCCCCTTGCTCTCTAAACTCCTTCTCAGAGAGGAGTCTAGGTGCGGCTGGATCCAATCCTAGTCCCAGACTTGGTCAACGGTTTATGTCTAAAGGATTATATATGCACAATCAATCCTTTATATCACTTAGTTACGATTTCCAAGTTTAGCATGCTATTAGCCACTTACCGAGGATCTGTTGCGGCAAGGAATCTCTCAACCTCGAGGAGTATCCTTGAGAGGCGTCCCTGCTCAGGRCGGAAGGGGAGATCCTGGCGTGCAGCCCGTTGCCAAGCAGGAGAGCTCAAAGGGCTCTCGGGCTGCCCGCTGTTTATGGGGGTAAGATGATTTACAAACCGACTGCAGACGTTAGTTTCTTCCAAATTTATCAGGAGTCACACATTGATCAGCACTGTGGTTAGGTGAATGCATTGCCTATTGTGGTGTTATCTGCATCCATCAGAGGCATTCATCACGATAACCACAGGTGATTATCGCTTGAGCAGGGTTAGGGAAAAGTCAGGTTGGGGGGGGCAGGGGGAACACACCGTCACACTTACAGACTGAAAAAGTACATAGCCAGTACAGAAAAAAATAATAAAATTGGCAATTTTACGTGCTGAAGAAAAGTTAAGGAGGCATAGAAGTAGTCAAACAATTTCCAAGGTGATATGTCCTATCAATTTTAATTAAACTGAAACAGTAAATGATCTAATAAGCTGTGAAAAACAGCCTAGTCATCCCATTGCGTACATTTTACACTTTAAATAGGCCCCTAACATAGTAGTTTCTGCAGCTTTGAGAAGATCATTACTGAGTATGGTAGATGATTTAAATATTGATCTGATCTGTAACTTAGCTGAGCGCACAGCACCTGATGAAGCTTTCAAAGGTTAACTTCTCTTTTTGACTGTGTGACAGGGGAAGAGATAGCAAATGACAATAACAGAACATTAATATTTTCAGCTCAGCTCTTCAACTTCTGCAGTAATGACACTGCATATCTGTCAGTCATGTTTGTTTTCTACAAGGCATTAACTCCAACTGGACTAACGTGTTTTTGTTTTAAGTGACACAGGAAGAGAAGGCAAAACCACTTTTTTATCTATGAGAGCTAGTAGGATAAAGTGATGTGGGCCATTAGGTCTTAGAGACAGAAGCAGCTCTATTTTTGTTCTTGTTTCTCTGTCAAATGAAAAAAAAAACCCCTCCTCCAATCTTCCCTACTCTGGTTAATATAAAGAATTTATCTGAATAGTTTGCAAATACACTAGAGGTGGTTGCATTTTAGAAGTGGTATGCATGTATGTCAGGGATTTGGAGATCTAAGTTCTAAGGTGAATAAATATAAAATACAAATTGTTCACTGTAGAATAAGCTGTGAATACAACAAAGTTGGTGAACACTGCAAATAGTAAAGGGGAAGTATAGAAACATAAAGGATTTCTGTAAGCTTTACAAGCTAAGGACTTCTTTTTACCCTTTGAGAATATTTTGTATTGCTCAGGTGATTGTTCTCTGGGTGCCTCTGCTTGATGAATTGATTCAGCACATCTCAACTATCATCCTTCTTTTTTCTACACACTCAATCCTAATAGATTTGCATTAGTAACTGAAGATTTTTTTTGTGTTAGTTGTGCTTGGAAAGGGTGATTTAGGAGAGGATCACATTCCAGAGCATGGCCTATGGCATATGGTAATTGGGTAATAAAGCATGGGTCTGTCAGTACTAATATAAATACCGCCAGATGTAATTGCCATTCCCTGTTCTTGTGGTCCTTCAGTAGATCTGTGGGAGTGGAGTAGCTAATATGCTTCAGAAAAAGCTTCTTTTTTAACGTACATCATTATTTTTCTAGGTTTTATAATGCTTAATGAGGGACTGTAAGAAAGATGGTTCCTTAAAGTATCCCCTGGTCCTGTGGGAGGATAGAAGTAAGATGGCTGTTTTTATTTAGGTCTAAATGTCACAGCCAATATTTTATGTGCTGGATGTACATCTACATAGCCATTCACACCTGAGTCTCTTCTCCAATGATCAGGTGTGAGTGCTAACATATAAACTGTGCTTCAAAGTGGAACTCTTGAACAAATAACTTAGTAGATATTAAATAAAAATTCATGAGTCAATAATAACCAATGTCAACAACAACAACAGAGTCAAAAATAACAATTCCATGAATTCAACAATTCCAACCTAGCAAACCCCAGCTTCTTAGCAATTTGTGTCTTTTGTACTTCCCGCACATTCATCATGATATAGCCAGCTCTCTCCAGGTCCACAATATATTTAATCTTCCTCATTGATTCCCTCTGGTAATATTTCTGGATCCTGCTCATGTTCTTTGGCCCATCTCACTGAATTGCCAGTCACTTGTTTTATCTGTCCATCATCTCTTGCTTGATTCCACTTATCAGGCACCTGGGTGGACCCTTCTGTGTTGGGGCAGAGCCTGTGGGTGCTGACTGACATGTAGATTCTCCAAATAGCACAAATAATGCTAAATGCACAATGCAGCCTCTCCTTCGGTAGGGCACTAACTTGAATTTCTTTCCTTTGTCCATCTTCTGCCTTTCATGCAAAAACTTAATGCCTTTGGCTGCCCCTGACCTGTGTTCTTCAGTGCAGCTGGCAGTCCCCAGCTCCTCACCTCTGCAGCATGGGGCCAGAGGCAACGTACTGTCTCCTTGCTCCTTACAGTGCAGAGGACAGGAGCTCTCCTTCACCCTTGGGGAAGAAGATGGTGTGCAGCTGGATCTCATGTGGCCAGTGAGTGGGCAGCTGGGCCGTACTCAGGTATGTAGTCCTGTAGTTTGGATAAAGCCTTTGAGACTCCTCTATCAAACAGAGTCAGACCTGGGAAACATGATCAAAAATGTGTGAGGAGGAGAGGGAAAGGAAAGAAAGAGTGATATCACAAGAACTTAATTTCCTGAGGAAACAAGGTTAAAACATAGACCGCGCATTAGATTGTATTGATTAATGTACAACTTGCCTTGTATTAGATTTACTTGATGTTCTGTAACATTTCTTTTCAAGAAACTGGTCAAAAATGAAAAGTAGGGCTGAAAAGTTTCTGTGTGAGACCACTTTCAAAGACTATCCCTTAAACATTTATGAAGAGAAACCAAGAGACTGCACAGAAAATTCAAACTGTGAAATTCTACATCAACAGACTTTTCAGAAGAGAAATGTCTCAGTGTAATCTTATTTCAGAATATGATCTCCTTCTCATAATCACTATCAGGTTCCCCCATAACATATTTCAGGCTTTTTCTGAAGAATATCACAAGGCACATAACCAAGAATAACATTTATACATAATAAATTACCTGATAAGGTATCCCTTTAAGGTAACGACCCAAAGGGAATCATGAGATGGTACAGTAAGTAGCAAACTTAGTAAATAGTACATTAAGTAGAAAATTTAACTTTTACTATCTTCAGGTATTTTAAAAACCTATTTTGGGGGAGAAATAAACAAGACTCTGATGTTCATTTTCATATTTACACCACTAGATAATGTCCTCTATATCTCTACAACACTAGGTGATGCCCATTTAAAATTTGCTTAGTCTATATGGTAGAAAGTCATTTGCCAATATCAACTTGAGGTTTCACTAACAGATATTAAAAACACAAACAAAGCACAATAGTGTTTTATATTGTATGAAACTGTTCCTATCTGATCAATAATGTATTCCTTCTTAATTATTCAATATTATTTAGTGAAATTTTTATGCCTACTGGAATATTAATAGGATATAACAATTGTAAATACTCCCATTTTAATTAAAATACTTTAGCAAAAGTTGGGTGAGAAAGTTTTGATGCATTGATAGTCATGGCAAAGCAAAGTAATCCATTGAAGTGCAAAATAAAGACAAGGAATTATAAAACTACTAAGGAAATGCAGGAAAATTATCTTTATAAATCATATACTTTGTTTTTTGCTTTCAAACTCTATTGTATATACAAATGATATAACTAAAACATTCTAAAATAATCTGTTTTTCTATTTATTTTTCATGTGCTGTGTATAACTTTTCTATTTCTGGGAGCTTTTAGGAATAGAAGATGCTCATATGTAGTGCTATAGAATGGCAATCTCAGATCTCCAGGAAATTAGTTTTTCTTTTAACTAAAAAGGCTCATTCCAACTGGAAAATATTCCAGATGAGGTCTTCCTGCCTGAACCCCTGAAAGTATTAACAAGCTCCTGGATACATTTCATGTAAGAGTGATAGCATCACTGAGCAGAYGACCTTTACAGAATGGAGGTGATTCATATCCATTGCAGGCTTCAGGCTACGGCTGCAGTCCTGGATTCACTGATCCTGATAGCAAAAGATCTTCTGAGGGGACCTCATTGCACAGCTGTGCAGGGAGGGGATCTCATTGCATGTCCCCTCTACTGTAGGTGGCTGACCATAGCCACCCATGATACCTGGGCAAACGTGGAGAAAAGAAAGGAGAAAAGAAATGGCAAAGAGATTCTCCAGGAACCATGAAAATGTTTGCAGAACTTCTTAAAATTCCACTTCATGATAATATTGTTATGTACTTATTTGGCAATAAAAAAATGGAAAACCAAAACACCCTCTCTCTCCCCCAAAGAACTAAGTAACACTGCAGCGTGAAAGAGAAAGGAAGTTTGTGAGAGAGACACCTGAGATATTTCATGAATACTGTTAAATGTGTGAACTTGTACTGTCCTTGGAGTAATAATCATCTCAGACAAATTGGAAATTTATCTTTTCAAGTGATGCTTTCAATAAGGTATAAAGCTAACTAAAGCATACTGAGACTGCACATCCCAATACTGGGGCTGCCTCTACGAGGACTACCTGAGGTAGTGCCACATCACATCAAATCATCCCATGTTGACGTTAGTGCTGTGTGGGGCTGTTCTCAGGGTTAATGGGTATGCTTAAGTTATTTTGCTCAATGGGTCCTACAGCAGTGTGAAAATATGAAAAGAGAAAAAAGGAATAAATTCATTAGAAAGGAGATAACAATCACAGAAACAAAAGCTAGGGGGAAAAAATGGATTGTACTATATTTCCCCTTTCACTATTCAAATATATTGCTGTTCCGTTGCTAGAAAATGGCCCTTTTCACTATAGCAGCACCTTATCTTCACAGCTTCATGTTTCAAACTGTCAAATTGTAATAGGCCTTACTAAACTGCTACTGGTGGATAAGAGATGATGCTTAAAAACCAGAACAAAATAAAGCAAACTGAAAATGGATATTCCTCTCCCACAGACACAAYGTTAGGAGTAAAGCAAAAGCCAAACCAGCTTAAAGTAGCAGAGGTTATGAACAATGCTGTAAACTGTTCAGAGATATCCTAAGCAAAGTAGGCTGAGCTATCTCAGGCATGGGATGCCCTCTGTCAGGCTGCATAATTTGCATATGCCCACACTTGGACAGGGTTTTTTTTGCTGATTCAGATCTGTCCTTAATTTGTTACAACATTTCATACAATTTCTTTTTAATTTTTACCCCCGATATTTTTTTGTTCTTCAAGATATGAATAAAAGCAAAGTATTGGAAAAAAGATAATAAGCTATAAGAAGGTAGCTGTACAGGACACCAGCCTACTAAGTCAGACCAATGGCCCCTCTAGCCTGTCTCTTGCAGTGGCAAAAAAGTGATGTTATTTAGAGAACAAAGACAGTACCTGCAGTCATCCCCAGGGGACATCACTTCTGGCTCTTCTGTATCCCAGACAGAAACTATTAGATCTTAACCCTTTGTTTCCTACCTTTTAGCCAGCCTTCAACTCATAAAATGACCTTTCCTACATTCAAAGACTATGAGCATGGCAGCTTTGTTCCTGTCAAAGCTTTTAGGGTGGAATCTTCTCTAATGCTTCTGAAAAATCCAAATACTTTATGTCCACTGAATCCTCTTTATCCATGCATGTATGTACATGCTCATAAAATGCTGGGAGGTTAGTGAGACAGTGTTGTCCTTCACAAAATCCATAGTGACTCTAGACCTCTTCTTTATTATAGATTCTTCCCTTTTACCAGAGATGGTAGTCAGAGTCACCAGTTTATAGTTTCCAGAAACCCCATCCAGATCTTGAAACAGGAACAATTGCTGCAAACCATTCCTTTTCATTTATTTATCTATTTTTCAGGAAAGATTTAACAAATATTTAAGGGTCTGCATCAGTGTTTCCATGTATTGCATGGAAGTCTCTTCAAGCACCCCTACATCTGAGGTGAAAAGAAAAGGGGAAAAAGGGGGAGGGAAAGGGGAAAAAAAATCATTCTCTCTAATACCCTCTGAATGTTCCCCCATTTTTAATACAGTGCTTATGGAAAAACTAAAAGTGATGTCTCTAGTACAAGAGCAGTGGAGCTACTGTGTTTGTTGTCATTAAGGTTTAAATTTATAAATACTATAATTATAGTTAGCAGTAAGCAATATGAGCAGGAAGCATATCCACTTGTTCAAATCCTGCAGTGTTTGCCTATGTGGGAAACCCTGAGAATTCTAATTTAAGGCTTTGAGTCACCTCTAAGATAGGGAAGTAGAGTTGTTTGTTATAAAGGGAGGCACAATACTGTAATTACTTTTTATGCCAGTGTCAGCGTCTTTAATAAGTATCTGCACTCTTYTCAGCATGTGTACTAAACCTTGATGCAGTCAGTGCAGAATAAAATTGGCGCTTCTTTGTCCTTTCTGTTAAAGTTGTACCTCTAAAACTGAGATAAAGATGTTATTTTCTAACTAATGAACAGAAAAGATGCTTATTGTATTTATTTGTGGCATTATTGCATACTTAACACAAGACCCATCAGGAACAGATTTTGTTTTTTGTAGAGTGCTCATCTAATAGTCATGCACAGTAGGGGAAATATAACCTTGGGCCTAATGGTTTTTTTCTGTTCTTCTGATACGTGGTAAAATCCGGTCTGTTCTACAGGTGTTGACCTCCTTTTTCCTTTCAAACTACATAAATGAATAACATAATAAGTTAAACTCAGAATAACTATTCCTAACTTCAATCTCAGAATTTGYTGCTTCTGTTTCAACCTGTAGAATCACTTATGTGACCCTAATCTTGCCTCCTTATTCTTGTTTCCCCTTTTCATTTAACCTTTTCAGAAAAATCTCATCTCCTCTTAAGCCTTGCTTTCTCTTGGGTCTCAGGCTGTCACAACTCTAGCAGCATTACAACCTCAATAGCCATGGTGGTTAGTGGATGGCAAAACCAGTAGCAGTTAATTTGAAGGAGTTTCTGAATAAGTGATCAGATATATTCACACTGCGATGATCTGGTTTCTCCTTTTCAGTGTACAGGCTATAGGTCATCCTCAACTTTCCACCTGCAATGAAGCATACATTTTAGAAAATAGTCAGTCTTGATTTTTAAATTGCCAACAGAAACCTATGTAACCTGTTCTAATTACTTCCCCTCACAGTTAAAAATGTGTACCTGATTAAAAGGCTGAGTTTGTCCAACTTCAGCTGCCAGCCATAGGATCTTGTTATACTGCCAGCTGCTAGGCTGAAAGCCCACTATCAATACCGTTATCAATTTAATTGATCTTTTGCTGCTGCTTCATGATTAAGCTCTTAACTGGCATTTCTACCTATGCTGTAAAGTCATGTGAAACATTACTCACTGCAGCCAGTCATTTGGGGCATGACTCTCCCCCAACGTTTACTTGGAAAATGGACGTGCAAAAAGTGCAACTAGAACGAGAATGGCTGAGGCTGGTCTGCTAGTGAGGAACTCCTCCATTATTCGTGCTTCGCACAAGTGTAAAAGACTAAGTGAAGTACATGCAGTGGAAAATCAGATCCAATGAAATTTTTTTGTCTAGATGCTGGAAAGCATGAATTTAAATTCAGAACACCTGTAGTCTTTGACCATATTCCTGCCCCCTCTCTATTTGCTGTTTACAAATATTCACGTGAATGTATTATTATTCCCAAGGATGTTTGGGGAATAGCTACTTTACATATAGAGACGTGTTTGCATGCAAATAAGTATTTCTTCAATAAAAAGATGATTCAGTCCTTGTACTTTTCCATTTTAAAGCACTTCAACCAGCCAATCAGGGAACAGAAACAAACTCTACCTGTTAGATGACCATTGGCATGCCCTGAATAGAGAGTGGCAAACAGCTGAATCCACAAAACGTTTCAGGATTTTTTGGCTATCTGTCAAGTAGGTCTAAATAATAAGCATTTTCACAGAAATAAGTCTTTGTTTACTGAACAGAACTCACTACAGAACCTGTTTACTATGAATAATTTCCTCAGTTGTTCCAAAAGACAAAATGATTTTTATCCACCTCTGATACTGGAGGAATGCTATAAACCATCAGAAGCTGCTCTTTAGAACAGTCTCGGCTTTCAAATTTTGGTGCTTGCTTGCTTTCTGTGCTCCTGCGGTGTGCAATCTTATCTGTTTAGGTCATCGCTTTCATTCACTGAGGTGCTGGAAGCAGAGCAGGTAATAGYGCTTGGACAGATAAAACACATTGTCAGTACCTCTGTTAAAATATTAGGACTGCTGGTCAGGAGTGCTCAGTCTTTTTCAGGAATTTTCAGTTCACAGATGAAAGTACAAACTATTTGATATYGGTGCACATGGTGACATCTTTGATGGGTACAATAAAGTCTGCTACGCTTGTGAGTAGCTGCAGGAATATATTTACAGCTCAGTGACTGAATTTGCAAATCTGTTTCTCTTTTCCATTTACATGAAAAGTGGTGTAATATTTGTTTCTGTTTTAAGAAGTCAATGGTCTGATAAACATCTTTTTCCTTTGAAGTGGGAACAGAGAGAGCAGAAGATGTTCCCTAAATATCTATTTTAGAGAAACCTAAATTGCGTCTGATTAGCTTTTTATCAAATTAATAGGAGGCCATCCTTTGTGAAGTAGACAAGTTTATAGTCTTGTAAAATRTGGGGATGAGATATTTCTCTCATTTGCCCTTTAGCTTTTCTTTCGTGGAAATCTATTTTTCACTGCCTGGAGATTTTAAATATTTCCCAGATCTATTTTAGAAACTGGACAGACCTCATTGTCTTCCTCTTGAATTTTCTACTCTGAAACTAGCTCTGGTGATGAACAAATGTACTTTGTATGCTCTTGGCACTGCCAGTAACAGCTTCAAACTAGAAATTAATTTTTAAACACCAGGCTTCTGTGACCACTGCACTGCTATTAAGCTCTTTGGCACAATCTTTAGTTTTACTCAGTCACAGTTGATGATAGCTTTTTTTTTTTCTTTTTTTTAAGCTCTGTTTTATGGTGCAYGTTACCTTTTCCCCCGAATTAATATTTAACTCAAAGTATATTGGAAAATAAAAAACCAGGCGTATTAAAGGTGCATATGCCTGGTCAAGTTAGAGATTTCACTTTATCTGCAAATAATAGAATTTCACGTTGGCTTAGCTGTTTACACCTTGGTGGAAAAACACTATCTTGACAATTTTCTGTTCCTTTCAGTGGCTGTCGTGCTGTAAAAAAGGCTGCAACATCAGCAGGCCCAGCAATCCGAAAGCTTTTAAAGGAAATGCTTGAAAAGGCAAAGCCAGCTGTCTCTCCAAAAGTTTGCCCCTTGGCTGTCTGAAGGAAAGAGAATAAGCTGGAACATCCATTACCAGCCTGGCCATTCTAGTCATCTTCTAAAATGATCCTTGGGGTCACGACTATCTAGATTGACATCAAAATACAGGTGAAGATCTCTGATATGTAGTAGAAAAGGGATAAAGCTTATGAAGCTCGGATGGGAAGCATACACTTCAAATGTACACCTTTCCATCCCTCTGGGACCAGTGCTGAGTAGGGTTCAGAATATCTGAGAATCAAGATTAAAATTCGTTTTGCATCTTAAATTCATCGTGTCTGAAAGAAAAAGAATCTAACACTTACCTTATGATTCCAGAGGGCAGAAGCCTAATGCTTATAGCGAGAAAAGTAATCATGCAAATAATTCTATCTTTTTTTTTCTCTTTTTTTTAAATGTGGTGTTATTTCAACTGCTACAAATTATACCACTAGACTGAACGAACATGATGTAACTGAAGATTTAAATATGAACCCAGGCTGATTAAACTGCATGTTTATGTGGAAAGAGCAGGTGCTATCAGTAACATATTGAACTTCCTTAAATCAGTGTTCTCCAACCTTTGAGTTAACATAGCCCAACAAGGACTGTGCTGTTACTAAAAATATTCATGTCTCTCAGCCTTCTTGATTTTAACTTTTTAAATTTCCTGTGGCTGCAAGAGTGTTCTCTGTAAGTCATGGCTTGCTTTGAAAGTCTAAAACACAATGCTTATTTATATTTCGTGTAAATATGCAGAAAAAAGCTCCTTGCAAYTTTGAATACTAAGGGGTGAATGAAATTCTGTCCCTGCTGAAATCAACAGCTGTTCTGCTTCTGAGGGCAGTCTAGGTCAGATTTCATCATAGAATTGCAGAATCATTTAGATTGGAAAAGACCTTTAAGATCATCAAGTCCAACCCTTAACCTAGCAGTGCCAAGTCCACCACTAAACCATGTCC
This sequence comes from Phoebastria nigripes, assembly GCA_035582835.1. NCBI lineage: Eukaryota > Metazoa > Chordata > Aves > Procellariiformes > Diomedeidae > Phoebastria > Phoebastria nigripes. Next base: position 211,584 of record JAYKAV010000048.1, on the reverse strand, counting down.
CTAAGCATCACATCTACACGTCTTTTAAATACCTCCAGGGATGGTGACTCAACCACTTCCCTGGGCAGCCTGTTCCAATGCTTGACAACACTTTCGGTGAAGAAATTTTTCCTAATATCCAATCTAAACCTCCCCTGGTGGAACTTGAGGCCATTTCCTCTTGTSCTATCGCTTGTTACTTAGGAGAAGAGACYGACACCCACCTCGCTACAACCTTCTTTCAGGTAGTTGTAAAGAGATCTTTGTCAATGAAAACAGAAGATGCTTTCTTTGACTTCACTAGACTCCAAAAATTAAGAAACTTACGTACAAAAATCCTCTCTGCTTTAATTTTGGAGTTCCAGGGCATTTACCTTGTTTAGTATTAGTTTGTAAACAAAACTGGAATCTGTAAGTGAAAATACAGAGCAGATAAATAACTTTGAACAAATTTTTGGAAGTGTTGTTATGGGAGCTCAAATATTTTTATTTTGTTGTCTTCCTTCTGAATACTGGCCTTCAATTGCAGCAAATACTTTGCTGCTAGTAAAACAAGGTAATTCCTATATGTTGTTATTGTTTCTGCTGGAGAGTAAGTAAATGAGAGTATGACACTGTGTAGCAGCTGTGATATGCTCTAGATATTTCATATATATTCTAATTATTCTATAAGCACTTTTTTTTATACCAGTATACCAGGTAAAATATTCATCTGGTGTGATATTAAAATAAAGAAGTGTCTTAGTTCTTTATTTCTGTACTGTCAGATGACCCTTTATTTTGTATATTTACAAATTTCTTGTCCTTCCATAATGCTTTTTTTTTTTTTTTTTGTCTGATATGTAACAACCTTCAAGAAGATTTTGCCTTTATGTTGCTGATATAGGCTGTCAGATTCAATTTTTTTTTTTGGTAAGGAATTTATATGAAATATATATATATACACTTATATATAGTAATAATAAAACTAGAAAAGTGTCATTGACCTTATGGTATTGTATTGATACTACTTTTAATGCTAAAGCAGGTTCCAGAGTTTTTGAGGCCAGGTTTTATGGTCTTGAATATTTCACTCTAACACCAACACTGAAGGAAGGTTTAGTTCACACACACCAACGGTTTTAATGCAGCAACCTTTTCAACTGGCTCTAAGACACAAAAATTCTTTCACTTGCTTGGGAGGCTTATTCAACACTGTGAACTTGAGCTCAGCTGAATCACAATGTGACAATGCAAAGCAGCCTACAGGAAACTAAATTAAAAATATAAATACAAAATTCAGAGCTGAAGCCATCGTGGAAAGTTTACCCTATGTAGAAACAAAATGTTGGAATGCTCGAATAAGTTATTGTTGCATGAAGAATATCATATTTCCCTCTTCCAATTTATTCTGAAATTTAATGAAAGCCGAAAAATATTGAGCCTACTGTTTTGCTGGGATAAGACTAAAAGAATGCAATTGTGAACTTCTGGGGTTCTTCGTTTGCACTGTCATTGATTTGCCAGGAGGTCAGCCAGTCTCCTGAGTTTATGTGTCTTGTGATCAGGGCATGAGGACTATTATATTTGAGAAGCAATTAATTATTCTGTATGTGTTTACTTTTTTATCTTGCCTATCATTTAGTGATGGTTACAGCGCCTGCCAAGCATTGAATACTTCCTTAAAAACGTGTGTGTCGTAAAAATATTTAAGTCTTTATTTCCAGCCATAAAACCACTTTTTTTGATCGATTAATCTACAGGACATGGATTAACTGGGCTGGAGGGCTGGAGAAAGAGTATGACTCACCAAGAAGCCAGGAGAGGAAGTACTTGCTCTAATGAATACACAGTTATGACTGAGGTTGTGAAGTATTCTCTGTAGCCACCTTTTTGACACTCGCTTCCCTTCTTGCAGAAGGAGGGTTTAGTGTACAACACTGTATTTCATAGTGATGCAAGTACTAGAACTGTAGGTTCCACTAAATGGCTGACAGGCAAAGGGAGAAATGGTCAGAGTGAAAGGTATGCCCCATTGGATAACACCAATGCGTTTGCTTCTAGAGATACCACCTGAAAGGAAGGGACAGTGTATAGTGTTTTATAAAAGACTCAGTCATCTGGCAAACAATCAGCTGGATCTGTGACTTCTTGGTGAGGACTATAAATTCCTTTCTTACCATGTGCAAAGGTGGTGGAGAGGCAACCTGTGTACATCATTTGAAACTTGAGAAAGGACCTGAGGTTGAGATCCATGCAACAGAATAAGATGAGAGAAAAGATCTGGGAACAGAATTTAGAAGCTCTTGGAAATAAGTATGAAGACCACGATTACTACGATAGCCTTTTCTAAAATTATCCCTACACAGGACAATGGAGGAGATAGCACGGCAGGACTATGAAATGAGAGCAGACACTTCCTATTCCCCATTAACCCTCCCTCCTCAAACTAAACATCTTCTGTAGTGTCTGAGAAAGAAGAAAGTCATCCTGAGCAAAAAGCCCATCCGTTTTCTTCCCGCTGGCATAAGTAAATGGCTATAAAGAGTAGATTTTGTTGGAATATTATAACACAGATTTTGGTTTTTTGTGTGTTTATGCCCAGAAACTAAGACTTCACTATAGATCATGTAACTTGTATCGAGTTACTGAAAACAGAATACTTTTTCAATTAAAAACTGCATGTTTTTACTTAATGCATGTCACTGAGACAAATTCTAGTATATAATTTGCTCTGTTGTATCAAAATGGCATAGTTAAATGATACTAAGTATCAGTGGTAAAATGTCTTCTATTGTGGGTAAAAAGACTTGTCAAGTGGATGATGACAAAAACAAGATATCTGAGTATAGAAGAATGTATCCCTGAGGATTGCCTTAAGTGATATTTGTTGTAAAATGAGATTGTGAATTGCAGTTCCTTGGCCCAGCAAATCATGCAGTATGTTCCTCCCRTATAGCTGGTATGGAACAGTATTAACTGCAATAAGTTTGTCAGTTAATGAAAAACTTGTCTGAAGCACAGGGATAACATGTACAAATGAACTCTTTCTAATTTTATGTATGTAATAGCTATAGCACAAATAAGAATGTATATGAAAATACTCATGGTTTTGTTATAAAGCAATCTCTCTGCAAAAGAGCAGAAAAGAATTTCTCCTGTTCTGTTTTTTTTTTTTTTTTAATGTTTTCTTTAATCTCCATTTTAAATTTAAATTTATTGTAATTAAAATATTGTACCATAATGAACAGTTCATTGTTTTGAGGATCTGACTCTGCTTTTGTAATTTTTTTAATAAATGTTTTCTTACTAAATTTATGCAAAAATCCTGAACTGATCCTCAAACAATCTCTGATGGCCTTCATTTGCTGAAACATGGCAAGCAAGATTTAAGGTTCACTCATCCTGAACTATCCCATTGTGGTTGTTTTATTACTTTTACATCTTTCTTTCTCTTAAGAGCTAATAATGAGCCACATTCATTGTTCCCCATTTGTATTTGTAAAAAGTGTAATTTTTCTAGTGTAAGTGGTTATGAACTGAAATGTAAACTTCTCCTTTCTAGTCTGCAGAGGAACTTTGTCGTGGGTAAATGCTCTGTTTATACCAAATACGAGCTAGCTGCTAGATTTTTACTTGCCAGTAATAACTGGGACAACAGCGTTTCTGGGGTGACAGACTATAGCTGTCGAATATTCTTTTGGAAGAACTGATCACATTTCTCAGCCATGGAAAACTATAACATAAGGTCAAGGAGGCTTCAAAAGGTCGTGGATGCTGTTTCACTAAGCTACAAAGGAGCTGATAAAGCAGAGTGTTGGTCTAGCAGAAATGCTTCCCAGAGGGAAGTGTTAATCAGACTATCCTTGGCAGGTAGAAGGGCAGTGGAGAGAATGCTTGGAGGAGAACGTCTCCTTGGAATGGTAACATCATAAAACCTCTTGTTTTTAAAGTTTTAAGTATGAAAGCAACCAGCCTTTTTGTAGAAAGTACTTTGGAATATATGTATTTTAATAGAGATTTGTAGACTGTTAGATGTTTTTATTAAGAAACCATATAGAATTTAATCTTATATCCATGCTATAGAATTCTGTTCTTACCATCTGTCAAGCAGTAATAGCTTTTGCACTCTTGCAAGTCATTTTTTGGTCAGAAGAATCYGAGTATTTTCTTAGCTTGCCTTGCTGTATTGATGTTTCCACTTCTGAAAAGAAGGAATTCAAAATACACAGGCAACCCTACTCCTTAGGAATCTCAGCCAGAACACTAGAATCTGCTTCATAGAAAGCAGCAGTACCTCCAAAACTGACTGATGTAGAGAGGAAAAGGCAGACCGCATTTTTTTCATATTTCAAAACTGTCTTTTTAAAGTAGTTAATACTTCATTTAGACAAGGGTACTACACTGTTTTCTAAAACAAAACAAGACTGTGTGACTGAACTTGAAAATCCCACTGGAAGAGAATATTTGTAGGAAAATGTTAGAAAACCTGTTGGAAAGCTTTCCTTAGCGTCAGCTTATTAACAAAGCTACAGTTAGAAGAAAACAAGGGGTTTTTTTTCAGTTTACAAATGCATCTGTATTTTTTAGAAAACCTTATTTATCTGTCGATTAGGTCACTTGCTCTGCAGTTTTGATCCTTCCAGTAGTAGACTTACGTGTTTTTTCACTTTCAGTTCAAAGTTTGGGTCCTGGTTTTCAACACACTGCATTTTCAGTTACGATTTCTATGCTTTACCATCAATGCTACATTACCTAATTGCATATGAGGGCAGTGATTCAACAAATACTGTTCATCAGTCTGAGCAGGATAGTGTTTACATTCTTTGGATAATAAATGATCCAAGGAGAGTAAGACATGTTTATACATATATTATATAGTGATTTGTATATAGATCACTAGTGCTGTGGTGAAGAAGTGATTAACTTCATCTTCAATGAAATAAATAGACTGTGTTGTCACATAGCAAGTGAAACTCTTATCCACAACAGCAGGCAGGAAAAAATCCTAGTAATGATTAGCCTGAAAACTACAGGTAGAGTAATTTAGATATTATTCCTTCCCTCATATACCATATGGGAACACATTTTAGTTAGCCATTCCCTAGCACTTTGAAAGGAAAGTATAAAATTTAAATATAGATCCTTTTTCTTTTCCCTCTATTTCAGTTAATCCTGCCTACAAATCTTAAGACACAGCTTGTGCCTGAAAAAATTTGCAGTCCTTTTGTGTTGATTCACTGGCAAGATCAGGGCTTAAGAAGAAGAAATGTGAGTGCAACCACATAGATAGATAATTGCTTACTAGAAGTGATGTGTGTGATTATTTTTAGATAATGGAATCTTACTAAAATATTAATATTATTATATTAATATAATATTAATTAAATTTCATATGATATTGTGTTACATGTAAGCACTCCTTAAACTTAAAGGCTTTCACAGCATTAGGCCAAGATGCCATTTTGTCTTTATTGATTGCCTTCATTTTTCTTTCACATTGGCTGCATATGTTACTTTTAGCATTAACTAGTAAAAGTCTGTCTTAAACCTATATAAAACTGAYATTTGCAAACATCATGCAGTGCATACTGTTCATAATATTAAAAGACATTAGTAAAAGAGAAAAAAAAMCACCAAACAATATTTGGCCTAATCCTATTAAACTAGACTTGCTTAAGAGTTATTCCTCACATGCAGAAAGCATGCTAGACAAAAGAGCAGAGAAATGCAGCTTTAGTAAACGCATCGCTCTGGCAAAAGCATTGGCCACAGGGTGTCACTGTTGAACCATGCAGTTTTATACAAAATACTTTCTTTGGCAGTACAAATGTTTCTCGTCCCGTGAACAGCAGGTGCTCTCTCAACTGTTTGAACATCGCTACGGGGAAGAAGAGTGTCTGATTATAGAAAAAGACTTYTTTCTTTCTTTTTTTTTTTTCCCTTTTCTTTGGTGAAAGCGCTCTCTCTTCCCCACCTTTGCTGTTAGTTAACCTCACCGAAGACATATACAAGAATGGAAAACTGGAACTGRGTCTAAAACTGGGGTTACTAGGTGTTTTGTGTAGAGGTTGCATGGATGGTGATCTGCTGAATTTCAAATCTAGTAGAGTCAAAGCTAAAAAGGAAAGAGATTTTTATATAATATACCTTATGATAACAGTGTTCGCTAAGTTTTGTGGTGTKGCAAACACATGCCCTAATTTTACCAGAATTTTTTCTGCTGCTGTTTGGAGCGTGGCATACACAAACAGCAGAGGAAACTGAGAACAGTGAAGTTTCCCATATATGAAATAACATTGAATATGTAAAGTACTATGTAAAAATGGAGAAGCATACTCTTCCTTTTTACCTGGATTTTTTAACAGAATGAGTAACTCTTTATTGTTGTTCCCTTGTAAGACTGAAAACGAAAGAAATAGCAGAATGAATACTGTGAAGTTACTTCAGTGGAAGATGTCAAATATACTTCCTATTTTGACCTTTCTCAATGACTTTGACATTTTCTCCTTGATCAAACTTCTGGGAAATTTTCCTTGTTCAAGTATCATATTTTTCTCCAAGTTAAAGTTTTCTGTTTGTGTCCTCAGGATAATTCAAAATGTTAATGATTTTTATATTCCTGCGAATTGGAAGGTTGGTTTTCAGGGTTCTGTTATAGAATTCAAATGTCATAAATTCATAAAAGAACACACAGCAAACAACTGAATATTCAGTGGCATTTACTTTATTTAGGTGTTTCCATTTAAAATCCTCACCAAGGCATAACACAATCTTTTCCAAATGAGCCCAGAATTCATGGCAAGTAGTAAAAAGAGGCATGTTCAGAAGGTCAATAAACCAATGCTATAAATATTCAGCAAATTTGACATCTAGGAACAATTCAGGCAAATTATATCCTTACCTCTTTTGTACCTAGTTATCTGCTAGCTTGATCAGATCAGAAAGACACTAAAACCATATGTGAAGAGAGGACTGATTTTTATGAAATAACTGTTAAATACTTTAAGAACGCTAAAGGACATATCTCAGAAACCTGTATACATCGACTCTTTGAACAGGCAATTCATTTATACATGTCCTATTCCTTTCAGCACCATAATGTGTACTAAACTGGACAACACATTGGGCCTAGTTTATGAATTCTTACATTTCTTTTGCAGCGTACTTACTGCTAAGAAGAAATAATAATTTCTTTTTCCTTTCCCTTTTCCTATTCCCCACCTACATCCTGGGTTTGTACATCATCCTATTGCTTTACATTCTATGTCATTTTCTTAAAGACATGGAAACCTAAACAATACAATTCAAAATGTGATTTTAAAACCAAAAGTATTTCTTTCTTTTGTTCGTTCTCTTTCTTTCTCTCTTTTTCTTCATTATTTTTTTGAAGTACCAGAAGATTGGAGCACTGTATGATCTCTACAAATACGAATCCACCTTCTTAATATGAATAATAATAGGTAGAACTTTACAAGAGAGTATGAGCTGTTATGAAGCTAAGACTGACCATTTCTATATGATGCATTGTTTTGTGAGCTATTTTTCAGAGATATATTCCTACAAAGTGACATACCTATACAAAGGTCACATTTTCCCAGTGCTTTATCTCTGAAGGTTTGTCAGTTTCAGTAATGTTACTTAAAGAAAGGCTGTGGGTAGAGTATGTCCAAGTGGAATTTCTAAATTATAACTAGGGTGTAGTCAAAGTGTTCTTTTGATTCAAAAATTGCCTTCAGTATTTTGTTGGAGATCCATCATTAGTTTTGTTTTCATTGATCTTTTTTGTGTCTTTAGCATATTTGAAAAATGTAGAGGTATTTGTGAAGTGTCAAAAGGGCCATGTACTTATTTTTGTGTATACAGCATAGTTTCTTCTGTTTAGACAAATCAAATATCCACTCTTTGAAAATGCACTGTTTAATACCAGGGCCACCAGTAAACAACAGAAGTAAATAAAAAAATATTTTTCAAGCAGCATATTTGTTTAACAGTGTTTCAAAAGAAGACTAATTTACTGGTGCGAGAGTTCAGAGAGGTAAGAATATGAAAAATAAAAAACCCTAAAGCTAAACTGGGAAGATATGAATGAATTTTCATCACAGAAAAAGCCTGAAATAATATAGTGGTTAGAAATCAGTACCAATGGACTGAAAGAGAGGTGAATATGAACTGATAACTTTTACTTAGATTATCATTTACACAAGTTGCCTGTGACTAAGAAGATTTTCAGGAAATGCTAGAAAGAAATATTAAAGCTAGATAATTTGGTAACTGATGAAAGATAAAAGAGACATAAACATATTTATGATAATGCAATGCTCAAAAAAAAAAAAGAGCTCACATCTCCAGGAAAAAGTGATGATTTCCGAGTTAGTTATGATCTAACAGAAGTGTAGAGCTGCTGCTGAAACCTGAAGCAATACGAGATAGATGTTTCTGAAGTTACAGATCTTAGAAAACAATATGGTATCACTATTTTGCTACCTCAGTTTCTAAATTTAGTTTGTTGTTTTGTTTTGGAAAAGGGACACCAAATAGAAATGTGAAAGAATATCTGAAGAAGGAAAATTTATTATATAGTGAAGTTACTATTTGGAGAATTCCAAGTCCTCTGCCACAACTTACTTGAGAGAACTGGAACAGTGCTCATATTTGGTATGTTTCAATGTCTCCAGCTGCAAAATTAACAAGGTACTTCAGTGATGAGGGTAATATACATGCTGGTGTGTCTTTTCAGATAAGAAGAAACTTTGTGGAGTAATGGATAACATACAGCCATTAAGATGTAGTTTTATCTTTTAGTTATATGTTGTACAATATCAACAAAGCAGAAAATATAACACATACAAAATGATTTCCTGCAGAATATAGTAATTCATAATTTGTACTCAGTTATGCAATATTCTTTGGCTGAAGACAAACAGTAGATTTAATCCACTACAGATTTGGGAATAACCACCAGAGACAGGCTAACTTACTTTCTGAAAGTCATTAAAAAATAAAAAAAAAATCAAATCTGAACTTCAATATCAAATTCTCTTATTGAGCAAATTATTGAGCACCTTTGGCTTGCTCTTACCTTGTGGTAAGTGTGAGGATTAACAGAAACATTGTCACTGGTTATGAAAATTACAGAAGAGACATAAGATTTAAGATAAAGTATAAAATAATAATTCTCTATCTTAAAATATGAGATCAGAGAAAAATCTCCTGACCCCACCTTAGTACTGTGTTCAGCTCTGGGGCCCCCAACATAAGAAGGACATGGACCTGCTCGAGCGGGTCCAGAGGAGGGCCACGAAGACRATCAGGGGGCTGGAGCACCTCCCCTATGAGGACAGGCTGAGAGAGTTGGGGTTGTTTAGCTTAGAGAAGAGAAGGCTCCAGGGAGACCTTATAGCGGCCTTCCAGTACTTAAAGGGGGCCTACAGGGAAAGATCTGGAGGGACTCTTTCTCAGGGAGTGTAGGGGTAACGGTTTTAAACTGAAAGAAGGTAGATTTAGATTAGATATTCGGAAGAAATTCTTTACTGTGAGGGTGGTGAGGCACTGGAACAGGTTGCCCAGAGAAGTTGTGGATGCCYCGTCGCTGGAAGTGTTCAAGGCCAGGTTGGATGGGGCTTTGAGCAAGCTGATCTAGTGGAAGGTGTCCCTGACCATGGCAGGGGGGTTGGAACTAGATGATCTTTAAGGTCCCTTCCAACCCAAACCATTCTATGATTCTAGGTTCCTTATCTTAGGTCTAAGAAATGAAACAGCCTGTAAAATGAGCAAAAAGTTGTTTTATTCTCCTTGGAAACTTCAACTATCAGAGAGATAACAGCAGATAGCTAGAAATATGATTACTATTTCATATGAACTTTATTTACTGGGGTTTGGACTGTATGAATTAGAATTTGGCAATGAGATTTTAAGATTTTAATTACTTCATGGTTTCTTGGTTTATGCTTCACGCACACACGCAAGGTCTTAGAAAAGATATTAAATTCATTAGGCTGTTGGAAATAGGGAAAAAAAATCTTAATGTTAAAAATTTACCAAAATTGCAAGTAGACTATCCTGTTCAAATACACCTTTTGGTTATCTTCTTTTCAACAGCAAAATAATAAATAGTGCTTTTCTATTTGTCTACTAGTTCCCTCTCTACTTGCATTGCAGGATAAGGTCTAAAATAGAGGAAAATATATTAAACAGATTAAAAAAAAAAGATATAAACCTTCAAACCCTTGAAATTGGTAACTGGAAATATGTTCTGTCTGAATACCTACAGATTATTTGGATGGTGGAAGGAATTAGGTTTAAAATGATGCAAGATTTTAGTATTTTACCACTGCAACTAGATCAATATCGGGGGGGGGGGGCAGGGAAGGCTTTGGGATAAATAAATGCTACAGTTTCAATCTGAGCAGTCCCAGGAGCCATCTGTTAATGAAAAATAAGATTTGTACCTAACCTGATGTGAAGGAAAGGAGGTTTTATAGAACGTGAAAAAATAACTCACATGGAAACACACACTGGAAACATTTTTTTCTCACTGTTAATAGAAGAAAAATTACTGTATTTCTGCAAGTCAAAACTGTAACAATTGTCAAATTACTAACTAGGTTAGAAAATTTTCAATATTCTCTTTCTCTGGGTGGAAAATAAGCTTGATAAGACTCTGTGCTATTCTCTGTGCTTTTGTTGTTTATTATGCACAGATAYGGATTTTCTGATTGGGAAGAAGAGGTGCACATAGAACAAATAGCTAGACAATTGCAGCACTGCTGCTCTCTTTATAGTCTCTTTAAAATCCACCCCAAAGAAAAGTAAACATTCTGCTCTTATCTGCTTCGCTATTAGGAATAAACCGCCTCAACAATTTTTCTGCATGTGTCTTCTTAAAAGGTGCCAGTATTAGTAATACAATTGATAAATAGCAACTTAAAATTTGTACAAATCTTTTATTGGCCCTTGTGAATTATATAAAATAGTTATTTAACTGTGTTGTAGCCTTAGAATTTTGCAAATTCCCCATTTTTTAAACATAATAAATACATTGCAAATATATTGATCCAAGTTTATATCTTAGTTTAGTTATATCTTATAGTTTAGTTTAATCAAGATGTTGGTTAAAAACCTACGCCACTAAATTTCCATGGTACAGAGATAATGGTGGTTGCAGATCCTTGAAGAAGTTGGATGAGCAAAAAGGCAGTTTCTGAAGAGCGCTCTCTCTCTCTCTCTCTCTCTCTCTCATTGATGCTGAAATAGTTTCTAAATCAAGGAAAATGACATGAGATCTTGCAGGAGATCCATCCATCCACTTTAGACATATTAGGCTTGTTTTATGAATTTGGTTGTGTACTTGGTCGACTGCTTCTTTCTGTTCTGCTAGTATAAAGTCTGTTTTCTCCTTATGCTTTTGTCCTAAATAAATAATTTAAGCAATATTCATTGTTCCATGTTGTGACTCTAAGTCGAGATTGCTCTGGTGAAAACCAGTGTATTGCATTTGAGTGTCGGAGCACTGTACAATGTCACTTCAAAATAGATTTGCTAGTTAGACCTGTAAGAGGTATTGCCTGAAGGATGTAGGAGGGGTGGGAGGTCAGTCTGGATACTGTCACAGGTAGAAATTTAAACTGCTCTGTAAATTTAGAATTACTCTATAAGATTTTTTTCTGTCCAGGAGAAGAATTACATTTTTAATGTGAGTTTCACATTCAAAATCTTCTACAGGTTATCAGTTTATTAGTGACTCAACATTGGTACTAATTCCAGATTCTCTCTCATTCATATATAAAGATCTTTCTTTAACTCTTGGCAAAACGAATGAAGGCTCGAAGTATGAGGGTACTTAGACTACTGGTCAAACTGAAAGTTGGAACTATTATTCCACAAGATAGGTTGTGCTGAAATCTCCCCTTCAAAATCTCCAAACTCATAATTTCCTTCAGTCTAAAATCTAATTCTACTCTCAAGAAAACTGTCAGAAAACGTTCCCTGGCCTTAGGCAGTGAAACTTTCAAAGTAACTATTCAGAATATTAGTATAAAATATCTATTGAACTGAACTGTCCAAAACTCAACTATTGACATGTTGCGTCCATCTTTCTTAACAAACCCAAGCAAATGCTTAAAGTATCAAACTACCTCAACCTGAAATTAAAGTTTAACTGGGGAAATAAAAATGAGCCACTTTTTTCCTGAATTCTGAAACATGTCAATGCTCTCACCTTAGAAAATGGCTCTCAGTCACTACCCTGTAGTAATCACCAGATTAATTAATTAATTTCTGCAATTAATGTGGGAACACCTTATTTTACCCATAACTCATTTATTTGTATGTAGTAACACCCACTGACCAGGTCAAGACATTTTCCCTTTGAACTATATCAACAATGCTTATATATGCTGCTGTCAGAAGTATAATTTAATCACTGGGACGTTATTTCAATATTTCTCTTGAGACTAAACCCCCACTTTTCTGAAATCTCATTGCTTCATTCTCCCATGGGCTTCTCTTCAGCCTATCAGCCTAAACTATCTGAGAGACCATATGCCTTTGCTCTGTCTGCAGTGTCTATTAGCTTCAGTTAAAGCAGTGTTAGGCCAATGCTTAGTGGTTTTGAAAATCCTTTTGAAGGGAATTTCATTCCACCTGATCGATCCAGCTTCATGACAAAGGACCAGCTTCAAACGCTGTATTTAGCCCTCTTCAGTTGTACACATGACCATTGAAACAATGAGAAGCATGAAACATTATTATACTTTGAGTAGAGAAAGCATTTGACTCCACTGAATGGTCCTGCATTTTTTTCCTGCTTTAAAAGGTTCTGTTTTGGAGTGAGTAAGATTAAATGGATAAAGCTCCTGTATATTTGAAAGCATAGTTTAGATCAGCTATGCTTTTTCTAACAAAACCGGTTACCTTACTTTGCTTCAGCTGCTATAGAATTTCTTTGAGTATCTGTCAGAACAAAAGATTCAAAGGGCTTCAGTTTGCTGATACTGCCAACCATACTTTTCTACAAAGTGATAATCCACTCAGTTGCTACCCCAGCAAACTCTGACCTTTCACAAATGCACCTAATTGATTGGTAGAATGATTTGTTAACTGATGCAACACGCAAAACCCACTCATTGCCTGCTTTCCTCCTAAATTAAACAGATTTTGTAAGTAGGTTATATTAATAGTAATATTGTCGATAGGTAGCCATGCTGTCTGAGGTGTTTTTGCAAAAACTGTGTCATTAGAGAGCACATTCTGCCACTATCACTTTTTGTAATGCTCCTCTTAAGTCTTTGTTTGCCTAAAACCAGAGGCTATGGGGTATAGGCAGAGAGGAGAATTTTGTCTGATGTGGGGGGAATGGTACAGAATGTGGAGGACGAAAAGAAGTGATGAACATGAGGAGAAAAGGGAAAGTGCAGAAAGATCAACCAAAAGAAAAAAACAAGCATAAACCATTATGCTACCTGAATATCACTGTCATAGAAACTAGAAATGATACAGAAAGAAACAGTTGTTCATGCTAGCAGAGGCCACAGCAGCAATGAGGAAAGCTCAAGTGTTTGGGGGGAAAAAACTTTCAACCACCTGGTGAAATCATGAAGACTGAAATGTCTTTGAGGACTATTGAGAAGTACTTTTTTCCTTTTCAGATTTGTGGGCAAAATTTTTGGTGACTGCCATTGTAATTTGCTCTAACACCATAGAATGGCCAGGGGACAGGGCCATTAATCTTGTGGACTGATTTTTTTTTTTTTTTTTTTTTTTCTGGTGGCTATGTGAGTCATTATTTTTTCTTTTTCACTGCATTAATGGTATTTTTTTTTTTCTGAAGAAGTTGGCAACAACTTTTGCCATATAAGGATAAAACTAAGTTAGAAAAAATAAACTCTTGAAATAAACAATCTCCTCATGAGTTAAAACTGCAATTTATTTAAAATTTAATGAAATGTTTTTTTAATGTATTTGTTGTATTTTGTCACAGCAGCAAGGGTATACATAATTTATATCTTGTTTATAAGCCTAACAAATGTGTTTTCCAGAGATAAGGGGTCTGTTTCTAATACCAGTTATTCTTTGTACAGCAGAACTTTCCTAAAAGGTTTATGAATGTTACTCATGATTATTGGTTGATGCTGCTGCTTTTTTCAATTGTAGCCCCTGCCTTGCATGCCAGAAATCCTAATGCTTATTGATGATCAGCGAAGATCAGCTTCCCTTCAGATAATTTCATGGACCAGCAGGGAATTCAGCATCCTGACACTGGCCTGTAGATGTACAACTCTGTTAAGTAAGAACCACTAATACTTAATTACAGTTACAGATATTTAGGTATCAAAAGCCTGGGTACAAGACACTTGTCACTGAATTTACCCTGACATTTTTAGCTTCATATCCCAGTAGTTCGCAATCTAATCTAACATATTACAAATCTAAATGCCAAAAGGCTTTTATCAAATTGAACTGTGTGGACTATTTTAGCTAGGTTTTCTAAAGGGCTTAATTTCTCCTTAAGCATTGTATTAAAGTGCCATATTTTAAGGAGAACCAGCATTGAGAACTGAGCTCTTGAAAATACACATACTGGTGCTTGTTGTACAGATTAAACTGGGTAAATCATGGATGAAATCTTGGCCCTGCTGAATTCAGCGGTAAAAACACTCTTGATCTCAGTGAAGTCAGGATTTCACTCAGCAGAAGGGAAGCATTTTTAAAAACTCTGCTTGAAGTTCAGTCTCTGCCTCTTATGGGGAGAAACAACTTGCTGATTATTATAGTGTTATCATCCTTTTTTCTTTCGTTCTCTGCTCAGCAGTGAAATAACACTCACTGGTGGCAAAATAGGTTTTAGAATTATCACTCAGGGAGATGAATGGAGGACTTGCGTACTTCACTCCTAGATCTACTTTTGTTGCCGGCTGAACTGTCAGCTCTCTCAGGCACCGCGTTGTGCATTTCCTTTTGCAGTGTTTTCTTCACCACGATAGATTCCTAAGTGTAGATTTTTTCTTCCAAACGAGAGCTTATACTGCAGTACCTGGACAGGATCTGATTTACCACACTGCTGGGAGCTAAGCTGAAGTGACCCCAGCTTGCAAGACGCCCTCTTGGTAATCTGCAAAATTAAACCTCTAAAGAGCCAAGTGGCCTTGAGAACAGATATGAAGTTTGTCTGCGTTCTCTCTTATCTTTCAGGTTTCTGTGTACAGAGCTGGTTTAGCGGTCTGCCTCCTAGTCCCTGATGATTATAAACAAGCCTCTGTGTATGTCTCCAGGTGATTTTTCCTTGAACAGAGCTGATATCATTATAACAAGATATGCTTTGTGGCTGAGAGTGTGGGGTATTGGATTTGGACCCAGAAGGGGAGAAAAAAGTTATTTTTCCTCTTCTGTCACTGAGCTCCTTTGTGAACTTGGGCAAATTAGTTCACCTCAATAATTTCCCCAATGTGTAGAAAGGGAATAATACTTCTTTATAAAAAGAACTGCTGGTTCTTAGGTTACCTCAGGTAGAGCTGTGCCAGAACATGTTCTGGCTGAAACACTGAAGTATATAGGAGGAGAAGTGACAGTTCTTGGAGACAGCAGTAACAGAGGAGACGTAGAGGTAGCAGCTCTTGTCCTTGTCATTGACTCTGCAGATAACCTTGAGAAAGTCACACATTCTCTTTGTGGTTTAGTTTCCAGGAGCATTCCTCTATTAAACAATGGTGTTCTGAGGACAAATTAATTAACTTTTGTGAGGTATTCATCTACTACAGAGATTGAAAGTAGGAGATTTCCCTTTCACTTTCACAAAGCAGAGGTACTTCATGGGAGAATCTGGCCTATGAAGGAAGGTGCAGTACAATTGAGAAGCAGGGCAAGGGTTCTCTTGTCATCATCACTCTCTTGCAGAGTGGTCCACAATATGCTAAAGTTCCTTCAGAAATTATAGCTGGAAATGAACTGCCCCAGTAAATATGAAGCTACTGTCTAGGGTAGAAGAACATCTATCCAAGCCTTTTTGAGAAACTGGGCTTTGTTTTTAAAATAGTCATGAGTTACATAAAGATCTGATTTACATGAGAAATCTGCAGCTATTTAGGTATTTTAAAAATTGTAATGGAAAATAAAAGCATATTTCCAATGGAAAGCAAATGATCAGCAAAACAAGAAGTAATGAAAATTCAAGGAAATAATGGAAATGTATAAATAATGGATCTCAAAGATTAGCTAGGGAGCTAATGTTTACATCAGGTAATTCTATTTTTGAGCCAATTACCAAAATTTGTAGTGCCTTAATTGTTTCATTTCGGAGGATAAATTCATGACGCAAACCTGTACATGTACAATGAAAGCATACACATTTGTGGTTTTCTGTACACAGCAGGAATCAAACAACAGCAGAAATGTTTTTGTTTAAAATTTCAAATGTCTTTTATCTAGTCATGCCACTGTTTCACAAGCTTGGTTTGTGTCTCTACCATTCACTGAATCTCAGTTTCTTTGTGTTTCTGCTGTTTTCCACCTTTTGCACTATAGTAAAATTGCAATCCAGTTAATTACCCACCTAGGGTCTTATTATTAATATCTAACTATTAAGGCATTATTAGAGTGCTAAGAAACCCACCACCCAAGTCTGCAGAGGATCCAGGCTGGCTGTCCCCACAGCGGCCTGCTGGTGCATGCTACAATATGAAGAGCATATGAAAGGATCTGGATCTCATGAGCGGTGTTTTCTGTATGTGCTGTTTGTAGGTTGCTCTAATTCAAAGCACAGGACAGTACCCTGGTAAAGCCTGCCTCCAGGTCAGGGGGTGGATGGCGTACTGGCACATGTATTTGTTTAATGCATTCAGCCTCTATGAGCCAGCGATCCCGCTCCAACAGGCTCCAGAGCATGGGTGACACACATCCGAATGTGTGGTGGTCCATTAACAATGTTTATGATGGGTGAATTTGGACTTGAGAAYGGACCTGGACAGCTGTTTAAATGGGGATTTAGACTAACCTTGTCCTGTCACAAATCCCACTGCTTGGATGCTAGTGCCGCAGCAAAAAATTGTGTGTGCGGGGAGGCTGTTTGTCAGCAGAAGAGGACTCGTGCCAGGTTACCTTGTTCTCGGGGAGCTGGTCAGAGCTGTGCTGCCCGCAGGCGCTCCGTCCTGGTCCAGGCGGCTCTGAGGACACCGTGCGGGGCGGGGGCCGGGGGTGCTGCAGCAGGGCTGCCTGCGGGGCACCGGCTGTCTCCAGGTCAGCGCGGGCCGAGCCCTGGCACATTCGCGTTTTTTCAGTTATCACTGTAAGAAGGAGCATCTAACCACTCCCTTATTCAACCGCGGAGGACCGCCGTGTTCAAAAGCGTCTGTAAATACCATAACAACCCAGAACAGAAATACTTCAAGGCTGCAATAGTGCCATATAAAAGTATTATTTACCCATTTATTTTCCCAGAAGGTTTATGTGAAAAAGCTGTGTGGCTGCAGCAGTTTCTCAAATGACTCTTGATTTAGTGAGAGTAAATTACTGATGTTTGGCTAAAAGGGTTTTAAAAAAGAATGGTGGATTTTAGATATTCTGTTAATTTTTTCTTAGTATTACAGTCACCAACATAAATCTTCTGTTAAGACTGCCTGTGCTTTCCCCGGGCTGCAGAAGGTTGCTTAGCAACCTCCTTGGTTTAGTCATGTGATAAAAGTACTAGGATGCCAAAAAAAGTTCACATCAAAATTATAAAAAAAGGGGGGAGGCATATTTTTCACTTACAGAGTATACTTTTCAAAATGACCGACTAGGTAAAAAGAAAACTAGATTTGAATAACCTGAAAATTTGTTTTTACTTTGCTCAAATACTTGAGGTGCAAACATTCACTGAACCCCAAATTCCAAGCAATTAGTTTTGAATTTTTTGCAGACAAATCCACTCCAGACTTCCAGTGTTCAGAAAAACACTCCACTGGTCGCACTACAGTGCAATCCCCCTTGATAACAGGATAAAATTGCATGTCTCTGCAAAGAGAATTAATGGCATTATGACATTTACTGAACACATAAAGTACTTAAACACATCAGAAAATATGTGACTTTGTAAAGGACTTCAATTTTTAAATGTCAAACTGTCTTTAAAGCAGAAAGATTTTCGAAAGCCTATTTGGATTCCTAATACAAAACTTAGTACATTCACTACCTATTTTTTTTAAACAGTTTTTTTTCTTCAGAGAGTTGGTGCAGCCTCCATCACAGAAATTTTGAGCCAGTGTTATTGCCTGTCAGATGTAATCCCACAGAATTTCAGCCAGCAAGGGTATAATAAGGTAAGTTTTGGTTTTCCAAGCTCACATCAGATGAAGAATTCTTGATGCTTTTTTCTTTTCACTATATTAAATATTTAACTTTTTTTTTTCTTTCACAGAAAATTAAATTCACATGTTTATGAAGAACTTGGTTAAAAATTCTCATGTTAGTGTAGATAATGATGTTTTAGTGTAGATAGAGACAGAGAAAAGAAAACACATTAACACAAAATGTCTGACTGAAACTTCCTTTGCTGAAAAACCTAAATTCTAATGGAGATTTTGAGCAAGAGGATGATAGTTATGTTTGAAGTGGTTCAAACATGTAGTTTCAGGAATCAGGTTCATATTGAAGAATTAAAGAACTATTGTTTTTCTTTTTGTACTATATTTTGGCTGGGTACAGCCGCATTGTGACTTCTTCCTGTTTTGGGGGTAATTCCTTCCCCATTTGGAGATATCAACAAAATAAAAAAGACTCTGATGGATCCGTAGATTTGCATCAGCTATATGAGCTTTTAAAATGGAAATTCATGTTGCTAGGCTGGTGCCTCCATTACCTTGTACAATTTCATTGTTAATTTAGAGATGTTATCTTATTCTCTTCTGTTTCCTAACCCTACTCACTGAGCTGTTCCTCAGTGCTTCTGGCTTGTGCCGAGACCTGTTCTGTTGGAAGCAGATCACAATCATTGCCTTGCTCTGCCTGGTGGGAATATTTTTCCTTTCCTTACCTTCATTACTCTCAGTTAGTCAGTCAGTTCCCTTTGTCCTTGATTCTGCCACCTCTCTGTTAGAACAAGAATATATTTTCCTGGCTGGTGAAAGGGTGTGAACTGCTGTCCTAACCAATGCCTTGCACCTGCCTGCTGAGCCTACTCTGAGTTTCCAGATAGATAAGTATTTTCCAGATACATATAATCCCTTATTTAATAGGATAGTACAGCATCACTATTTTCCCCTTGCATATGTCTGCAAATGTACATTTGTGCTTTTTAAAAATTTAACAAGAACTCCTTTTGCAGAAAATCTAATCTCTGACATCTGTGAGAGGCAACTCTGATAAACAGGAAGACAAAGTGAAAGCTGACAACCAGGTTTTATAAAAATATGCATTTATTTGTTATTTGAGGCAAGGAGGACTAGTTACAAGGCAGGGATATCCCAGCAGCTTTATGAGATACTGGTTTTGTTTTTGCTTTTCACGGTTGAGAACAACAGTCCACTTAGATGAACAGGGGTCAAGATAATTGACAGAAAAAAGCACTGTAGAAAGACCCCTCTGAGTTGCTCTGCAGGATCAAATATGATGATAACTGAAGATAGGAAATCCCCTGACTTCTAATTTCTGTCTCATACTTTAAATAGGCAAGGTATGGCATGGATAGTAAGATGATTATCTGTCACCTGAGATTCAACCAACATGTTTTGTTTAGTTAGCATAATATTGGTGAGTGGAGTAAGAATGGCATACGACTATTAATTTGCCAGTGGGTGAATTTTAGTGGTCTGCAGAACATGCAAAGCTTTTATTAAGACTGCCTAAAGCTATAATGTGAATTGCTACCTATTAGTTTGCCTTTATCCTTCACATAAACATTCAGGAGAACTGAAYGAGTGTTTAAAAGGGCAGGACTTGTTTGTTGTCTCACAATCCAGTGAAGACGTACCTGTGAGGAAATTACGTGAGAGCAGACCCAGCTTTTCAATTTATGAAGTTAAAGAAAGCTTTGTCAGAACAGTGTGGAATTTCATAACGCTCCATTGAATATATTGGAAGGGACTGGAGGGGAGGAAGAGCATATACATCACTGACATACTTCATCACTTCACATACAGACATCACGCTCAATTAAGTATAGAGCTCTCTGTCAACAAACTTGACACGTGCATCTAGAGAATGTCACCAACCCCCCAAAATCAATATTCAAGTTATGATGGACTGACGGCTTACCAGCTGAGTGAGTGTCCCCTGATTTTACCTATTCTTGCTTCAGATCAGTGCAAAGTCCTTGTAGCATGAACAAACAAACTTAATTAACTAAGAGATATGGCTGAGTACAAACCAAGAGTCAACATTTCATACAGCATTAAAGAAAAAACTGGTTAATGAAATCCAGATCATCAAGAAACTAAAATACAATGCTGTTAAGGAATCTGAAATTACAAATTCTCAATATCCTAGGAAGCTAAAGTTGCATTTTTATATAATTTATCCAGATGAATACAACTTTCCCTGTAGAATTAAATCACTATAGACCTAGGGAAGTTTACCAGTGCTGCCATGTTATTACCATTTTTCTTTTTCTGGTATATAAGAACATAAAGGCACTATAACTATAGCAGAAAAGACCAATGGGGCAGCTAGTCTGAAAATTGCATCTTTGACAATGGCCAATATTATATGAATGAGATGAAGGTTAAACATGCTACCTCTGAAACACTACTCTTTGTAAGTGTAGCTCAATAGGTGTACAGTATATCTATAAAAGGAGAAGAATCTATAACTCGTCATTTGTAATGTTAATTTTGCCACTGTTTTAGGATGTTTTAGGGGATGACAGCCTTATGACGCTCAGGACTCTTACAYTATGTGAGTAGTCTAATGGAAGGATGTACATAGTGGTCTTGTTTATGCTGAATAGAATAAACTGGCCTCTAAAAACTGAATATGTTTTTGTGAAGATAAACTCCAGAATGAGTTTGTCCTTATGGATCCTTGTTTTGGCAACTTGGTCCTACTTCAAAATACACACCAGTAATAGCAATTATTTTGATTTGGGAAGTCTTAAAATGCATTATTGGGTATTTCTGCTGTCATACGACTGACCCATTTAACAGGAGCTTTGGTATTTAAATACAATTTCAAAATGTTCATGGGAGATGCACAAAAGAGCACAAAAGCATCCTTACGCAGTAGCACAAAAAGGTCTGATATGTGTTATTTATCATCTTTACACTACAAATGGCTCAGGTATAACACCTACTGCCTTAAAAATATTGCCTTGTAAAAGGGCTATTCACAAAATCGCTGAATGGTTGAGGTTGGAAGAGACATCTTGAGATCATTTAGTCTAAAATCCCTACTTAGGCTAGAGCAGGTTGCCCAGAAACATGTCGAGATGGCTTTTGAATATCTTCACAGATGGAGACTTCACAACTTCTCTGGGCAACCTGTTCCAGTGTTTGACCACCCTCACAGTAAAAAAGTGTTTTCTTGTGTTCAGATTGATTTTCATATTTTTTAATTTGTGCTATTAGTGGGCACGAGTCTGGCTCAGTCTTCTTCATTCCCTCCCATCAGATTTTTGTACACATTGATAAGAACCCCCTGAGCCTTCTCTTCTCCAGGCGGAACAGTCCCAACTCTCTCAGCCTTTCTTCATAGGAGAGATGCTCCAGTTCCTTAACCATCTTAGTGGCCCTTTGTTGGAATCTCTCCAGTATGTCCATGTCTCTCTTATACTGGGGAGCCCAGAACTGGACACAGCACTCCAGGTGTACCCTCACCAATGTCAAGTAGAGAGGAAGGATCACCTCTCTCAACTTGCTGGCAATGCTGTGCCTATTGCAGCCCAGGAGGCAGTTGGCCTGCTTTACTGAGAGGGCACACTGCTGGCTCATGGTCAGTTTGTTATCCACTAGGATCACCAGATCCTTCTCAGCAAAGCTGCTTTCCAGCTGGTCAGCAGTTAGAAACCAGTATTTACTGATCCTCATGCCCCCTCCTCCATCTGCCCTGTGCCACTTGGGGTGGGGAAGGAGTCCAGGGTGAAGTTGATCCTAGGAAAGGAGGGAGGAAAAGTGCTGTTTTAATGTTTGCCTTTTTGTTTTCCACTGCCCGAATCAGTAATTAAATATCTATTTTAATTGGCAATAAATTAAGTTAATTTTCCCAAAGTCAAGTCTGTTTTGCCAGTGATAGTAATGGGAAGTAATCTCTCTGTCTTTATCTTGAACCATGAACTTTATCTTGAACCAAGCTTCTTTGTGCTTTCTCCCCATGCTGCTGGGGTTGAGGGGGGTGGGAAGTGAGCAATAAAGGGGGAGGGGGAAGTTTGGCTGCTGGCCAAGGCTAACCCACCACAATCATCTGATTACTCCCCATTTCATATCATCTGCAAACTTGCTGAGGGTACAGTGTCCCATAGTTCAGGTCATTAATGAAGAGGTTGAACAGTATTGGCCCCAATATTAACCCCTGGGGTACACTGCTAGTCGTCTGCCTCCAACTGGACTTTGTGCCACTGGTTAAAGGCCTCTGGGCCCAGCTGTTCAGCCAGTTTTCAATCACCCCACTGTGCACTCACGTAACCTGTACCTCATCAGCTTGTCTAAGAGAATGTTAAAAGCCTTACTGAAGTCAAAGTAAATAACATCCACTACTCTCCTCTCATTGACCAAGTTAGTCACCTCATTGTAAAAAGCTAACGGGTTGGTCAAGCATGATTTCCCCTTCATAATTCTATGCAGACTACTCCTCATCACCTTGTCCTTCGTGTGTTTGGAAATGCTTTTCAGGAGGATTATCTCCATCACCTTCCCAGGTACTGAGGTGAGGCTGACCAGTCTGTAGTTCTCCAGTTCTTCCTTCTTGCCCTTCTTGAAGATAGGAGTGACATTTGTTCTCTTCCAGTCTTCCAGAACCTCTCCCAGTCACCATAACTGTTCAAAGACAATCAAGAGTAACCCCACAATGTCATCAGTGAGTTCCCTCAGCACTTATGGGTGCAACGTCTCAGACCCCATGAGCMCATTTGTGTACATCCAGTTTGCTTAAGTGCTCCCTGACTGGTTCTCCTCCACCAAGTGTAAGTCTTCCTTGTACCAGACTTTCCCTCTGGTTTCAGGGGTCTGGGATTCCTGAAGGTCGGTCTTACCACTGAAGACTGAGGCAAAGAAGGCATTGAGTACCTTGGCCTTTTCCGTTTTATTTGTCAGCAGTTCCTTTGCTCCATTCAGCAGCAGGCCCATGTTTTCCCTTGACTCCCTTTTGCTGTTTATGTACTTGCAGAATCCTTTCCTATTGCCCTTCATATCACTTGCCAGATTCTACTCCAGGTTGACCCTGGCTTTTCTAACCTCATCCCTGCACAACAGGACAGCAAGTCTATACTCATTCTGGGTTACCTGCTTCTGCTTCCAACCTTTGCACACTTCCTTTTATGTCTGAGTTCAAGTAGGACATCCTTGCTATCCATGCAGGCCTCCTGATGCCTTTGCTTGATTTCCTACTTGTTAGGATGAACCTTTCTTGAGGTTGGAGGACATATCTCTTGCAGCCTTCTTACCTCCAGGGCCATATCCCTTAGGATCCTTCCAAGCAGATCTCTGAAGAGGTTGAAGTCTCTCTCTTGAAATACATGGTTGCAGTCCTGCTTTTTGCCCTGCTCCCTCTTGGGATCCTGAACTCCCTCATGTGATGGCCACYGCAGCCAAGGCTGCCTCCAACTTTTATATCTGTCCTGGTTTCGGCTGGGATAGAGTTAACTTTCTTTCTAGTGGCTGGGGTGGTACTGTGTTTTGGGTTTGGTATGAGAGGAATGTTGATGTTTTGGTTGTTGCCGAGTGGGGCGGTGCTTGCACTGGTTGGGGACTTTTTGGTTTCCCATGCTCTGCCAGATGCACAGGAAGCTGGGGGGGAAGCATAGCTGGGGCGGCTGACCCAGCTGGCCAATGGGATATTCCATACCATGTGACGTCATGCTCAGTATATAAACTAGGAGGTGTGGTCCAGGAAGGGGGATCACAGATCGGGCTGGGCATCGGTCGGTGGGTGGTGAGCAGTTGCATTGTGCACCGCCTGCTTTGTATATTCTATTATTGTTGTTATTATTGTTATTACTACTGTTCTACTTTGTCTTATTTCAATTATTAAACTGTTTTTATCTCAACCCATGAGTTTTCCTACTTTTGCCCTCCCGATTCTCTCCCCCATCCTACTGGAGCAGGGTTGTGAGCGAGTGGCTGCGTGGTGTTTAGTTGCTGGCTAGGGTTAAACCACAACAATATCCATGACCAGTTCTTCCTTGTATGAAGTCCAGCAGAGCACCATTCCTTGTTGGCTACTCAGTCACCTGTGTCAGGAAGTTCTTGTCAATGCGTTCTAGAAATCTCCTAGATCGGATAAGCCCTGCTGTATTGTCCTTCCAGCAGATATCAGGGTGGTTAAATTCCCCATGAGGACCAGGGCTGTTACTGTGAGGCTTCTTCCAGTTGTTTGAACAAGACCTCATCTACTTTGCCTTCCTGATCAGGACATTTATAGCAGATACCCACTACAACAGCACTCTTAAGGTCTCAACTGGCTCCTGACCCATCCCAAGGCAGAGCTCCATGTACTCCAGCTGCTCTCTCACAGGAAGTGCAACACTCCCTCCTCACCTTCCTGGCCTGTCCTTCCTAAAAAACCTGTATCCATTCGTCCATCCATTGCAGCACTCCAATCATGTGAATTATCCCACCATGACTCCCTAATCCCAATGAGGTCACAGCCCGGTAACTGCAGAGACTTCTAATTCCTGTTTTTCTTCTAACTCCATGTTATGTGCATTACTGAAGAGACCCTTCAGAGAGGCACCCAAGTATGCTGATTCCCCAGCACAGGCTTGAGAGCATTCTCCGTAAGGCTGTTTTGCATGCATTTCCATCTCTACCTGCCTACACTTGAGGTGATTCCACTTCAGCTCTATTTTGTTGATTGCTCTGTCCCTTCTGTTCCCACCACCCCAGGCCCTTGGCTTGCCTACTCCATCCACAACTTCCCTACTTGTTTGTTGAGGAGCCAATCCCTCATCCATCGCTAATATACTATAGGTATACTACAGTAATCCTTATATAATATAGAATTTATGTATACTATTTTCAAGGTCTTGAGACATATCATTTGACAATCCTTCAAATTCTGTTTTTACTGTGAATTTACTGGTTGGTTGATGAACTTAGAAGAGAATGAGGAATAGCTTTGCTTTTTTGCAGTTCAAAACAAAATTTTTACTGTTAAATGAGTAGATGTGCCTTGTTTTCTTTCTTTTTTTTTTTGTTATTTTAAATACTAGTATTTAAATGCTCTACAGAAGGAGGCTTTCAAAACTGAAATAGAATTTAGAAAATTGGTTTAAGTTTTGCCTAAAGATTTTCCAGAAAGTTTAGTTAGGAATATTGCTGGTATTTTGATCCAAACTTAATTTTGTCCTAATGTACTTCGTGGAGAAAGAGAAGACTTTATAAAACTGATAATGTTTCAGGAGAGACTTTCTTTGAGAGTGAACTAATAATGTCTCCATGACAGTGATTGTAACTATTGGATAAGTCGAAGAGGAATCCTTCAAAATATTTTCACAATCTTCTGCAAATAACATGCTACTTACTTAAACATCTAACTTTTATAGAACTCTCCCATATGTTCTATACATGAAGTAAACGTGATGCCAGGTTCAAGAACTATTGGACTAAGTTCAGCCATCCAGATATAGAATTTTGGACTGAGAAAGAAAGGTAATATTCAGAGATGATAATATTTGGTTTCTGATCAGGCATCCACTTTAAACCCATTAGAAGCAAGAAAAACCTAGTGGATATAAAAAAGTGTAAAGTACACAGGAGCAGTAAAGCAAAATGAAGTGACAATTTCTTGATATACTGGCATTTGGTTATCAAGAACTATTTCAAATGCTGATTTTCAATAATATGACATGTAGAATAGTTTATTATTTTCTTTTGTATTTTAGTCCTTGTAATTTCTTGTAACTGTTTGCCATAAATGGGCTAATCTTTATTTTTCACCTTTCTTCATGTACTAAGCAGGATTTTGCTGTTGCTTGTTGCTACGCTGTTGAACTGAGACTGCAGCTTCTTTCATTAATGCATCGCATAGCCTTTGTTGTTTACATGGACTCATGATGAAGATCCAAATGTCTATATGTATATACAAGATTATATAGAAAATACCTGTATTCATTTTCTAATGCAGATTTTAATGAGAAAATAACACAAAGAAACATCTGCTTTCCATAAGTATTATTCCACCCTTTAATAAACTGACTTTTGTTACATTTGTCACCTACAGAGGAATAAAATCTATATTTGATTGTCTCCAGGAAAGTCTTTAAAAGAAAATATTTTTCTTGTACTGTTCTAGGATCCTGCTAATTTAGCAGCCAGAAGGAGTTTTATGGTCTGAAAAGATGCAAGCATATTTATTAGAGAGACTTCAGGAACACAAATTTGCAAACATTTTGTACTCACTTAAGCTTAGAAGGAACAAAATGTACTCTGAAAAATAAAGCTTTTAAAATGTTTACTGAATACAGCTCCTTTAAATTTTCAATAAGGCTGCTGCTCCAATATAATATTCAAACAAATAGAATAAGTCATATTTACTGAGTGCTATTTTAAATTGAGAGTAAAGAGGGGAGATTTTTTCTCTTATTATGAAGTTGAAGACAGGTACATAAAATAACTTTTCAACATCAAACAGCAAGTGAATTGCTGAACTGGGCACAGAGTCCAGATTTCCTGCTATGCAGTCTTGTATATAATCTAATAAATCAGAGTAAACCTTTTCCCAAAACTGAGCTCATTAGTTTGGAATTATTAGTGCTGTACCTTTTACTAATAAAATCTACTTCACTTTTGGGTCAAGATGTGGAGGTTGACATTGTGATAGAAGTTTGTTTCAGACCACTTGATCAGGGTGAAAAATCAGATGAAGTCTTCTTTAAACAACTCAGAAGTCTCTGGCTCTTACGGGGGGGTTGTGGTCTCCCTGGTGTCTTCTGGAATGGCAACACAGCAAGACATAAGGAACCCAGAAAATTTCTGGAGGATGTCGGGGATAACTTCACGACACAGGTACTGGATAGGTTAAGGGGTGATGCACAGATGGATCTGCTATTCACAGACAGGGAAGAACTGATCAGGGATAGAATAAATAATGGTAGCATTGGCTATAGTGACCATGAAATAGTGGAATTAAAGATCCTGAGGTGAATGAAGAAAACAAGTAACAGAGGACTGACCCTGAAATTTAGGAGAGCAACTTTCAGATTACTCATGGAACTTCCCTTTTCCTTCCCCTTCCCCTTCCCCTTCTCCATCCCTGCTTCCCTTTCCCATAGACCTGGCTCCACACCATGAGTGGAGATAGCTGGAATTACATGGTAGGAGTAAGGCTGGAATACTGATAACTGAGACTAGCAAACCAGGGAATCTGAGGCTGCSTAGGATCCTTTCCAGATGGTTTTTCAACATCTGCTTCCTCTGGTACTGTGTTTAACTTAATCTCATTTGATGGTTTCGTCTGATGAAATGTAGATTGTCTATATTTGATTTAGTTTTTGAGATTCTGTTTATACCGGAGACTTCTATAGACACTCTAAAGCACAGTTCGTTTGACTAATACAGGCCAGATACTTTATGCCTTAAATGTGCCTATTCTCATAATTGACTAAAGGAAGGCTAATATAATAAGCTTAGAATACAGATATCTAATATTAGGTGAGATAAATCCCATCATTATAACCTAAAATTAAGCTGGGCTGGGGAAATTTTTTTAAGGTCTCTGAATGGTACTGTTTTTACACTTAAAGATTAGATCCTCAAACATTCTTATAATAAATACTGTATTTAAACTTTGATGATAGTTTATAGGAAGCCAAACTCTTAGTACCTCCTGAGGCTGCTCCTTTGTAACAGTGCATTTTGTGCCTAGTATTTCTTTGCTGCAATCCCATCTCAGTCATGCTCAGTACCATGTTCCTTCCCACACCAAAGCATCCTTGTAGGAAGTGGTAACACATCATTTCCTACCATACAGATGGAAGAAAGCGTTGAGCTAGGAAAATAATATGAACCTTATCGTGGGGTAAGGGAGAGTTAGCAAATCCAAATTAGTCTTGCCTAAACCCAAAAGTAGAAGCAAATAGCATCATGCATACATCAGATGTGTCTTGTATTCTGCTATATCTCCATTTATAGCTTGCAGAAGCAAGCTACAGGCTGTTGAGAACTGCGTGGGACACATCTGGAATATGTGATCATTGTTTTTTAACTTTTTTTAACTGGAACCGTCTTTTAGACTTTGAAAATACTTGTGTGGAGACAAAACAACCTTTTTCTTCCATGTAGACCCACATGAAGGCTTGCATAATCAAAGCCAGGAATGGCTTTTCTCTATCCTGTAGTTACCAATTTGCATAACAGCAGTGGTTGTATGGAAGTCCTGACRCACAAAAAAAAAATCCATTCATTAACATTCAGACTACACCTGCACACTGCTTGAGTTAATTTTTTTTTTCTCTAATGCTGCACCTGTACATAAACTACTTTCTTTTTCACCAGTGGCTTTTTGGCATAATGACAAAGCAATGGAAATGTTACCTTTGTCATAGAAAATGAGCGGACACTGTATGTTTTGTCAAAGCCAGAAAATACTGGCTCTGTGGTAGGAGACAAGAAAAAAAGTAGTACAACATGGTGAAACAGTAGGTTCCAAATCATTGGAGCTCAGTGTGTTATATGCTTGAAAGGCTTTAGGAATACTAAAAAAAAAATATATATAACCATGTTTGGGAAACTCAGAATAGGAACAGTTGATGTCCTTATCACCTCTCGTTTAAATCCCCAGAGGCAGCACTGTTTAGTTCCTTGCCAATAATTTGTTTATTTCCAGGCATTTTTATATTTGTATTTTTTTCCCCCCAAATGTAAATGTTTGTAAAGAAGTATCATTGATGGATCATGAATGGGTCCCACAGCAATGAGTTTTCAGTCCTTGCTCTTTCATCATGTTTTGTTTAACTAGAGAAACCTAAATTCATCTCCCTGCTGTGAACAAATGTTTCTGCTCATATTGCTTGAATTTTGGCAGTGATCTTATGAAACAGGAGACTCAGGTCAAATGCAGAAATGATGCAAGAGGCTCTTAGGATCTCTTTAATGGTCTGGCTTAAAAACAGTAACCTCTTATATCCTTTGCCAGTTCCTAAGCATGGAAGTTAGAACAAATAGCACTCCCTTGAATTTGAGTTCAATTTCTGCAAATGCCTCATTTACATGCAGATTTAGCCATGAGGGTTACTGCAACATTTGTTATATTTTGCACCTCTTCTGAACTGTGACTTCACCATTTGAATGGGATGCCAAAAAAATTTCTTCCTTCACCTAAATGAAATCAGTAACTTCACTAAAAAGTGAGAGCCTGTAGCGGTATAGAAAGAAAGAGACAGGATGTAAGATCATGTTACTGTAAAAATCCAGAGAGTAGTTGATGCACTTGAGTCATATCTGGTAATAAACTATGCATAGACTGCACAAAAATTCATGGAATATGTGAGTAATATATAGAGAAGTGAGTGATATGTGTATGGGAGAAAAGTTTAAAGGGAGTCTGACTCATTTGGAGGCAATCATAAAACTTCATGGCAGCAACACCAAAGGTACAAAATCATATAGTTTATTTAATACAACATTAAATTAAAACCCCAACTAGAGAAGGATGTGGCAGTTCTAATGCATTAAGCAAATTGTTTTTTTCCCAAGAAATAACAAAGTGAGGATCCACTTGAGTCACAAATAACTTTATTTACATTTGGTTTACTGGTCTCGGACAATAACTTGACAGAACTGAGGACAGCAACTGATCAAGATGCTCAGCTATATGCAGTACTGGAAGCTTACATTTGTCAGTTAAGTGCATTCTTCAGTTGCAGAGATCTCCAGTATCTTCCAAGAAAGAGGGCCACAGGCAGGTTCCTGCACAGGTAGTGTGTTGTAGTTATAGTAGCAGATTGCAGTGAGGGTGTCTCCGTTACATAGTGCTGGTACTGGCTTGGTGGTGCAACCTTGCTGGTGAAAGCAGTCCCAGAGTGAGGATTTCACTACGTAATCACATGTAATTGCCCTGGTTTTGGCTGGGATGGAGTTAATTTTCTTCCTAGTAGTTGGTATAGTGCTGTGTTTTGGATTTAGTATGAGAAGAATGTAGATAACACACTGATGTTTTTAGTTGTTGCTAAGTAGTGCTTACACTAGTCAAGGACTTTTCAGCTTCCCATGCTCTGCCAGGTGCACAAGAAGCTGGGAGGGAGCATAGCCAGGACAGCTGACCCAAACTGGCCAACGGGGTATTCCATGCCATATGATGTCATGCTCAGTATATAAAGCTGGGGGAAGAAGAAGGAAGGGGGGACATTTGGAGTGATGGCGTTTGTCTTCCCAGGTAACCATTACGCATGATGGAGCCCTGCTTTCCTGGAGATGGCTGAACACCTGCCTGCCAATGGGAAGCAGTGAATGAATTCCTTGTTTTGCTTTGCTTGCGTGCGCGGCTTTTGCTTTTCCTATTAAACTGTCTTTATCTCAACCCATGAGTTTTCTCACTTTTACTCTTCCGATTCTCTCCCCCATCCCACTGTGGGGGGAGTGAGCGAGTGGCTGTGTGGTGCTTAGTTGCTGGCTGGGGTTAAACCACGACAGTAATCTAACAGGGTTTATTTGAGATTTGAGGAATCCGTGACTAAGACTCCTGGCCATTCCAACTCCATTAGAAACTATTAGGTAGAAACTAGTGCTGCTTTTATTGGTGAAAGCAACATAAGACTGCTTACCTGGGATAAACAGAATTAAAGGATAAAAAAGTGGTTGTGCAGGGRCAGGGTTAGGCTGTTTATGTCCTGTATGAATGTTTAAGATTAATTATGGGTTCACAAGGTTGAAAGAATTTTAATTGTAAACCAACAACCTTTATTTGTTTTATAGCTTGAAAAAGAAGGTGTGACATTTGTAGGTTTTGCTTTTTGCTGGTTTTCTTATAGAATTTGCTGGCTTGCTTATAAGAAATATATACCCTTAAAATTATTTCTTTTCCCCTTCCAAGCAATTTGTGACGTGACAAAAATAAGGTGCTTGATTTGTATCACATATTTACAATGCACTTTTGCTAGCAGTGATTTTGGGGGTGATTCATCTCACACTGGATAGCAACTATAAACAGGTGCCCAACTAGCTAGGAAGAAGGCTTCTGTGTGTATGTGGGGGGCTGATCTTACAAGGCTGTTTTTAACGTGAAAGCAGTCAAGGATATTCTGCTTTTGGCAAGGTCATGCAATGCCATTGAATTTCTTTTCTGTGATAAGGGAAGACATTTATTGAGCATTAGAACAAGTGGATGAAGGGTAGGGGGATAGTTTGACAGACACTTTCAGGCATATTTAGATTTCATGCCGGCAAAGATTTGCGATAGCTGAATGATACATCTAGAGAGTATCCATACAGAAACTAAATCACTTACAGTCAACAGCGGCCAGGTCCCCAACGTCAAAATATCAGCATGAATTCTTGGATCCTTGCATGTATTTTAGGTTTAGAGGTTGTTTAAAACAGTAYAGGATGGAAGCTGTCTTATAAAAAGACAAAAAACCTTACAAAAAGTGAAGTAAAATAGAGGAAGGAGAAGTTTAGGAAATACACATATTAGGGAAATTTAGAGAAACATGTGGTTAGGAGACAGGCAGTTTCCTTTATGTARTACATTGAAGGAAGGTCAGTGTATCACACATAGGATGGTAATAGGTCGTGGTGTAACACCAGGAGTGAGCTTGACTCAGGCAGAGTACAGGCTTGTTAAGCATTGTTTATTTCTAAAATCACTGTTATATTGGATTTATAAAAGTGAACTAAGAATATTTCTCTTGCTGTGCAGAGGCTTGTCTTGTGGTATCAGCAGTCTCTTTGACACTAAAGAAGAATTCTGACAAGTACCCTTTATCTCTACAAGATGCATTAGGAGAGTAGATTTGAGGAAAGGGAAGGAGGGATGTCATGACTTTTCTTATGCTTCTGTTGTCATGATCACATTGTAAAGCTGCTGACTATGAGATTACTAAGTGAACTTTCATTATTACTTTCTCCTTCTTGAGGCAGAGTAGGAATTTGGCCACCATTTGTTCGTGTTCCTGTTCTGTTGGCTGTGACATATTAAAGGCACTAATACAAAAATGAAACTGTTTTTGTCAAATGTTTTTACAGTTGTATTTGTGGAGTTGTTTGGTTGCTGTCTACAGCTGAAGTATAGCAGAGGCATTGCTCCTCATTATAACTAGTGATAGTCTGAACTGGGTCAGTCTGAATGCTGCAGGGCTACATGGGCTATTGAGCAGAGTAACATACTGCTAAATCTGGTTGGGAAGAATAGAATAAATGGGTTATGTATTTTTTGACTTATAGGTTGCAAGAGTGTACACAGGCCTAAACACAAGCAATGAACTCGTAGTAAAATGTTTTTAAACTGACTTTCCGTGTAGCCTGTGATATCTCACTGTGCATCTGGATTACCTTTATTTCACTATTTTGAAATTTGCTTAGAAATAAGGAAAGGAAGACAAAAGCAAAGTTGGTGGAATATTTGTGACTGGATTCATAAAGTGGTGTAATTGCAGCGATGCTATTTCAGATAAAATCTCAAAAATGAAGCACTTTAAGCCTCTTACAGAATGCGAGAATRGAGAGGTAACTGCCTAAGGTGGGGATCAAACCAGACAGTCTTCATAAGGTAGAAGAAAAAAGTGAAGTAGGTTGTCTAATGGTGGCCAATAGAAAATACTGAGGATACAACTGGGTCTGTCTTCTCCAAAGTTCAGACATTTTGTGGAGTCAGAATTGACTCCATGGCCTTTCCTTACCAAGCAAACAAACCAAATCCCAAAACCCAGGCAGGAAATCATTCTTCTGAGTTTATTGCTAATGCTTGGCTAGCTTATCTGGCAGGAAACAGGACTGGGTTTCTAGAATCTGTTTGTGCATTTCAAAAGAAGTCCTTTGTAGTTTGGTTGACTTTATCTTCCAAGAAACTGCTCTAGACATTCAGTTACGCTTCTTCTCAGTCTCTTCTCTGCCAGTGAATTCTGAATTCTTTTATGTGTAATAGAAGGGATTGAGATTATTTTTTTCTTCCTTTCCAGAAACTGCCTATTGCTTTGTTGCTAAGGCATATAAGTGTGGTTTAGGGTTTGATCTTCCTTGTGAAAGCAATTGGATCTGGGTCTCCCACAACATACATGATTCTACAAAGCGTAGGACTATGGAAGAAGGGACACAGACCATACTGCCAGACTGCTTTCAGAGAAAATAACAGCTTCTATCACTTTTTAGGAATTTGTTTTCAAGGTATCCTACACTGGTAGGCATGCTTTGAGAGCCTTTGCTAGGTTACTTTCCTCAGGATTCAGCTGGAGGATTGTTTAATTTCAGGATGCTGGTGTTTTGTTCTATCAATAATGAAATTGTTCTATATATATATGCACAGAGGCAAAGTTTCAGGCAGCAGAACAGCTTCAAGAAAAAAATTGAGCAGTACGTGCTGTTAAGCTGCAGCTCAGTTAGATATCAGTCAGTGAGAAATGGATCATGATTCTGATGCGAAATCTTTTGTCAGGGTCATAATTGCTATTATTTTTCTGACTATCAGAGAAAATATTACCCTCTAGTTTGTCTTCTGCAATTTTATTTTTTCAGGATGTCTCCGTTTTGGGGAGTTTCTCCCTTTTGACAACCTTAATGTTAGTTCAGGTAAACACAGCTAAAGTAAATTGTTTTATTATCATTCCTTAATGCTTATCCAATAATAACGAGAAGCTGAATCCAGAAAGATGTTGGTTTTCATAGCATTGAATACAAATGGTCAAGTCGTCTTTGTTACTATTGAGCCTGCTGCAAATGTTACCCAGAGGCTGGAGTCGGTCCTCTGAATCTAGTATTTAAAGATTGTGGGCTCCCCTTACAGGGTATTGTACACCATTAAGAAAGTATTTCAGATTTTTTTGTTACTGTTAGCTGGTTTTGGAAGACTCTGATAGGCATAAAATTGCTGGATGTAGCAAATATTATGTATTTGGATAATTAATTTAGCTTAACTAATTAACAGTCTTCAGAATATATTACTAAAGCAAAGGGGATCTAAATGGCACACGCTCCATAATAAAAAGAAAGTGACAAAGTGTGTTATCACAGTCAAGCTGTTTCTTGGACTTACTTCAGGAAATACAAGTTAGATTAAGTTCCTTTTGGTTACAAGGCAGTATTTTTAACATTGTTTCTCAGACAAAGAAGAGGTTAGGTAAGGGGGAGGGTACCTCATTGACAGATTTCAGCAGGGGCCAGGTCTGATCCTGGGATCGGTAAGGTAACTGTGACATAAATGGCTAGGAAAAGTGGGATCACTTTCCGAGGCTGAGACACCTACCTTTTCTATGTCTGTTTTGAGTCTTGAAGATCTCTCACTAACTTGAGCTTTAAAAGCCATTTGTTCTTCTACGTAACAACTACTAACATTTTACTTATCTGTCCCTCTCTAACAGAAAAAATCAGAGAAATGTGCCACATYCATCCAAAAGAAAAAAAAAAGGGGCAGGGGGAGATGGACAAACAAACCTACCAGAGTGGATTTTCCTTCGGGAGATATTTTCAGTAAGGTATACATTACTGCAGTTTTCCCATATAAAGCCACTTTATTTTTCTAAATGTTGATCTGTGGTCTCTCATAATACAAGAAGATTAGAAATCTGTAGGGGAGTGGGAACTCCTTCTTTTATAATTGTATCTCTGGCAAAGTGTGTTTATCTCCAATGTAGGCTTCTAATCACTACCATACCGTAATTAATCTTTGAATACTTACAATATTGGCAGGTCCAAGACTGCAATGGATTTACTATGTACATATGCTGGCTTCTTCTCAGAAGCCTGTGAATTAAAAAGCAATAGATCAGATTCCAAACAGGAAGGTACTAAGAATAATCTGCCATCAAGATTGATCAAAATTGTCATTTAATATCTGAAATGCCTTATTCCATGTTAATATATTCTGAATTCTTAAAAGAATGTGAGTTTTAACTGAACATAATTGTTTACCTTCAGGTGGATTAAGCTGATCTAGCAAATGGAACATTGGTGCTGTTTATGGTATTCTTATTAGACTGTAGGAGAAAAAAAATGTGAAAAGACGTTTCATAAGCTAAAAAAACCTTAACAATTTTATCAAAGTTTAAGAGAACATGCATAAAAAGTTTTTCAACTATTTCGGGTCCCATTATTTAGGCTTTCCACAAGGAATGCAGTAGTTAAAGACCCATATCATTCTATCTTCAATATATAACAATTGAATCACAAAAACTTCAGAATCTTAGAATCATAGAATCATAGAATCATTAAGGTTGGAAAAGACCTCTAAGATCATCGAGTCCAACYGTCAACCCAACACCACCATGCCCACTAAACCATGTCCCTAAGTGCCTCATCTACACGTCTTTTAAATACTTCCAGGGATGGTGACTCCACCACTTCCCTGGGCAGCCTGTTCCAATGTTTAACCACTCTCAGTTAAATGAACTCTTATCGTGGAAGGCATGACACTGTTATTAGTAATTACAGGTCTTTAATATTCTATGTGTCAGAGTAGGTTCAGCACAGTTAGTAACTGTGTGGTACTGAAAAACAAGAATTTACACTTCCTTGGTAATTTTTTCTCCTTTCTAATGTTCTCATGACAGTGTCAACATACACTGTCTGAAGCGAAGAAGCAGTTAACTGTTCTAGTAGCTGGGCTCTTCCATGATTATACATTGCAATGACTGTCCTCAAAAGCACTGGTAGGATCTGGCAGGTAGCACCCCTGAATTGCTTGTAGGAATTGGTACAGTCCATTGCTAAGGTTTTTCCAACAGTGCCACAGAAAAATCTCAGGTTTTTGTTAAATATTTGTGTTTGTTCTGCAACATTCATACAAGAGTTAAAAATGCAAATTACATGCAATTAATGTGTTTAAATGAAAACATAAAGCCAGAAGTCATGTCTATGATAATTCAGACAAATGCTGTGTAAGTTATTCTAGGTTTGTATGATCCTCTCTGTCTTTTTTTTTACTTTGGAACATGATAAATTAAATCCCTAAGTGGTGTATAGGGCATAGAATTTATTTACTGTGTATTATGCAGCATAGCCACTATTAATTACCATCCACAGTAAATCTGGCTAATGCTATTTGTTCTCTGACTCAAGTTCTACTTAACAGTTTGGTTTTTAAATTTTTAAAATATCAGGTCCTAAAATAGTTTAAATTGAAGAATATAACTTTCATTATTGAAATATCTTTCAAAACCCTTCAAACCATATGTTTTTTGTTTTTTGTTTTTTGTTTTTTTTAAAAAAAGGCCAGTATACAATTAGGATTTGCAGCAACTCTGCAGAAATATGCAGTCTGCTAGCATTTAGTTGCACTATGAACAGCAGATAGAAATTATGCATGCTGACAATACAGTCTTGCAATTACCCTGAATTTATATCAAAATTTATTTCCAAATTTGTTACACGTAGAAGTGGTAAAAGGAAGAAATTGGAATTTAACTTTATAGGTTTAGATTAAGAATGTTTGACTATCTCTTTTCATCTGTCTTCTACACGAAAATCACCTTCTCAATGCCAACATACTACTTTCCTTGCTTTGAAATGATATTTCAGACCAACAGCTGCATGTGTTACAGAAGTTAAAACATTCCACACAGTAGCAACTGACTGGACCTGGGAAATGTTAATCTTTGCTGAGAGGGCAGTTAGATTTCCCTAAAGAATAGGGAACCTTCTCATCCATGAGAAGAAACTCCCTGAGTTCTGGTTGAGGTACGAGTTTGGACACTTTAACAAGGCTTGTATGCCACTGCCTATTCAAAGGGCGTTATGTTTTCCTCTGCTTCTTGCTACAAATGGTTTACATACACA
The DNA here is from genome assembly GCA_035582835.1 of Phoebastria nigripes. Lineage (NCBI taxonomy): Eukaryota > Metazoa > Chordata > Aves > Procellariiformes > Diomedeidae > Phoebastria > Phoebastria nigripes. Next base: position 174,586 of record JAYKAV010000048.1, on the reverse strand, counting down.
GCCCGATGGATTTTAGGTTATACGTTTTTATGATTTCTGAGCAGGATCAAAGTAAAGGTCACAGAAAAATAATCTAAGATTCACCTATACACATTTAAAATATTTCAATGATCCTTCAAAGGGAAAAAAAAAAAAAAAACAACAAACCTAACACCTTTTGAAAATGCAGTTTCCTTCCTGGATTCCTGCCTTCATTTGCTTTTCCTCTCAAACTCCTTCTCTTTTAACCATGACTGCTTTCTCCATTTGTTGTGTCCTTGAACCTCAGGTGGCTGGAAAAGCCCTTTTAATGCTTTCTATGACAGTTTCTTTTTTCTGCTAATCCCAGGCTGCTGCTTGGCTCATCTAACAACTCTTCTCATCATACATCTCTGTTACTTCAGTTCTTCTTTATTGATTCCAGGATGTTGCTTTCATTACACTCTTTCTGGTATGGCTATTGAATTGAAGAACTAGTCTGTGTCTCCTGTGTGATGCTTTTTTTGGCACAGCCCTGCTAAGTCTTGACACACACTGGCTCCAGAGTCTCTCCATTCAGCGGTAGGTAGGAAGGATGACTGGAGGAAGAACAGTTATTGAATGAGAACAAAAAGCTACTTCTCATTGCCACACAGTCTTGAGAAATTGGCTAAGATACTGATTTACTGGGACAGTGGTAGATTTGAGCAGATCAAAACTACTGGCAGCATGAAAGAATGACTGTCTGGAAGGAGTGATGGGGGACAGAAAGTGGAACAGACAGGATTGTAATACTGCAAGATGAGTTTGTTAAAATGTATATAGTCTTCCTGAGAGGACATCTGTGCCCAGAACAATGAACTGTGGACACAAGAACATCGAAGGACATCAAAGGAAAAATGGGATTGGATTTACTGTTATTAATTCCACCCAGCAGGTCTCATCTCCCTTTAGTTATATGGAGTTACACGGAAAATAAAGTTTTCTGGTTCTTTAGGCCTCAATTCAGCAAAACACTTGAGCATATCCTTAACTYCAAAAGAATTCCAGTTGTACGCAATGGGACTTAGATATGTAATTCAAGTTAAGGATACAGTTAAGTGTTTCCAGAATAGACATGGAACTGGCTCTCAACAAGTTCTTTTCTTTGGTTCAACGCATTCAAGGCAATTTATTTCTGTTCCTTTTTATGTTCACAGCTCCATTTTAATATTACTACTAGTTTGCTTTGTTATTTCAGAGCTGCCAACTGTCGCAAACCAGCCAGGACCATCCACATTAAAAAAAAAAAAAAAAGACTGATAATTTTCTCAGGGAATGGAGTTTTCTGTGAATCCTTTAGGCCTGTGTGTCTGCAGAAGGCAGCTTCTGCTTTTTTCTGTATTCTAATTGGTTCCAGTAATTGGAGGAACCCACACTTTGCAGCTGCTTTATAAACACTTACGATTTTGAATAAGAAAAGTAAATCTGGCCAATGGAGAGAATGGCATTCTCAGGAACAACATAAAAAACTTAGACTTCCACCCAATCTAGTTAGCAAACTGCTCACTCCGGAGACATAAGTTGTGTTTGGCCACATCTACGGTTTCAACTGTCTTGAAAAATCTTATCTGTGTTTTCCTGTGAGGTAATACTGGTTCTAGATTAATTACAAAATTCTATTGTTCTTTCTCTTAAGYAAATAGAGCTTTCCTCTGGTTTTGCTGTTATTGAAGCTTCTGGATTTCTTATTTCTTTATAATGCTAAATTAAATTAATGATGTCATGGATCAGAAATAAATACTGTGCAAGCATGCGATAAGGCTTCTGCTGTTGCTTGTGGGTCACAAATATGTTTTTCTTCCTTGCTGCTTCTAGAATTTTTGTTTCTTTGCTTTTCCCTGAGCCATTTCATTTGGACCTTCCTCTGAAAGTTACAGAAATGGCAGTCTTGGCAGGATGTGTTGCAGGCATTTAAAAGAATGGATATCCATTATCTTACCTGAACTCTTTCAGTGGCATTATTAATTGTGATTTTTTGACTTATATTATGTCTTAAGCTTGTTAAAAGTTGCTGGGAATTTTCCTATAACTAAACTTAGAATCATAGAATCATAGAATAGTTTGGATTGCAAGGGACCTTGTTGTGATTTAACCCGGCAGGCAAACACCACACATCCGCTTGCTCGCTCGCCCCTCCCCTCAGTGGGATGGGGGAGACAATAGAAAAAAAAAAGTAAAATTCGTGGATTGAGATAAAGACAGTTTAATAAAACAGAAAAGGAAG
>JAYKAV010000048.1:137554-170012 GCA_035582835.1 Phoebastria nigripes | reverse complement strand
CTCTACCAAGCAGATCCCTGAAGAGGCCAAAGTCTGCTCTCCTGAAGTCCAGGGTAGTGAGCTTGCTGTGCGCCCTCCTTGGTGCCCTAAGGATCTTGAACTCCACCATTTCATGGTCACTGCAGCCAAGGCTGCCCTTGAGCTTCACATTCCCCACGAGGCCCTCCTTGTTGGTGAGAACAAGGTCCAGCATAGCACCTCTCCTCGTTGGCTCCTCTACCACTTGGAGAAGCAAGTTATCATCGACGCATTCCAGGAACCTCCCGGATTGCTTATGCCCCACTGTGTTGTCCCTCCAACAGATATTGGGTGGTTGAAGTCCCCCATGAGGACCAGGGCTTGTGAATGTGAGGCTGCTCCTATCTGTCTATAGAGGGCCTCATCCGCTCGGTCTTCCTGGTTAGGTGGCCTGTAGCAGACCCCCACTGTAATGTCACCTGTCCCTGCTCTCCCTTTAATCCTGACCCATAAGCTCTCGATCGCCTCCTCATCCATCCCCAGGCAGAGCTCCATGCACTCTAGCTTGTCATTGACATACAGGGCGACAACCCCTCCTTGTCTCCCCTGCCTGTCCTTCCTAAAAAGCCTGTATCCTTCCATCCCAACACTCCAATCACAGGAGCCATCCCACCATGTCTCTGTGATGCCAGTAAGATCTTCATCATTATCAAGGACTAGACCAAGTAGTCATGTCAATTCCTTCCAATCCTATGGTCCTAATTCTGATACCTTCCAACATCTATTATTTGAGGTAGAAAGGTCAGTTTGCTTCTTCTATTGAAAGCTGGGGGAGCTAAAGTTGTTTCATATTTGGCAGACTCCCACACTGTTCATTCATAAAAAGCTTAAATTTTGGTAGGGAAAATTTTCTCTACAAATAGCAGGAAAAATTGTTGCCTTTTGATGCACATAGAATTATTTTTGAAGTAGTCTTGGTTGTCATTCACTGAGACTCATATATGCTTTGAATAAATCTTACTGTAGTCCACTTCAGCAAATTATTAAACAAATTTCCCCAAGGTAAAATTCAATTCTGGTACAGTATGTGAAAATTAAAATACTGTTAATGCTCATTTATAAATTGGTACATTATTTTAGGGAGAGAGTGTTCAGGCAAAAAGGAWATAACAATTTTCCAGGAAAACTATTAAAATTAACATTTGAATAATATCCATAGTAAAATTATTTTAGCTGTCCTTAAGAATTTTATAAACATGTTAATATTGTCTAAACATAATCTTCTATAAATATCAATAAATAGATTATAAAAAGACAAATTGTTACAAGGTTTGCATTCGACACTACGTAAATAACTTGAACATTCTAATAACTAAAGACTTCTCAAAATAATAACAGCCCTTATCATGTGTGTCCTAGACCAACATAAAAGGCTTGGTCCTTCATAAACTCTGGTCTTTAATCCAGGATATATATGATCTATTTCCTGTCATCTACTAGGTCAGATAATGACACAGAATCAGTATCTGAAATTACATACAAGCCTCACATACACAAAAGTATTAGAAGTGTTTGGACATATAAGGTGATATCCCTCAAAGATGGGTTGTGGCAGTGTGTTTCCCAACCATATTTTTTCTTCAAACCCAAATATAATTTGTTCTTTTGCTAAAGTATTCATTGAAAGGTGAAAAGCAAATCCAGCTATATAACTACCTAAAAGAAATAGACATATTCAAGGATTTTTTTAATGTGTTTTTGTTTTTCTGGCTCAAGTGAAGAATCATCTGYGAGGTTTTTCTTAGAAATTGTCAGAAGAACAATTCCCACTGCCATTCTGGCACAGCATAAAACCAATGTATGTTTCAGCAATAGGAAGAGGTGAATTAATTACACAGAAGTTAAACCTTCGTTTGCTGGATTAGAAATTCTTCCATCTTATCTCAGATGAAGAGCAAATAAATATTAACCAGCAACTAGCAGAGAAAGTCTCTCATTTTAGAAGGCTTATGTTAAAGAAATACTTTGAAAACTCAGGCTTTAGCGCAAGCATTTGGTCTTATCAATGGAACACAATCACAAATGCATTGCAGTAGCTGTTCATGTTTTAAAACTGCCTTTGAAACTTTTGATGAGAAAACAAGTTATAGTATGTAATTAAGTGTTGGTAAGCATTGTGTATGGATAAATGCCTTGCAAGTGACCACACAAGAAGTTGTCATTAACTGGAATGACCAAGATCCAGGAGGGATCACAGGGAGGACACAAGTATTATGGAGACAGTCTTTGTAAACGGGAAGAGAGACATAATCATCCTTTCAGGAAAACATCAACAGTGAGACTTTTCAATGCTGTCTGATAAGTGAGACAGAAGATGTGGGTGCAGACTTAGTCCTTTGGTGGACACCAAACAAAATAGTTGTGGAGAACAGTAATAAAGGATGAACCATTCAAGGATGTTATCAGGAGCAGGTTTACCCTAAGGTTATCCTGAGAGATCTGAATGGAGCGTAATGAAGATTCACCTTGCAGGTGGTGAAGTAAGAACAAACAAACCAATTTGTCCATAAGGACTTAGCTGAATGACAGAGCTGCTGGAAAACTTTAGCTGACCATAAAGAACAGTTCAACAACCCTCCCTCAAAAAATAGAATGACATGATTAATTTACTAAGCCCAGAAAACAAAGATATATTTAAAAATTAATGAATACTATTTCACAAATCAAATCAAATCTATTGATTAAGTTTTTTAGGAGCACTTGGGAAAAAGAGGCATATGATGGCTGGATATGGAGTTACTCTGATGGTACAAGGGGTACTGGAGAAATGGATTTACAAACATCAGTGACTCTCTTTAGCAACTGTGAATCACCTTTTAAATTCTCTATTTTTGTAATAACTGCAATCGTTGGGATTTGATTTCTTTTATTGCATTTGCGATACACTATCTGTACTAAATGTTTATTTGTGATTTTAGTAAAGGGACTAGCACATTCATTAAATGCATTTTTTTTTCATACTTGATAATTGCAGCCTAAATACTGTATTAATTCCAAAATATGATTTCTTCATTGCCTCTTTTTCTGCTATTCCTTTAATCTGAACAACTCTTTTTATAAGAACTTGACCAGAATTAAATAAGGGTTGATACCATGGGGTTTGCCAGGAATAATTTTCCTTTGCGATACTATACTTTATTCTATACTCTATGCTGTTACAGTAATTAGAGCTGTATGAAACATACATTTTTTTTTTTAATGGTTTCTGCCCCAAACCATCTGCTGTATGTGTACTTTCATCTGCCCCATCCCAGATCCACTTTAAAGATGTCCAGACATAAACTAACTGGAGCTCAATAAACGATAGTTGAATTTAATGGGCATAGGATTGCTAAAATGATGTTGGCTACTTAGAGACAATGCTAGCCATTAACCGTAACAGTTCATTCAGGAAATGTATACTCAGTTTCTTGGTCTATATTTTGGGGTATGACTACAATTTCCAACTCTGTATATTCTACAAATAGGCTTTTTATTTTGGCAGGAATGCTACCTGGTCCTGTAATTCAAGCATCACTATATTGGAGAGAAGAATTCCAGAATAATCTCAATGACATAGACATTGCATAATTTGGAATGGTACTTTCAGAAATGAAATAATCAAAAAATATTAAAACCAAATGGTGATTAGAGTCTCATTTATCTGTTTATTTTGTCAATATTGTGTTACTTAAAAACTTCTATGCCTAATGAATGTTGCATGTACCATTTTCTCTCAATGGAGAGTAAGGTTAAGACCAAAGATTTTTATTTTATGTACAATTGATCTATGTTGTACATGTAAGAAAATGTATCACATTTATTAACACTGATGAACATTTTCATATTATTTGGCAGTCAGTCTGTGAAAGATGAACATTTTCATATTATTTGGCAGTCAGTGTGTGAAAGATTATCCATATGACCTATCAGGCCCCAAATTCTGATTCACACATGCATATATACGTGTGTGTATATATATGTTCATATTCATATTTATTTGTGTATATACAGTTTCTTGGTATCAAGAAACACCATTCATTCACTGGAATGTATACACACACATATATAAAAGTTTATATATATATATAAGGTTTATACATACATATGTAAGGTTTTAAAAATATATTTTTATATAAGGTTTTCTAGTGAAGTTTTACTATAATGACTAACTTTGAAAGAACCTTCTGCTGACAGTCAAGCATCAAAGCTTCTGATCCAAAACTGCATCAAAGCTAGTTTTGAATGTTGCACCAAACATCCTGAAACTTTTAAGTTCAGCCAAGCATTGACAAAGCACAAAAACAGAAGCCTTGTCACTCAAGACGCCAAATCATATGGAATAAACTTTTAGAACACTTCCAAAGCTACCAAAAAAGATCACCCATTCCACAATTATACTTCACTGTAGGAACTTTTTGTTGAATTTCTTCTGCTCCTAGATAGTACAAGACTTCAGTCTTCTATGAATAGAAAATGACTGTGCTGCCACAGAATATAGCATCCAGGCAAAAGTACAAATTAATATTACAAAGAAACAGAGGAAACATAAATCTGTCAGTGGAGTTCCTTGACATTTTACTGAGGTTTCTATTTTTTTTTTCAACATAAGTAACTTGTATGGTCTTTTTCAAGTATTTACATATGTACTGTCATATCTGAGAGCAAAGTCATCTTTTCTAAACTTCATAATATTTGAAACTCCAAATAACATAATATAAACATAATATAAACTCCATAATATAAAACATAATATAAACTCCATCATATTTGAAAAGTCATGGCAGTCAGATAAAGTCATCAGTGACTGGAAAAGGAAACATTGCACCCATTTTTAAAAAGGATAAAAAGGAGGACCCTGGGAACTACTGACCAGTCAGTCTCACCTCAGTGCCTGGTAAGATCATGGAACAAATCCTACTGAAAGACATGTTGAAACGTATGGAAGACAGGGAGGTGATTAGAGACAACCAACACGGCTTCACCACGGGCAAATGGTGCCTGACTTAATCTAGTGGCCTTCTACGATGGAGTGACTACATCAGTGGACAAGGGAAGAGCTACGGATGCCATCTACCTGGACTTCTGTAAGGCCTTTGATATGGTCCTCCACAACATTCTTGCTGCTAAATTGGAGAGATATGGGTTTGATGGATGGACTATTTAGTGCATAAGGAATTGGCTGGATAGCCACATCCAAAGAGTTGCAGTCATCGGCTCGATGTTCAAATGGAAACCAGTAACAAGTGGTGTCCCTCAGGGGTCCGTATAGGGACTGATAGTGTTCAATATCTTTATTAATGACACAGACAGTGGGATTGAGTGCACCCTCAACAAGTTTGTGGATGACACCAAGCTGAGTGGTGCAGTTGAGATGCTAGAGGGAAGGGATGCCATTCAGAGGGTCCTTGACAGGTTTGAGGAGTGGGCCAGTGTGAACCTCATGAAGTTCAATAAGACCAAGTGCAAGGTCCTGCACCTGGATTGGGGCAATCCTCAGTATCAGTACAGACTGGGTGATGAATGGACTGAGAGCAGCCCTGTGGAGAAGTGCTTGGGGATATTGGTGGATGAAAACTGGATATGAGCTGGCAATGTGCACCTGCAGCCCAGAAAGCCAATCGTATCCTGGGCTGCATAACAAAAAGATGGCCAGCATGTTGAAGGAGGTGATTCTGCCCCTCTACTCTAGTCTTATGAGATCCCACCTGGAGTACTGCATCCARCTCTGGGGGCTCCCAGCACAAGAAGGACATAAGCCTGTTGGAGTGGGCCCAGAGGAGTGCCACAAAAATGGTCAGAGGGCTGGAGCGTCTCTCCTATGAAGAAAGGCTGAGAAAGTTGAGGTTATTTAGTCTGGAGAAGAGAAGGCTCTGGGGAGACCTTATTGCAGCCTTTCAATATATAAAGGGGACTTACAGGAAAGATGGAGCAACACTTTTTACCAGGGCYTGTAGTGATAGGACAAGAGGTAATAGTTTTCAACTAAAAGACGGTAGATTTAGATTGGACGTAAGGAAGAAATTTTTTATGATGAGGGTGGTGAGACAGTGGAACAGGTTGCCCAGAGAAGTTGTGGATGCCCCATCCCTGGAAGTGTTCAAGGTCAGGGCAGACAGAGCTTTGAGCAACCTGATCTAGTGAAAGATGTCTCTGCCCATGGCAAGGGGGATTGGACTAGATGACCTTTAAAGGTCCCTTCCAACGCAAACCATTTTATGATTCTATGATTCTAATATCCTGTTTGGATCTGTGGCTTTCCATCGCAAACATTTACATCATTTCAGGAGCTGGTGCTAATTTCCACATACCCTAATCAGTGAAGCAGGGCTCAATAGCTCTGTCCATCATTTCTAAAGGGCTAGTATTCTTTGATTTACAGTGAGCACATTTTCAGAAGGTGGTAACCCATTCTTCATCAGAGCTCTTACATGGTGTCATAAAGTCAAATATGCATCAGAGTTATGCTCTGCTCCTTTTCACATCTGCTCCTCTCTTCGACATTGTTTTTCTCCACACACCGATTAGGGAGATTACTGGTGTTCAACACTGGTGTTGTGTTTAAAACACAACACTTACAATTAATGTTCAAGAAATTATATTCCATTGTCAAATGCTACCATGATGGTTATGCCATACCTGGTGAAAATGGATTTGACAGCTCTGATTACCTGCAAATCTTACTATCTTATAGGAAGGCTAGTTCAAGGAAGTGAGAATTCTAGTCTAGGCTTAATCAATTGCTTTTTTCCCAGCCAAGATGAATGATTCTCTGTCTCTAAGGTCTATTCTCTAAGGTCCAATGTTCTCTCTTCCGTGAGTGTTTTATATGCTTGATTTGATCTGCATTTCTGACGTGCAATAAACTATGTTGCAGCTTCCAAAGTGATACTGTTCACTTTGGGTGAGTATTTAAAATCTCTGACTTGTTCTTTTTATTTTCATTCCATGAATTAAATATTACTTTTTAAATATATTTCTGTAAGTCTTTATCACCCTCTCATTGATTTAAACAAGACTTGGTTTGATAACAACATTTGTATTGTCAGAAATAGCGCTTGGGAATAGTTCTACTACTGCACTGACAACCTCAACTAATTTTCCTTTTCCCCATCCTACTAATACTAATACTAATACCAATACTAATTTGCCTTTTCCTGAGAAATACTTTTGCTAATCATAGCCTATATTTCCTCTCTGGATAGACTTTTGGAAATAATAATTAATATATACATCATTGTGTTCTGGACTTCACCTTGCTGATTTTTGTTTAATGTTCAAGAGAGTATATCTGCATCATCTAGTACTTTCCCTTATTTGAACTGCAAATACTGGAAAATACTTTGGGGAAACTCGGTTCCGTATTTCTGAGTGGAGGAAGCAAATTGTAAAGGTCTTTAAAAAATGATAATAAGTGGTTCATGGTCAGTTTCAGATTCCATTAACCTCCCATAAATGAAGAGAAATAGAAGCTTTATTGTGGCTTTTCTGTTCAATTCACTCTGCCAGCAATTTGCCTTCACAGCAAAGAAGGCTAATGGTATCCTGGGCTGTAATTAGAAGGAGTGTCGCCAGCAGATCGAGGGAGGTGATCCCTCCCCTCTACTCAGCACTGGTGAGGCCACACCTGGAGTACTGCATCCAGTTCTGGGCTCCCCAGTACAAGAGAGACATGGACATACTGGAGAGAGTCCAGTGAAGGGCCACAAAGATGATGAAGAGACTGGAGCATCTCTCATATGAGGAAAGGCAGAGACCTGGGACTGTTTAGCCTAGAGAAGAGAAGGTTCAAGGCGGGGATTATATTAATGTATATAAATACCTGAAGAGAGGATGTAAAAAAGATGCAGCCAGGCTCTTGTCCAGTGACAGGACAAGAGGGAACAGGTACAAACTCAAACACAGGAGGTTCTGTCTGAACATCAGGAAACACTTTTTAACTGTGAGGGTGACCAAGCACTGGCACAGGTTGCCCAGGGAGGTTTTGGAGTCTCCATCCTTGGAGATACTCAAAAGCTGTCTGGACATGGTCCTGGGCAACTGGCTCTAGGTGTCCCTGCTTGAGCAGGGGCATTGGACTAGATGACCGCCAGGGATGCCTTCCAACTGCAATCATTCTGCGCAATTCTGTTAATGTCTCATTGCATGTATTCTGTTGTACTGTTTCTCCATGGAGCAAAATCACGTCTCTGTAGATCTTAGCACTGTCTTTGCCAGTTGTTCTCAAACTGTTTTGAGGGGAACCATTATAGGGAGTAAAATTTACCAGCTCTCCAATTCCATAAGGTGAGTCTAATGGCCAAAGAAATTTGAGGACTGAGTTATTTACCTTTTGAGAAGTTTTAGAAGTTTTTCTGCACAGCATCAAAACAAAGTTATATTCTTCCATTTTTATTGGTGTTACTGAACACAGCCCAATAAGCAGTCTGATGTTACAAATGTGCACAAAATATGCTCTGTTGTTCTAACAATTATAATCTTCACTAACATATCAAACATAGGGTTTTTTAAAATTTTTGACTTTCAACCACTTGTTAAAAATATTCTTCTTTTAAGACTTAGAAAAAGCTCTTTTTATTGAGATAGTTGGCTAATTTGGGGGCTTTTCATATAAATAGAAAATCTATCTTTCCTTTCCTATTTTGGACCAACTAATGTATGCATCCTGTTGTTTCCTCAACTTGATATAAATTTATTTAGTTTACACTTTCACCATAGTAGAAACTGTTCTTACCATATTGGTAAGAATTACTCCATCCCTTAGAAAACATTTTTGTTTCCCTCCTCAATTACTTTGATTCCTTTTTCCTCAAAAGACTACTCAGGATTAGAAGACTCTGCATAACACAATGCAGTTGTAAATTGCTTTTTTTCCCAAGTTACATCAACAAACATTTAACAAATATAGTCCTTGACTGATTTTAGATCTCCCTATTTTAGGCAGATAATCATGATGATGAAATTAGGAGCTAACTTGCCCAAGGCTGTTTCTATTTCCATTGCAAAGAGATGGGTATTCTGAAAGGAAAGTCAGATCTCAGGAGTTTGTAAATGCCCTCTAAAAACATCTGCATCTCCTCAGCAACTACAGAGAATGCTTTGGGCAGCTGTATATCTAACTTAAGTGCCTCAGTGGAGTGTCTAACATTAGCTTAGATGAATCCAGACATGCTCTGTCTTTGGACATATTTTCACTGACTGTAGTCAGATCTGTGTTTTACTTGTTTATCTTCCAGACCCTGGCCCTTGCATTATTTTATATTGTTCCGTAGTTATATTACTACATGTAGCATTACTCCAGTTTGTGCACCAACATCGCTGAAAATTAAGCTGTGTCCCATTTGCTTTTAGGCCAACAGTTCATTTATCATCTTCTGCAACTTTATCCCATTAAAAATTCCTCTGGACTGTGATGGTATTGTCACTGACTTTACCTGTGTTGTATATTACACTTGCAAGGTGTAATTTTTAGAAAGTCASTCATTGTTTCCTCCAAGCTTGAAATACTATTGGCTTCTTTGTGACTCTGGACTTTGGCTTTCAGGACTCCTTCCTTCTATAAATTTTAAACTATCATGATGATGGGATCAGAGCAGTGTCCATTTTCAGTCTCTTTCTGTCTAAATTRGGTTTACAGGACCTGAAAGTGGCTGGAAATGGGTGGCATGGTGGATGTTGTTTTCAAGCTGGGAAAGCTCCACCTGGGATGAGGATCTAACCTCGGTTTTCGTTGGTTGGTGACTGAGGCAGCCCAGGATCCCCTCCTTTTCTGTTCCCATGCTCACAGCTGCTTGTCTGCTTCCCTCAGTTCCTTGCCTTCTGGCTGGGATCCGAAGGTTGATTGGTTGCCTGTTCATTAATCACAATTGGCCTTTCACTGTCGTAAGCCAGAATTACAAATTCTTCCTGATTTTAACTAAAGAAAGCAGGTGGGTCATGTGTGAAAAAAAGGTGTACTCATGAGTGGCTCAGAAGTTGCATGAAACTTGTGTTTTTGCTAAGGGAAAAAAAATATTGGGAAAAATATACAGCTGATCCAGTGGGAGCAACTGAAAACTTTTCCCATTGTTCAATTGATTTGACATGCCTTTTTGAGATACTTAGACAAGCAGAGCAAATAATGGGTTTTTTTTATTGTTATCCATTACTGAAAATCACAATCCCTGTTTTTGCAAAATTCAGACTATGACACTGAAATATATCTGAGTTTATTAAGGGCATGGCCATTTGTCTTTGTGCACCATCAATTAATGTACTTATCATCACAACTTTTGGTGAATACAAAATCAAAACAATTTTAAAAACATGTTCTAATAAGAATCTAATGAGCACTTTCAGTAAAGCAAAAGAGACAGCATGGTTTCAAATTCTGAAATAAATGCATTTCATGAAGATGTAAGTGATAAGGTAAAATACTGACTTAGCAGGATGCCACTAGTACACAGCTAGAAGGTAAAAAGAATATAAAACTTGTGTAATGATAGACCAAAGCTTATCAACTGTAAACCAAAACTTTTTCTACTCTTCTTCTTTGAGAAGAAGAAAAAACTTAAAAATACCTAGCAGGAGAGCAAAGCAACAAAAGGACTCTAAAGAACTAAGTTTCTACGAGAAAAAGCAAATAGTTCTTCATGAAACTTGAAACGCAAATCAGTGACAACATAGTAGAAAAATACGAGAGAGTTCAAAATAAGTCGGGGGACAAATTGCTTTGAGGTATAGAAATCTCACAGGGAAACAGAAGGACCATTTGTTCCAGTAAATTGACATAGCAAGCTCTACTCCAGAAAAATCACAACCACTTAAAAATAGATCAAGGATACAGCTGAATTCAAGCAAAACTAGAGACTAAGGATTGTAAAACCTCTTTGGAAAATGAAATAAATTCCGCTGAATCCATTTTGTGTAATGGATATTGTTCCCTCTGTGGAAATGAGTATCTTGTAAACCTCTGCTAATTTTCCAAGAAGTTTTGTTTGTTTGGTTGGGTTTTTTTGGTTTTTTTTTTTTGTTTTTAAAGTCTGGTAGGACTAGTTCAGGAATACTAACTGTAAGAATCACAAGCCAAGACTGCCGAGTCACAGTTTATTAGGCAGGCTGCAACTTATCATACTTCATTTTATGTGACTCACAGTTCAAAACTATCTGACCATAGCAATGGTTTGTAATGGTGACACAGAGATGCACTCTGTTTGCTTGCGCTGGAGATACTCTGTCTGTTTAGTTACTTGCATAGCTAGTCTGAAACAGTGAAGCAACTGGGCTAGCTATAGTAGATCTACACCTCARGGAATGTGTTAAACTGGAATCCTATTCAGCCTCACATAACCAAGGATTGAGAGACCTCTTACACTCTCATTTCAGTTAACTATAATTTTGCCATGGTTTTTAAGGACAGAAAAATCAGGTCAAGGAAAGATACTGCTTATGCTTCATGCAACGACACTGGTTTTATGTAAATTATGGTGCATGGTTGGCAAAGACAGTGTCATTACAATTGAGGAGAGTTAAGACGGCTGGTCAAATGTGGATCAAAGCTTCAGGATCATGTGGTTGCTTGCATGTCATGCAAACAGTAGCTACTGCCATTGGAACCGAGTTGGAATCATTATAGGTTAAATAATATTAAATTGTGGATTGAAATGTATGATTTTATCATGCCCACAATAGATCAGTCAGAGCCATATTCAGAACAATGACTAAAAACTGCCAAACACCATATGTTTATTAAAAGGACCCTCAAATTATCGTCCCCCTTAGTATATTTTTTTAAATATCAGCATATTAGTATATTTTTAAAGTATCTGCTTTGGTTAAATAGGAACAGGGTGCCACAAGTTTTCGGGGTAATTTTAAACTTTGGAAAATTTGAATTTAATGAACAAATAAAATCTACTAGGATGTCATTTTACATTAACAGGAATGTAACACAAGCATAGTCCCTCCATAATAATGTTTTTTTGTGTAAGAGAGGTGTCCTAAAATCTGATGGATTATGCTCATTACTACTATAAACATGCAGAGCAATTATTATCTCTGTTGTTTCATTTATACTTTTAAAAAGCAGATACTTTGTTTGTGTGTATTGGGAGAGCAGATGGCTTCTTTGGTATTTAAAATGACAGTAGAGGTATTGATGCTGCCACTAGAAACTAGGAAAAGAGAAGTAAGAAACTGAGCTTTTGTACTTGATTGAAATGTCACTCTCAGATTTTTTTTTTGTTGTTTTTTATTGTTTTTAAAGAAGAGAAAAGAAAAGGCAGCATCTTCCAAAAGCTGCTGTAAGCAACAAATAAACAAATGTTTATTCAGTGTAAATATCTAACTTTGTTATATCATCTAAGTCTCTATGGCTTGGTCAGGAAAGGGAATAAGGCAGCTCAACTCAGATTGCAGGAAGCTGAGCTGTAGCAGGTTATGGAGTGCACCCTCATCAAGTTTGCAGGTGACATCAAAGTGGGAGGACGACTTGATCATCTCTGCCATTGGGAAGGGTGTAGGATGTTGGGCAAATGGGCCAACAGGAACCTCCTGAAATTCAGCAAGGATAAATACCGAACCTTGTACCTGGGAAGGAAGGGCCCCTTACAATGATACAGGTTGGGRCCTGACTGTCTGGGGAGCAGCTCTGCTGAGAAGGACCTGGGGAGGTGCTGATAGATGGCAAGCTGGGCATGAGCCAGCAGTGCGTGCTGGCAGCAAAGACCAACAGCAACCAGGGCTGTACTAACAGGAGCACATCTAGGAGGTCCAGGGCAGTGGTTATCCCCCTCTCCACCGTATTTGTCAGATCACTTTTGGAGTCCTGTAACTAGTTTTGGGTGTCCCAATACAAGAAAGGTGTTGATCAGCTGGTTTCCAGATATGGAATAGCATAGATAATTGAAAGGATAGAAATAATTCTCACAGTTACAGTAACATTTGTTGTGCCTGTAGCTAAGGGAATAGTGAACTTCGGCATRAATGTGAAACTTCTATAGTTGGTTTTGATGCTGATCACACACCAGTGCCACCAGTATTCATTTTGCTAGACTAAATAACCAAACTGAGAATGAGTTGTATCTTAATTTTTATATTTCCAAGCTACCTAAGTGCTTCAGTCAGCACTATGAACCACTGCCCCCATCCCTTTCTCCTTTTTGTAATTTGAAAACCTCCTTGGTCAAGAAGTACCTGATTTCTTTCTAGCAAAAATTCAGTAAAGGCCATTTTTCTTTAAAAATTTAAATTGTCTTTCAACATTTCTGATACGATAGCCTACAATATGTAACCTTTCCCAATGCTGAATTTCAGTTCCCTGCTCTCCCAACATGAGTTCAAACCTGTAGCCCTGAACTTGTCAGTGAATAGGGAAGATAGTAAAATTTTCTCAGTATTAAAGTATGATTTAGTGAGGACTGGTTTGGTGAGGTTGTAGTCAATGTCTTATATTGAAGCTATTTCCCTTATGGAATATAATTCCAGAAACAATGGTAAGGAAAAAGAGCTAATGTGATTAGTTCAAGAATTTATCAAGAGAAAAGCCTATTGTAGCCGCAAAGGTAGTGGCTTAGGTAAGATTGTATCCAAGTTAGAAGGCAAACAACGGGACAAAGAGGACTAAACATCCAGAAACCCAGAGCTTCTCTGTTTTAGTGATGTTTTGTGTCCTTGGTCTTTCTTATTTCAAAATTGAGCATTTATTGTTTGAGTGGTAGAAYTGACTGTACAAAACTCTTAGTACTAATGCAGCATTGACACATTGCATTTTTTATTTATTTTAATTGCAATGTTTAAAAGCCAGGTGTATCAAGTAATCAGTAATAGATTTGCAACTGTTCTGTAATTTATGAATACTGTTAGTCTGGTGACTGGGATGTTGCACTGTGTGAATAAATTGCTTAAGTTTAATAGGAAGTTGACAGAAAAAAATGGTTTAGGATAAATCACCCTTCAGAAAGTATTTGAGATTTATTAAAAGTAAGTAGGGATAAGAAAAGGTCCTTGAACATAGGAGGTTAAAGAACCTTTCAAAAGAACAGTATCAAAAGTGAGGAGTGTAATTGTTGGAGAGAAACAGACTGAGGTGACTGCTGTTTCTACATCAGTATCAGCAAACAGTAAGCCTTGAGGTAAGATAGAGATATATGGACTGCTTTATAGTTTTAAAACCCATAGCTCTAAGTATGCTGTTCTTACTGTTAAAATCACTTTAAGAGGATTGTTTCATCTGGTCACAGAGTCACCACATAACAAAACCTCCAGATCCAGTCTGTTTTACTGGATCAGCATAATGAATGCATAGAGAACTGTACCCTTAGGCCTGGCCTATGGTTCCAGAGTTGTGCAATTGGTGTTGGGACTTAAAAAGGTACAAGACCTAAGTTTTGTAAATGAGGAGAAAACTGTGTAACTGTGGCAAAGCTGAAGCATATTTGCAGAGGGTTACAAATTGGATCTGTGAATCCTTTAAAATGCACCTCACTGTATCCATTTCAATGAACGAAAAATGCCATTCCAGTTAGTATTTAGACTTTACAATAGATTAGTCCTCTAACAATTAAAAAAAACCAGAATGAAATAATAATTCAAAATTTTGTGGTGTATTAAAAGCTTCTAATTGAATAATTCTTTTTCAAAAGTTTTAGGAGGTCATATTTTATAATCTCTTAATTGATTTAATTAATTTAGCAGCCAGAATTTCTCACAGGAGTTACTTTTAAAACACACAATAAGAAATATTCATGAAAGAAGGGTGATTGTGCTGTATCCCTGCAGCAGCACTTTGTATTAAGTGACATTAATTGCTTAATAATGACTATATAAATTGCAATTCGAGTTTCAAGGAAACAGCAGTATTCTTATTTCTCACAATTCAGAGCTCAATAAATATGATCAATTTACAACTTCTCTGTTTCTGACTAATATCTTTCTGCCAAACATGCCTGTGTGTTAGTGTGTGTCCAGTTGATGCATCTCTAGTAACACCATTTTAATTTAAAACCATAATATAGTAGATGCAAGTAGCTCTGCTAGCCTTAAGTCTGCCAGGATTTCCATTTTAAATACCTCTTTTATAGAGGTTCATAACCAAGCTGTAAAACTGTGCTCCAGCTTGAAACCTGGCATGTGTTAGGGAGGAATATTTTTCACAGAATTTCAGCCAACCTGGTTTATCTATTTAACATAAAGTTTGGACTTTTCATTACTGTAAAGGGTGAGGAACACTAAATGCAGTCTGGCAGAACTAATTCTTGTCACTATGTCTTTACATTTTGTTAATGACTGAGCATGATTTTGGATACCTAGTTCCATATATGGGACAAAGTTTAAAAGAGAAGGGTTTGGTATATTGTGGTCATTAAAAATCCATTACAAGGGTAAGGCTTGTAAAGGGGATAAAGTCATTACTAAATAGAAAGCAGCACTTGGGAACAGAGAGTCAGGAACGACTGTTTGGTTTAGCAATCTCACTTTCAGACATTGCGAGAAAACCAGGAAACAAATGTTTAGACCAGAAAGCTCTACAGAATATAGAGCTCTGCGTCTTTAGTACCTCCTTAATCTCTTTCTTCTTCTACATATGCAATAATAAACCTTTGGTTCAAAAGACCAGTGCTAGAGTGAGTAAGATAAAAGGCATAACCAGAATCTTAGGTTTTTGCATGGATGCTGTTGCATACAACCTTCTGATGACCCTAGAGTGGTCCAAGCCTTGGACCTGAATGTGTTCCAAGCAGTGGAGAGGTGGTCTTTAGGTTGGCCTCATAATTCAAAATAATAGAAAATATTTACTGACTCTCTCTGTGGTCTCTGACACAAAACAATCAGGTGTGCACAACATGCATTATGTATGTTTAGGGTGGCAGGTGGGTTTTTTGTTTTCTTTCTGGAGAGGTTGAACAAAATTGTAATTTCAGGACAGTTGATCAAAGAAATATGTGGATATTATCACAAAATATATATGGATTCATGTGTGTGTGTGCACGTGTGCGTGTGTATTTTGTAAGGCAAGGCAAGCTCAGTTCTTTTAGAAAATGTATTTTAAAATATTTATCAAAATCCAATATAGGTCAAAATGGCTCACCCACACCTTCATTTAGGTAGTGTTAATTGCAAGTACATTTCACTTAAATTTCCTTTGACACGTAGAAATAGAACGTTTGGACACGTGTTTCCAGATTGGTTCACAATGTTTCATTAAACTGCATATTCAGATTCCTTTTACAGAATTCCATGGAATCAATCAAAGTTTTTAAAAAAACCCCTCTTTTTAATTATATCATACTACCTAGAGCTTAGCCCATTCCTAGTCTTTTTTTATTATTATTGTTATTTTTTCCTGTACTTTTACCTCTGGATTTTCTTTTAGAAAATTGAGACAGGGATAGTTAAATGAAAACTCATATAAGGATGATCTCTTGACATTTCTTTTTATTCTTTTTTATCTTTTTCCTCCTCTGTCTTTTTTCTGTCTTTCTCTTCTCCCATTCACAGTGTATAGCAATATAAAAATGAGCACTTCCCTTTAATTTGCACATTGTGGCACAGCGTAACATTTGCAGAGGCACCACGTCATCCTAACACTTGAAACTGCCATGCCTAATATCTGGGTAGCTGTCACTTGGTAGAGAATCCATAACGATGAGTAAAGTGTCTGTGTTTTCAAGTTCAGTGGAAGAGTGCAGAAAGTCTGAAGTCATGTTCCTTTCTTACACTAGGACATCAGCTTTGATTTAAGTGCCTCTTCAAGTTAAAATTCAAATCCTGAATTTAATTTCTTAATTTGGGTGGGGCATGGGTCTCACTGTTTTCCTTTGGAGGCCAAATAGAACTTAAAACCATACTCTGAAGCAGTGGTAATTTAAGGTACAAACTCTGATTTTATGCCATCATTGTAATAAGAAGCATTTGAAATCACCTTGGGAATTTCAGCTTTTATTCAGATAAGTGAAAATGTGCCACTGGAGTCACTGAACCAGAGAGAAAGCAAAGAAGTGTGATTCTATAATTCAATGATAAGCCTGTATGCAAGTTTTTTACTGCAATCCCAGTTAATGTATTTAGGTCTCCTCTTTCTTATTCTCTTTTTTTCAGGTTCTCTTTATCTCTGAGTCTCTATTGCTGTACATCTTCACCAGTGCACAACTGTGCTGATTATTCCTTTAAAGCACTTCAGAAGTTTATTTTTTCTTCCTCAGCTTGGCAAACATGCCCTGCTTGTGTTCTGCTTTAAGTGTAGCACAGGTCTCCTTCGCAGCTATCTGGTAGCATTCCTAATCTCTCCTCCAACCAATATAAAAGCTAACCTCTAAAATTAYCTTACGTACCAGTGGTATTTTGTCCACATTCCCACCTACCTTTCAATCTTATGAATCATTACTTTTCTTGATCTTCAAATACATCAAGTCCAAGCTCCTTTTTCTCTCTGTGTCCCGTGTTGTCCCTCACATTTCCAGATTTTCGTACCATTCACTTCCCTTATATAGCTGTCATCCTCCTGTCTCAGCCATGGAGCTCCTTTTCTATACCATTTGGAACAGACTTCCAGCTATATTATGTGGTCTAATCATTTTTTCAGTTGTATCCCAGTACTACTGCATGTTTCATAATCTCTTGTATGTTCTCACCTAGCTGCTAAACTTTGTGATTTTGCTTAATTGTAGTTCTCCCACTCTTGCTCACTGTATCTGACTGAGTTCAAGTATTTATGGTTCCTCTTACCAGGATTTGTTAGCTGCTAATATACAGTAAACCCCAGATATCTTAGGATGAAAATGTGTTTTATTTTTGCAATAATCATTAAGGTCTTGCCCCCCYATCAAAAGTCTTAGACACCCCCTATATAGCGCTGCGTCCAAAATATCCACCCTGTCCTCATGTGCATAAGCTGTTAAGGGCCTTGTTGCCCCTCTACCTATTGAAACTCATTCAGTATCAGGAAGGCATCTCCTGGCTTTGATCAATCTTATACTCATGGCAATGAAAGGGACTTCAGGTTGTCATCTAGTCCGATCCTTTATTCTAAGGTAAAACTGTCAACTGACATACTGTGCTAGTCTTTGTCATTCTGACCAATGTAATTGCTTTTTTCTCTATTATATACCACTCTGTTGCATGTTGCTTGTAATTTGTTCGTAAGATGACTGAGACTGTGGGTTTCTTCTTTAGTTTTGTGTATATATAACACCTTAGCACAGGTTCCTTCTCCATGGTCTATCTAGTCCATTGTAGGAGGTTCTAAGATGATGCAAACAAGATGACCATTGGTCATTTAACAAACATTAAACATTTTCTGAGCAGCAGTTTATCTCACACTGCTCTTTTTTCTCATGCTTATTCTTCCTTACAGTTTTTATTCAGACTAGCTCAATATATTTGCACAGCAAACATCTCTCAGACAAAATTACAAAGCAGCTCTCCATACATCACAGGTTCACTCAATGTTTCAGACATATTTTCATCTACTTGCACTTGAAAAAAAAAAAGTTTTTTTTAAGGTTTACATTTTCCCTAAATGTTTGAATGTGAATTTCATTTGCATGGCTTTTTTTTTTAAATTAATCTTTGTCAAAAGAAGGAAAACATATACAAAGACATAATTCTTCTGAACGTTCATGTCTGTAAAAACATCTTTCTTTTACAGTACCTCATTAGATAAAAGCTAACTGTTTATTTATAATTTATTTTCCTTAACAATGGCCTGTGTAGTGCTTCTTTCTCTCTTTCCTTCCCTTGAAGTAGTTTGACTTTCCTCTGTAACTTTAAGAAGGGAATCATAACATTTCAGATAATTTCTGCTGGTAGAAAAATTTTAGGCGGGGGTGCTTTTCYGAAGATTTTCTCTATTGGGGGTTTCTAGATTTGTACCTATGGGGATCTTTGAAAGCATGAAGCAATGGTTTAGGTTTCAAATCTGTTTCTCTAGTTTCCATGCTCTTTAACTTTCACCATTTAAGCTTTAAATGTCAAAAGAAGTGATGTGAACTAAAGGAGACAGCAAGTGCATAGGGAAAAGAAGTGAAATATACAGGCAGATAGAGAAGTTAATCCTGAGAAATTCTGTAACAAACTGTTGTATTGAATTTAACTCTTAATACAGCAGTGCTATAGAATAGTCAAAAGGATATACAAYTTCTATTATTTGTATTTTTACCAGAATAATCAAAAAAAGTGAGAACATCTTCAGAATCGCTTTCTTATGGCATGATTACCATAAATTTAATTTTAAAACATTCTATATTTAGGACTGCATATAGATTTAATAGATATTCTTCCTTTGCCTCTCAGATAACTTAAACATGTAAGGTTTTGTTTCTGTTGTGAGTTAATTCTAGTAGGCAGCTAAGCACCACACAGCGCTTGCTCACTCCCCTTCCTCCCAGTGGGATGCGGAAGAGGTAAGAAAGAATAAAAGCAAGAAAACTTTGGAGTCAAGGTAAAGAAATTGTTTAACAAGTGAAGGATAAGTGGAAGAAGAGAGAAGAAAACAAAACAAAACCAGTGATCACAAGTAATCACTCACTACCTCCCATGATTAGATTGATGCCCAGCCTTTTCCTGAGCAAAAGATGGCTAACCTTCCTAAAAGACCCTGTTTTCCCTTTTATCGCTGAGCATGACATTATATGGTATGGAATATCACTTTTGTTAAAGTCATCTGTCTGGTTGTGTCCCCTCGCAACCTACTGTGTGCCCCCCCCACCAGTCTATTCACTGTGGGGGCAGAGTGAGAAACAAAGACCTTGATGCTGTGCAAACACTGTTCAGCAAAAGCTGAAATGTGTGCTATCAGTACTGTTTTGCTCAAAAATCTAAAACACAGCACCGTATGAGTTGCCATGAAGAAAATTAACTCTATCCTAGCCAAGCCCAGTACAGTTTCCTATGCTAAAAGATCAGTTTTAAGAACAATATTTGCATTTTGCAGGAAGTTAATCTGTTTTCATGTTGTTTGTGTTTAAAAAATTAAATTGTTTTATTTATTTCTGTGAAAAAATATTAAAAAAAACCCATTAATCAGAAACATTCATGAAGAGTTACCAGCTTTTACATGGTTTGATAAACATTTTCAATAGGGTATTTATTTTAAAATAAAGAATAAATTTTGTATATGTTCCATGGTCAAAAGAAGAGATTTTGATATTATGAAAACATTTAACTTGTTACTGATGCATTCATTAGAAAATAATGTTTTTCTGAGCATTTTAGTTTTCATGAATATAGCATTCTTCATCAATATAATTTCATTTTAAACAAAAATCTCATTCTTTTCCACTTTGCTTTTGATAAGGTGTGTAAGTACTAAGTTAATTTTGTGTTTGAGGCTAAAAACAGCACTAAAGATTATATTTGTAATGGTGAGATTTGCAAATTAAGCATTTTTACCACAATGTGAACTTGGAATAATTTCAGTACCTTTTCATTTTACTAGCATAAATGGTATTATGTAAATAATTGTTGCCATTAATAAAACAGGTAGGGTTGTATTCTATGTTTTAAATTAAATTAAATTATATTAACTAAGTTCATGAGTCTATTAAAGAATAGAGTTGACATAAAGCAAAGCACCCTAAA
Organism: Phoebastria nigripes; assembly: GCA_035582835.1. Taxonomy (NCBI): domain Eukaryota; kingdom Metazoa; phylum Chordata; class Aves; order Procellariiformes; family Diomedeidae; genus Phoebastria; species Phoebastria nigripes. The sequence goes on along the minus strand of JAYKAV010000048.1, from coordinate 149,459 downwards.
GCAAGGATGATTTCTGAATGATTTCTTTCTTGCTAAAGAACTCTGAAATTCATGTCACAAGTCAAAACTTAAGTGATTCTCACTTGTTCTGCAGAATTTATTGGGCTGAGGCAAAAATGCTGACGTCAATGGAAGTTTTTCTTTAATGCCCTTTTAGGTGAACTTTGAATTTCCAATGTATGTATCATTAACTTAAATATATTTGCAAGTGTTTTATTTTGTGTGATTCCAACTACTCTTCTATGTTAGAGAAGTTCTAACTTGACAGTTTAAATTGGATGTTGGATCATGTTTTGTAATCTGAATTTGAAAATGTCACACATTTATTTTTACAGTCTTTACATTGACTTGCCAATATTCTAAATCATATGAATGAGGAGAAAGGGTTTTTAAGATGCTTCACTCATTTTTCTCACATGCTATATTTCCTTCCGAAGTCCCTTTGTCTGCATATAGGAACACAGATGGATAAATGTCAGTATCTGACACTATCTACTATAAGGGCAATGAGCAAAAAAAACTCTCCTAGATTTCTTTCCTTCATCCTACTAATTATTTATCTTTATAAAGGATGAAAATTTATCTGAACTTCAAAGAGACTTTTCTAAAACAGATTTTGCTCTGTGCTCGTGATTGATTGATTGATTGCAAAAAAAAACCAGTATAAATTTATGTTACATCATTTACGAAAAAATTACACCACAGGTGAAACTAAAAACTCTACATTTCATTTAAGGAGAAAGATTCTTAAAGAAAGATAGCATGCAAGGCACGCCTCAAGGCCTTTTGATCATACAGTCAGGAAAAAAAAACTGTTTCAGTGAGGGAAAGTTAGTTTGCTASTATGACAGATCACAGCATTCATGGTTTTGGGAGGTTTTTTAGCATTCAGAAGAAGGTCGGATCAAATCTACTACAAAAGGCCCATAAGTAATAAAAAGAGAATATTCATGTATCAATATCATTCCAGCTTTCATTAATATGGATGACTTAAAGGGCAATGCTGACACATGAAGAAATGGATATAAGGTGGTTGTGAATACTAAGACTGAATATTAAAAGAAGTTTTCTTATAATTCAGGTAAAGTATTTAATCCCAAATCAGAGATGTCAGATTTTTTGCCTTGGTCTTCACCGGCAAGTGCTCAAGCCTCACCGCCCAAGCCACAGAAGGCAAAGGCGGGGACTGGGAGAATGAAGAGCCGCCCACTGTAGGAGAAGATCAGGTTTGAGGCCATCTAAGGAACCTGAACGTGCACAAGTCCATGGGACCTGACGAGATCCATTCGTGGGTCCTGAGGGAACTGGCGAATGAAGTTGCTAAGCCACTATCCATCATATTTGAGAAGTCGTGGCAGTCCAGTGAAGTTCCCACTGACTGGAAAAGGGGAAACATAACCCCCATTTTTAAAAAAGGAAAAAAGGAAGACCCGGGCAACTACAGGCCAGTCAGTCTCACCTCTGTGCCTGGCAAGATCATGGAACAGATGCTCCTGGAAGGTGTGCTAAGGCACATGGAGGACAGGGAGGTGATTCAAGACAGCCAGCATGGCTTCACCAAGGGCAAGTCCYGCCTGACCAACCCAGTGGCCTTCTATGATGGAGTGACTACATCAGTGGACATGGGAAGGGCTACAGATGTCGTCTATCTGGACCTCTGTAAGGCCTTTGACATGGTCCCCCACAACATCCTTCTCTCTCAACTGGAGAGGTATGGATTTGAYGGGTGGACTGTCCGGTGGGTGAGGAATTGGTTGGATGGTAGGATCCAGTGGGCAGTGGTCAAAGTCTCAATGTCCAGATGGAGATCGGTGATGAGTGGCGTCCTGTGGGGGTCTGTATTGGGACCAGTACTGTTTAATACCTTCATCAATGACATAGATGGTGGGATCGAGTGCACCCTCAGCAAGTTTGCAGATGACACCAAGCTGAGTGGTGCAGTCGACACACCTGAGGGATGGGATGCCATCCAGAGGGACCTGGACAAGCTCAAGAAGTGGGCCTGTGTGAATCTCATGAGGTTCAACAAGGGCAAGTGTAAGGTACTGCACCTGGGTCGCGGCAACCACCGGTATCAATACAGGCTGGGGGATGAAAGCATTGAGAGCAGCCCTGCCAAGAAGGACTCGGGGTCCTGGTGGATGAAAAGCTGGACATGAGCCGGCAATGTGCCCTCGCAGCCCAGAAGGCCAACTGTATCCTGGGCTGCATCACAAGAAGCGTGGCCAGCAGGTCGAGGGAGGTGATTCTGCCTCTCTACTCTGCTCTGGTGAGACCCCACCTGGAGTACTGTGTCCAGCTCTGGAGCCCCCAGCATAAGAAAGACATGGACCTGTTGGAGCAGGTCCAGAGGAGGGCCACAAAAATGATCARGGGGATGGAACGCCTCTCCCATGAAGAAAGGCTGAGAGAGTTGGGGTTGTTCAGCCTGGAGAAGAGGAGGCTTCGGGGAGACCTTGTTGGCCTTTCAACACTTAAAGGGGGCTTATAAGAAAGATGGGGACAGGCTTTTTAGCAGGGCCTGTTGCGACAGGACAAGGCAGAATGGCTTTAAACTAAAAGAGGGTAGATTTAGACTAAATGTAAGGAAGAAGTTTTTTACGCTGAGGGTGGTGAAACACTGGCACAGGTTGCCCAGAGAGGTGGTAGATGCCCCATCCCTGGAACCATTCAAGGTCAGGTTGGATGGGGCTCTGAGGAAGCTGATCTAGTTGAAGATGTCCCTGCCCATGGCAGGGGGGTTGGACTAGATGACCTTTAAAGGTCCCTTGGAATCCAAACTATTCTTTGATTCTGTGATTCTGGAACAGTCATGCTGTAGGGAAAAAGATCCTTAATTGTCTTAGTATGAAACTTGATGAATGCATAAACCAAATTCTATTATGTGATTATTTTTGCTGGCAAGAGATTGCCTTCAGTTGCCCTGCTCCATGTTCTTTCAGTCTTAAATGTTGAAGACAGTAGACTGTTTCTATGACTTTCTATCGAGTCCTGGGTTTGAGTTGAGTTTTTTTTGGTGGCTAAAAGCACTGAAAAGTGGATAGGTACAAATCTGAATTAATCCCAGCTAAAGATCATGAGAGCCATTGATTTACAAGAAAATCTTCAGGTTTCCAAGTGGATTATTTTCCTCATCTTCTGAAGATCTAAGAATGATCACATCCCATGTATGATAATCTGAAATAACTTACTGTTTCTGGACTAGACTGACTTTTAGAAATTCTTTGACAGAGCTACTAACGGATTGCTTGTTTGGGACACTGACATTGTACTAGAATTTTTTCATGATAGTCCATTTCTTTGCATAATAGTCTTGGGGATAAGAATAAGACAGATTTTCTGTTAAATTCTGAATTGTTGAAAGACATTATATTGGACAACAGATGGTGCGGCAATTATGGCTCTAACTCTCTGCCAGATTCTCCTTTGCCAGTTCGACACTATCAGTATTCCAACTCCATTTAGTTAATTTTTACCAAGTCTTGAAATGTTTGAAATTAATATCTTCCTTGATATCACCTTCAATAAGCTTTAATATGAACCTTGATATCATTTATAATGCAGGAAAATAGTGATAAATTGCCAGTACTTTCCTAAATATGCATCATGACCTCTTTCTTGATCCTCTGGAATTTTCACTATTCAAGTGTCAGAAAAGGTGTTGGATGATGGCATGCACAATTAATTTCAGCTGATACTATTTTGCTAGGTCAGAGAATCTAGCAGTTGGAAGTTATACCCATCCTTTGCAAATGCAAAGAAATGAAGACAATTTCTCTTTTGTTCTCTGCTTTTTGAGCTGGTACAGTTTTATGACTTCATGGGTGATATGTCTATATTGCAATTAGTAAGGAGTCAGACAGTGRTATTCAAGCTACTTTTAAGTAAGGCACAATTTGCCTTTAGTAGGTTTGTTTTTGATTTTGGTTTTTTTTTAGTAACTTTTTGCTTGCTGTTCCTGATACTCTCTCTTTGAAAGTTTTTCTATCTGTAGCTGCCAAGATGGAGTACGGATACATGATAATCATGTAAGAAAAGCATCATAAAAAGGAAATGAAACATCTTCAACTTTGTGTCAAATACAATGCAGCTTTTTTCCTGGCTGCAAGGCACCAGTCCTTGGGGTCCTGGTAGACACCAAGTTGAACATGAACCAACAATGTGCCCAGAGAGGTTGTGGAGTCTCAATCCTTGGAGAAGAGGAACCTGAATCTCTCTGACTTTTCTGAGTATCCTTTTTTATTGTGKTTTTTTTTTTTTGCTTGTTTTGTTTTGAGACCATGAAACTTCCTAAGATTAAAAACAAAACCCAAAACCAAACCAGCAAAACTTTATCTGCCTAATAAGTGTGGCTGGCTTTTCATCTCCCTTGCATTTTGTTTCTGCTTGTGTATAGAATATGCTATCAAAGGAAACATTGACAGCTAGAGGATTTCTGAATATTCAGCAAATGGACTTCAGGTAGTGATTTTATATTTTCAGGAGGACAGACCTCATTATAGAAAAAGTCCATTTCTTCTTCAGCTCCACCATAGCAATATTTACAGCTTGTTCCTCAGATCTTCCAGTCTGTATTGTAACAGTAATCAAAGAAATCTTTTAATTATACACAGAATTAATTGTCATTAATTCTAATATAAAAAATCCTTTCTTTTAAACTTCAGTCCTTAAACATCAGGTCCGATTCGTATTCATTAAGTTTCACAAGACAATTCAGTATTGATTTGATGTGCAAGTCATCTTCAATAACTATCCTAACAAATATGTGACATTAATTTGCAACAGCCTTTATAGGTAGAAATGCTCTGCTGTATGCTAATGTTCTCTGTGGATAATGGACAACAGGTTTGCTAATATTTTCTTTTGTCTTTTCTCTCATTTTCCCTTTCCATATTTTCCTTTGGAAATTTATACAATCCTTCAAGACAGAGCTGGATATGTCCCATTATCATTTAAATCACATAACGCCTCTGAAAGCTGTAAAAACCCAACAAGGCTTTCAAAGTATTACACAACTTTTAGTCATGTGCTCTTTTAATAAAATAAAAAAAAAAAAACAAAAGGAAGAAAGTAAAAATTTACTGAGTTGGTCTCTAATTTTTTAATTTTCAGCTGTTAGGRACTACCACAATGAGTTCACAACACAGTGGCAGTAATAACACACAGTACKTCTTTTCTTTATGTCTCACGTAAAACTATCTACATTGTATAAAAGTATTGTGTTAAAAATACGACTGTATTAAAATCATCTTCCACATTGAAYTGTACTGCCTGCCTATTTACACAGTGACAAATAGACAATTGACATTAAGTGCATCCATTCCTCGGCTATTTCTTTTTACTTTCAGAAGCACACACATTTGATCTGTACCCTTTCCATCTGATGATATTGAAAGGACATTTCTGAGAGCCACTCTGCCAAATGATGCTGACCTTAATCTTATCCCAGGTTTCTTTAACTTTTATGTCTTATCCTTTTGTGACAACCTTCTTCTGCTTCAGGTACCTTTTCAAGGCACAACTGTCTCTTAGTACGTGCAGAAAATCCAACCCAATAACTCACAAGCACATAATGCACTGTGGTCATTGGTACTGAATAATGCTGGGTGAAAAAATATTTTCAGTTTTTTTGTATGTCTTGTATATCAAAGAGTTATCAAAATATTTGTTTACCGTAATTTCAATTCAGTTCTTTTCAATTACAAATTATTGAGTGTCTATATTAATCTAAAACTATCTTGTTCTGATAACAATTCCAGGTTTAATGAATCAACATGTTTTAATGTAAAAATGTTTGGTAAACAACCTACACTCATTTCTGACTCTGGTTTATCTCATTATCTCTGTTGTCACGTCTCCTTGTCCTTTGTCCTAACATGCATGTTCAATTCTTCTAATGGCTTTCTCCTGTGTCAGAAATTTGGAAACAAAGCTGCTTTTTATTATCTTTGTACAGCAACTGCAATAATGGGCCTTGCAATATTTGGATTATTTAGGTATTTCAGCAGTAGAAAAAATGTAGGTAAATACCAAGGTATGTGACATAAAAGAGCGTAAAAAAGATTTCAAAACCTAAGACAATTTCAGGAAACAATAACAGTCATCAGAATTGTTTAAACACAGTTAAGTATAATCTAGAACAAAGGCAATAAAATTTGTCCTTGCTAACAGGACAGGATGACTGCCAGCCTGAAAAATCAGCTTAACAGTACGATAGCTATCATCCATTTCAGCTTATTTTTCTCATAAGAATAGATAAACTGAAATGACCCGCTCACCACTGCAGCCACATTCTGCAGACTTTTTTGTACTTAATGTATAAAAAGATTCAGGTAGAATGTCTATTTACACATTAAGTTTTTAAGAGGCTGTTCCGTAACAGGTGGATCACATCTGAAAAATCTGTTTTGGTTTTGTAGATATTTGGAGATGATGTCTTGTTTTAGGATTAGGACACTGGAATGCACAATTTACAAACAGATCCTGCTATTAAATCCTCCCCTCTGGGTTTATATAACAACACAGTCTCTTTCAAAACAGAAAGCTACTGATGCTGAGCTACTGCATGTTTTATAAGTTTCTTAATAAAGATTTCAGAATATGACAAGAGTATATTTATTCCAGTTTATACCTTACAAATCAGTCATCACCAGCTGCAAGAAATGATTTGGGAGGATAATAGTCTGCACAATAAAGTGCAGATTTAACATGCCTAAATCATTGTGCTAAGAACCAGATTAGATGCCATTATTATTACTAATGTGCTTGCAGCAAAGTGGCTGATAGTGATTTAGATAAATGTGGGAATTGTTCCAAGAAGAAAAGGAATCACCAATGTTGTTGATCCAGGGGTAATGTGAACAGCACTTTATTTGGCCATATGACAGATTCCTGTTGCTGTATCTCTAAAACTTCTTATGGGCATGGCAAAATTTATACACACCATCTATTTTTATGAACTTTGGCCCTTGTTCTCTGCTTCTACTGCAGTTCAATTTTTAACAGATACTATGTCAATAGGAATAAGAGTTAGTCCTATGGGTTCATCGTCATAATGCGCAATAACATCAAGGTCATTGTTTCACCTATCTTTGGAGTATTCTGGGCTGATAATTGTAATAGACAACATACAGAACACATTATCCTCAGTCACAAGGAAAATTATTGATGGTAAAAATGACAAGAAAAAAATTTTAATGTTTTTGTCTGGGGAGAAAGGCAATGGCTCACACTTAAATGGTTTTACCATATGAACGGTTCTTTAACATATATTGAATGCTAGATGTGTTTTGTCATCCCACATAATGGGTAGTGCCAATCTCATAACACGTACTTTATGCTCTTGCTCAGCTTTAAACTCCTGCCATGTGCCTTATGTTAGATAATTACCTTCAAAAATAAACTTCTCATTCATAGGATATGTGTCCTTTTCTTTTCACAGATGCCTTAATTTCCTTTTTTGTTTCCTTGGACATTTTTCCCACAGTTGTCCTCTGGTTTCTTCTTCTTTGACTCATTGCTAAGGTTAATAATGCTCTCAACTCCTCCATGTGTCTCTCCTTGTAAAAAAGAAAGGATAACACCTGAGACAGCACTTGTGTATTTGTTCACATGAGTGTGAGAATAGTTTTATTCTACCCAAAGAAATCTCTTGCTGACATTAAATGGCTCAGAAAAAATAATCCAGAAGTACAAAAGAATACTACTATATTAGCATCAGCCACATAACTTTGAACTGTTTTTGGAAACCTCAGATCTTTTTTTTTTTCCCCTTTTTTTTCAGAGAGATCTAGAGAAGACCACATATCATCATGATGAATTGAAAATGTCAGGGTTGTATTGGCAGCTCAGAGTAAAATTCAATATTTTTATAAGCTGGAGATTAATTCAAAACTTTCATTAAAAAAGTGAACAGTGCTTAGAAAAGCTAGGTGGCATTTATTTCATTATTAATTATAATTGTATCTCTCCCATCTGCCTCTTCTTGTGGCTAATGGGCTTTTATCACTGCAGATGTGTCCCATTGATACATGCTGTCAGCAAAAGAAAGGCGAAACGAGCAAATGAAAGAATGTACATTTTACACCTAGAAGAGAGGTAATTAAGTTATGGCCCAAGTGCTTTTTTTAAAAAAAATATATGTATGGGTAACTATATCTCAAAGCGGAGGAGTAATGCCTTGTATCTAAGATCTACAGGAATCATGTTATGTTTTATTTGCATATTTTTTATTATTTGTTTAATCTATTATACATGTATTTTAAACTATTACCTAGAGCTTCTATTGCATTAGATTTTCAGTGTTTCAGTCAAAACTTGGTTAATGACAAATAAARCATGGTTGATGCCTTATTTTGAAATCAATTAGTACACAGAGAACACTGGAAATCTATTTAAGTTATCACTTGCATTATTATTATTACAATATTTAGCGTAACACTTTTTGTAGCACATAATATCAGGCACGGATATGATTTCAAAACTCTGCAAGGTTAAAAGTTAGTTATAATTAGAATATTATGTAGAAAAACCTGGAATGTCTGCATGGTTTTACTGATAAAATAATGGTAGGGCATATTTTCATTCAAGAGAAGTGACTCTGAATTATTGTATTAAAATAGCTCCTTCCCCCAGTAAATACCTCTGCTTTGTCTAACTGAACAACAGCAGGCTATAACTGCCGGCCATACACACAGTTACTGAGTTTCTAGTGTAGACAAAGCTTGAGAGCTTGCATAATGAAAACTACCCATTTCTGTGGGATATTTGCTTATGATAAGAAGGATGTAAAAACTGAGGAATAGATTATGAGGCATTATGAATTCCAAAACTGAAAAAGACTTAAATGTCTGATTTCACTGATTTAAATAAGATATATAAATACCTAAAAATTTGAAAGAGCCTGGCATATTGTGTAACTTCATCTTGTAGAACTGCGGAATAGTAAAGATTTTTGGTAAAACAGCTTTTGAAGTAACTGTGTTTTCCTTTTTTTGTGTGTGTGTGTGAAATTATTTGTAAATTAAATACATCAATTTTTTTAATCAGCATGAGCATAACCACATGAGTATTTTTAAAGAGACTGAATCAAAATGCCTTAATTTCTTGAAATAGTGTATACTATGATTTTATTATAATAATGTACAGTATGTTAATACAGGCTTTAGTTCAACAGTAATGGTAGCAATTCAATGGTAGTAATTAAAGAAGTAATGAGTGTTAATCAAAGTAAATGATAAAGGAATTCTTAAATCCCTTTTAAAAGGATTTTAAGGGATTCTTAAAACACAGCAGTATCTTCAGAAATTAAATTACTCAAAGTAATAACTCAGCTTTTTACTACCTGTTGCACTCAGACTTTTTCTTCTCCATGGAGTCTGAGTTTAATTTAAATTCAGTTTGATTCCTCTCTTCTACTAACTTGTCAAAGTTTTTCCAAAAAGGTTATACTACTGCATCATATGCAAGAGAGTATCTGCTATTGGGGATGGGTGAGCAAGATAGAAATAAACTGAAGTACTGAAGAGCTTTAATTATTCATATAGAATCATATAGATTCTATAGATTCATGTAGAATCATAGAATATGATTTGCTTTGGTGGATTTGGACTATCTAGAGGAGAATATGCCAATATATTATTGTATTTCATATTGTCATAACGACTTCTCCCTTTGAACACAATATTTTGTCGTAACTTTTTTCTTTTTCTTTTTTTGTATTATTTGTATACTAGACTAAGTAGATCTTAATTTTATTCCTCATAAGAGCATAGAACTAGCAGGCCTTCTGACTGAGTCCTCCTGACTGAGACTTTTGCTATCATAGACATCTAAGTCTTTCTGTTCAGATCCCACTCAAATATTGTCAGGCCTTTTGCATACACTGTTTCTGAGAGGCCATACTAGGGTCTACTCCCATGAATAGAAAAAACCTTATTGCCGTGGATATGAATATTCTGTCGCTACAGATATGAATATCAACTGATATCAACCATTGTGCTGGTGGTCTTTAGGTTTTTATAACTAAGAAAATACCATATAGGTTTATTCAAACTAAATGTGTAATTATTATTTCTTAGTGATAAATGACTTTTTGTCTATCTACTGAATCATACATCATTAAAGTAAGATTTTGACTAAATTAATCTTTTAGACATCCAAAAATCATTTCCTTGGAGTATCTATCACTTATGATTTTATTTATCCCACTATCCAAATCAGTAGAATGCTTTGGAAATCTTTCCATTAGGTGTATTCTTTTTTTTAACATATTGTTCTCCAACCCTACAGTAAAATAACTTTATAAAAGGCCAGAAATACAGAAATAACCTATAAATTCTCCCTTTTTATTTCCTTACTTATCACATCATTGCATTTTGCTCACATTTCCCTCTACTGAACTCAATAACTTATACTTTGTCTGAGACAAATCTTTTGGAAAGACCTGCACTGTTCATCTGACTTTGTAGTTTATTCCAGCAACCAAAGATCCTGTGGATAAAAAAAGATCCTAATATCCATTGTGACTTTCCTAGCACTTTTTTTCCCTCCCAGTCAGGTTATAATTTTTGGTAAGTTAATGCCCTTGAAGAACCAAGCATATATTCTCCTGTATGGAATTTTTTTTGCCTTTTGCCTGTTCATAGTCACAGCAATGACAGATAATCTTCAATACAGATGTGAAGTATAGATCTAGCCATTATTGGATACACTGTCTTTCAGATTTTGAAAAAATATATTTAGATATCATTGCTCCAGAATTCAATCTTAACTATTTACAAAGTTAAGTTTAATATCATAATATTTTATACAAATTGGAAAAATGATATTGCCTGCCTGTTGTTTGTAATTCTGTTTTCTCACCTCTAATCCCAGGCAGAAGTAAGAAATAAGGGAAAAATAAAGTTAGAATTCACTTTTTGAAACAAAGATTTTGAATAGCTTTTCCTAAATGCTGGTGGTTTAGTTATGCCTCAAAGTACTTGTTCATTTTATACCTTGAAAAGTTTCTGTAAAAAACCTGACACTCCTCCTTGCACAGCAAGTTCCATTGGGTCTGAAAACCTTAAGCGTCTTGTTCAGCACAGGGTAAAAACTGCAGCAGAGACTGGTGTAGCTGCTGTGTGCAAGAGAGAAAGAGATTATYTGAAACAATGTAAGACCCAGTTTAGCTGATTGTTGGGTCTCATCCCATAACTGTGTTTCACTTCCCTTTTTCCACCCCAAATAAAGAGCATATAAAGCTAATTGTCACGTCCCGCCTGTGCGGGAGAGGTGACTCAGATTCGCAAATTCCCTTGGTATGGATTAAGGTGAAACGACACTCAAGGTCTGTACATAAGCAAAGACTTTTACTCTATAGCTAGGCTCATTGGTAAATAATTGGATAACAGAAAAACTTGCCGCTCGCCACTGATGTGGGAGTTTATGAAATAATCGGGTAGCAGAAAAGTCTGTTGCTCACCACTGCTGTGGGAGTTTATGCCTTGCGTTACTTACTAGGAAAAGGTAAAAGAACAAAAGAAAGAGAGAAGGAGAGAGTGAGAGAAAGAAAGAGAGAGAAAGAGATCACTGGTCCAGGTTCCAGCGTTGGTCCAGCCGATGGGGGTCTCTGGTCCGCAGGAGCGCTCCTTCAAAAGTTCCCGAAACGAGTCCCAAGTCCCCAGATCGAAAGTCGAAAGAGAGAAAGAACACCTATTCCCCTCCTTGCCTTCCCCTTTTATGCCCGCCGTTCACTTCARACTGCCCCTCTGCTATGGGCGTAGTTTCGTAGTTCACTTCTATTGGTTCTTATATGTCTCGTCTTCACTTAAAGTCACAGTGTCCTTTCTTTTTACTGCACATCTTCAGTGGGGAAGGGGCTTTGTTGGGTAGGGAGCTTTTCCTGCTGGTGGGTGGATTTTTT
>JAYKAV010000048.1:86129-137449 GCA_035582835.1 Phoebastria nigripes | reverse complement strand
TGTGAGTGTTTGAGACATTCCTCAGACAGGCTCAGGGGATCTCCAGCCCCTGCTCCCTTATCAAGTTTTGTTTCCTGTCATTGGAAAACAGGTCTGTGTTCCAGTGGGTTACAAGTTGGCCTTGGTGTTAGCTGCCAGTTGGTCTCTTACACTAATGAAAACATAAAAGTAGCTGAAAGATAAAGGACTTGTGTGTCGAAAGTTTTAAGTGAATCTACACCAAAGGAGAACACATACTTTTGTCAAACAAAATGCTGAGGCAAATACATGTATCTCTAGTGAGTATCTCTAAGTGTCAGGGTGAAGGCTTTGTTCTCATACTAAAGATGCCTTATTCTTTTGAACTTAATATATTCTGCCTATTGAAATGACTGCCTTTTGCAAACAGATTAATAAAATACATTCATAATATATAGGAATATTGATTGATAAACAACTTGTATTAAAAAATGCATTTTTTCACTGAAAATATTGAATATGAACTGTAAATAAAATTCAGTCTTATTCATCCCAAGTGAAAATGAAATTGATTTTCTTAGTCAATACTTCTAGGAGGTAACATGTCATTTAACCATTTCATGTTTCTTTTTTTTTTTTCCTCTAACATGCAATATTGTAAATATACTTGTTCATTGTCTAAAAATTCACCTATCGGTGAACTGTTCATCTTTTCAGTAAAATGGTCACTTCACTTTTTTCTTCAGATATTTTAGACTCTAAGGGCGTTAGTAGTCTCAACCAAAATGAGTTAATTATCTATTAGTTGGCCAATGTAGCATTTAGGTTCTGGATGTCTCATTCCTAAAGTAGGATTCAGATGCTTATGGCAGAAATGAGATTCCCTACGCAGTGTGTGAGGAGAGTTAGTACAGGATCAAGAGCAATGGTGCTTAGCTCTTCTAGCAAGCAGAGCAGAGAACTGTGTAGAACTAAATACTAGGAACCCTGAAAAAGAAGTCTGTCTGAAATTTCAAGACCCATTACAGTTTAGATACCTCATTCTTGTCTACATGAAATTATCATCTGGTTGGTAAGCCTGAGATAAATGRCCTGAAAAGATCTTCTCAGAGTAGATGGCTCTCTCTCTTATTTTAAAGAAATGAGAAAGTTCCCTCTGCCTTTGTAATGTGTCCAGTGACAGTGATGGTAGTGATAGCATTGCTATATTATTTAATTCCTACATTAATAGCTTGCTTTAGTATGTGGGAAACCTGAGCAAAATTGTTCCATCTTCAGCTCAGTAGGTATAAATGTGGACCAAACCTATCATACTTCCAGATATGAAGATAGTTAAGGGCTTGAAACATTTGTCATAGGGGAAGAGGCTTAGAGAGCTGGGCTTGTTTAGCTTGGAGAAGAGAAGGCTCAGGGGGATCTTATCAATGTGAATAAACACCTGATGGCAGGTAGTAAAGAAATTCCAGTAAATTACAAGAAATTCCAATTAAACATGAGAAAAAAACTTTTTACTGCAAGGGTGGTCGAGCACCAGAACAGGTAGCCCAAGGAGGTTGTGGAGTCTCCACCTCTGGAGGTATTCAAAAGCCATCTGGACGTAGTCTTGGGCAACCAGCTCTAGGTGACCCTGCTTGYGCGGGGCAGTTGGACAAGATGACCTACAGAGGTGCCTACCTCAACAATTCTGTGATTTTGTGATTCTATGATTAAATAAAATAAAACACTGAGCTCAGTAAACGCTCTGAGTTTGGGCTTTCTCTGGAGTATCAGTGCTTACTTTGTTGTAAAGAAATCATAACTTTTCTTTTAGCATGCTAAGCTTGCAAAGCTACATTGATAACATTTATTTATTGAAGATGTAAAACACAAATTGACTCCAAAGCAGACCACTCTCCATTCCCAGGACAGTGAGTACACACAACAAATGCTTATGCTTTCTTAAGAAAATGTTTGTTTAATGTTTCATCTAAATGCTGGTTTGATGTCTGATCCAACAACATAAAGATTAGAGCTTTTTAAATTTGCAAAATATCATGTACTGAGCATATTGAGCATTCTTGGCATTTCGGGAACAGAAAAAAACATATGACTGGAAAAAGCTGTCAGAGCGAGTACAGTCCTTTTGCTGCCTGTGGACAGAACTAAGGTTTGATTCTGTATCAGCAATGAGGGACTTGATTAGATCTGTGAATCTTTAATTATCATTACAATCAGACTTACATAAAAGATTGTAAACATTAAGATATTTTTCAACAGGATATTGTGGATTTATATTAAATACGAGATATAACCAGCTTACACACTCACAAGCTGTAGATAAATTATTTTCTTAAAAATAAAGCTGTATATTTTTCTCATTTCTCTCAGTGTTCTTTGGTCTGCATAGGTAAGTTTTGTGTAATTTCCTTTCCCTAAGGAAAAAAAAAATTGGTTCAGCATAATTGTCTCAGTTGATCCCATGTGTTGTTTACTTTCTTCCTAGATTAATATCTGCCTGATCTCAGATGGCCTTATTTATGATTTCTGTTCTATAGGAACAGAAATGGTTTCTAACTGGTGGTACCTGTCCTACCATTAATGCAGAAAGAACTCTGCTGATCAAGAGTTTGTTAATACTTTTGTTCTTGATCTTTGGATCTTCTCTGTGTGTTTTAATGAAATTTCTTAAGCACTGATTTGCTTTTACTTATAGATTGTAGCCTTAGATTAACAGAATGGTTGAGGTTGGAAGRCACCTCTGGACATCATTTAGTCCAACCCCCCCACTCAAATAAAGGTCAGCTAGAACAGGCTGCTGAGAACTGTCTCTGGTTGCGTTTTGAATATGTCCAGGGGTCGAGACTCCACAACCTCTCTGAACAACCTGTTCCAAAGTTTGACCATGCTTACAGTAAAAACAGTGCTCTCCTTGTTCAGATGTAATTTCCTGTGTTTTAATTTTTGCCCATTTACTCTTGTTCTGTTAGCAGGCACCACTGAGAAGAATCCGGGTCCACCTTCTTTGCTCCCTCTCATCAGGTGTTTATACACATTAATAAGATCACCCTGGGTCTTCTCTTCTCCACACTAAACAGTTCCAGCTCTCTCAACCTCTCCTCATAAAACAGATTCTCCGGTTCCTTAATCGTGGCCCTTTGCTGAGCTCACTCTAGTAAATCCATGTTTCTCTTTTATTGGGAAGTCCAGGTCTGGACCCAGCACCCCAGATGTGTCTCACCAGGGCTCAGTAGAGGGGAAGTGTCACCTCCCTTGAACTGCTGGCAATGGTCTATCTAATGCAGTGCAAGATACTTTTGTCCTCCTTTGTCACACCACACAGTTGGCTCGTGTTCAGCCTGTTGTTCACTGGGACACTCAGGGCCTTCTCATTCTACTTATGGTGGGAACACTTACTGAGTGCCAGTGCTCCTAAATATTTTTGTCACATTTGTAGTCTTCTACAATTCTGTGTTCTGATATTTTTGCAAGAAGAATTTAGAACTCTCCCCTAGCAACTGAATGATATGACTAGGACTTTCCAAGGAACCGCTTCTATGTTGAACTAACAATCCACTGGTGTGAGGATGCTAGTCCTATTAGGACTGATGCTTTTTGAGAAATATATTTTTCCAGCCTGTAACCATTTGTTAGCCAGAAACTTCCTGATCTAGTGTTTTCTGTGTGTTTAGTAACCCTCAGTGAATTTCCCTTCCATTAATCTTCCTTTGAATACAYGTGAAGTTTTATCATCCACAGTATCCTCTCAAGTGGAATTCCACAGCATAGCTAGAAGCTGTATGAGACTCACCTTCTTTAGACACATTCCACAGGCTTTTTAGTACGTATTATTTTGTTAGTTTTGAGAAGGATTCAGGTTCCCTAAATGGTAATTACTGTGGACTTAGTGTATTTGCAGGGAATGTTAATGTACGCTGAGAAATGGGAGATGCAATCTTCTGAAAGAAGTTGAAGAATCTGAGATATTCAGTAGAATGAATCAGAAGAACAAAAGCTCTCACAGGATGTGAGAATTCACCTGAATTCTTGAGGATTGGATGGTGTTCTGAAAATGTATGTTTTTTCTTCAAATCCTATGAATAACTTTCTTCCATTTTTATCCTTAATCCATCTCAGTGAAAATATCCCAAAAGCCCTTCAATGATAAAGTTATTATCCATATAGAACTTAACTTCTAAATACCAAACATAGATCTCTATTTTCAGCACAGAGATAAAAATGTCCTGAAACCGCCTTTGGTATACTTCCATATGGTGCAGACCTTTAGCATTTCTTCTGGCTTTTTTCAGTATATAGAGCATGTCTGAACCTCATGCTCCAGCAAATACAGGCTGTGTATTCATCTTAATTTAGACTAGAATAATTTAGAACACTGTTAAAACCAAAATGAACACAGATTTCATCAGGTTGAAAGGGTTGAAAGCCATCTCTTCATTAATCAAGTTCCTTCCCTGAACAAAGCTTAGACAGGCTTTTAGCTTATAACTTCTGCATTTTCTTCATCTGTAATTAGAAAAAGACAGCTGTATTTGCTAATAGTCATTATTTATGTATAGATCTTAAATTAATTTTCTAACAGCTCTTGGTCAGAAATATTAGCTACTACAACTGTGTACTCTCTGAAGATTGAAAAATTATGGAAGATGTGCATTTACAAAGTTATGAAAAAAGAACCTAGAACAACAGTGGTGTTGGGGGTTGGTGTTACGTTGGTAAAGTTTTTTGGTTTTGTAGCACTGGGAAAGCCTTTGAGACTGTTATGTGAAGAAAGTGAAATATGGGATACAGAGGTAATCAGAAATAAAGAATTTGTTATTAGTAGACTTCCATTTAACTTGATAGACTATTCAAAATCATTGTTTAGGAACTACAGAAGGAGCCCTCATGTCTTCAAAGTTTAGTTGGCAGCACCCTTGTGTAAAGTTCAGAGTGGTTCTTCTTAAGAAACTATTTTTGAACTTGAAAGCAAATGAATATGCCATCATTGGAATAGAATGTGCTCTTCCTTTTCAGTCTTTCTGAGCATTAGTTTTCTAGAACAGCTTTCACATATTTTATGATGAAAACCAAAAATTGCCTTTCTTTTTACCTTCCTGCCTGCACATACTACAGGAAACCTGCTCAGGCAGTCTAACATACATCTTACAGTACACATGGCCTCCATGATGCCTGCGGATATCTGYACATTCTTACACTTGTTCAGAATCAGGCATAAAGGTAGGTACGAAACACAGGTGGACAGGATGTTTCATTGGCACATAAAAGTGCGTTGGTCACTGTCACACCATTTCCTGCCTCATTTACCCCACCTGTGTTGGGAGGAACATAAAAGGCAAGGAGCAGCAGAGCTTCCCAGCGCATCTGAGGGCTGACTGAAGATGACTGAAGGCTGAAAGCCTGGCTATAGATCAGAACATTAAGTAACTCTGTGTTTGCTCCCAAAGCCCTAGGTTTTTTATGTGTGTTTGGACAATTACATATGCAAAATTATCTTATTTTTTTAACATGGGGGAAATGGTCTCTTTTTTCCTATTCCATGTCTCAAAAGTTGTTGAAAGAAGTATGGCCAAACAGCTACTTCAGAATTCCACTGAACAAATAACTTCTGGAATGTAAATCAAATACAAAATATTCCTTTCCTAACTAACAAAATATTTGATAAAACTGTGCAACTGTGAAAAAGCAAAGCTATAAATAGAAACTATTCTGAGGTATTAGATCATTATCCATAATGTAAAAGATGCCACTTATGGTGTGAGAGAGAACATACTTAGAAATACAAGTCTTAGAAGGGAAGAGGACAGGTATTGAAGGACAAAAGTACTGTTTTATTAAAATTACTTGTCCAATGAGAGTAACAGAGAAACAGTTCTTTAAAGAGAAAAAATACCAATATTTTAAAGGGAAAATAAACTTAAGTTTTAACTGATAAAAGTACAAAAATGTATTTTGTCTTCACTGCAGACATTGGGTCCATATGAGAATATACTTTTTTGCCCATGATTGACATTATTATTATTAAATACATTTTAACTTACGTGGTGTCAGCTTCTTCATAGTAAAAGATTTTAACATTTAGTTAAACTAAAATTGGATTAAGAAATGAGCTGCTAACATGCTCTTATTCAAAGCAACTGATCAGAAATGTCCTTTCCAACAAAGCAAATGAAAATGACTTTTTTTCCCCCAATATATATGAGTCCACAATTTAAGTGTTCCAGTAATATGAAGGGAGAATTGTACTTGGTTTCTCTCAGAGGAACAGCAGTCAGCAAAAGCCTCTTAGTCCTCTTAGCCTGAGGAATGTGTGTCTCTAACAGATTGCCAGGAAAGATTAACTGCTGCAGGTAGCACAGCTGCTGGTTCAAACAATTTTTATCTTTTTATATCTTGTGCTCACTCTGTTTCCACATGGAATTGGTCTGCTTGTTATGGAGAGCCGCAGGTAGCACAGCTGCTGGTTCAAAAGACTCCGGTCCCCTTATATCTTCTGTGCATTGTTTCTGCCTAGAACTGGCCCAGTTGTTTTGGAGAGCCCCAAGGAAACCACTTTACAAAATAGTTTGCTAACCTTTTCAAGGAGTGAAATATGCTGCTACTTTTTTTTGTCTTTGTAGTGGAAAAGCTTGTTCATCAAAACCAGTATTTACTGTAGTTTCTTTGCATAGATTTTCCTGGGAGAGTAAGGAGAGGTACTGTTTTAAAAGACTGGTTTAGAAAAAAAAAAGTCTAGATTGCCATGCTTAACCATTTCTCAGTATGTACAGAGACTGTGTGCTACACTTGAGGTTTTCAGTAGGGTTTATGGGTGGGATGATGCATTTAACCTAACCAGCCATTTAGAAGGTAGGTGACTAGAGTAAATTGTCATCTAGTGACAAGTCAAGAGAAATAGGTAGCTACGTAATCACCCATCCTGAAAAAGATTGATAAATGAGATTAATTTCCCTTGTGAGGTGCCTATCTCCCTTCTTCTGCTGATTTTAAGTATCTCTAAGTGAAAGGTCTAACTTGTAAATAGCTAAAGTTACGTGAGATAAATCACCCGTTAGTGATTCAGAAACAAAAGCCGTGTTCTCATAGTTGCACTCTGTACTAAAGAGCCTAGATGTCACTGAATGTCATGTGGTTTTTAAAAGTATGAATAAACTGTGGGTGCAGGAACAACTAGAATTTCTCTGTATGAGCTAGTAAGGTTTATTATCACACAGAGAAGGTTACATGTACTTGGTTATACCGTCAAGGTAATAAGGTCATACACCGCTGGGTGATCTTGCCAATTCAGCTGTATGCTTTTTTGGGAACCTCTGGACCTTGTTCTGTTGCACCGGGGAGRTATGGCTGAAATACTTACACCGTTCTTGAAGGTGCAATTTAGGTTTCCTTTTAAAAAATTACAAAAATACAGACGAAATACTGAAGGGCTAGTCATGGTGTAAATAGCCTGTCAGTTTCTGAATGGTACATCAACATGATGGACTAAGGATTACGTTTTCATTACTGCACCTATGTCCCCTCTAAAGATATGGCAGAATAATAATGATTTTAGCAGGCATGCTTCTCTTTCTCCTTTGAAGAAGTACAGCAGTTCTGAGAGGTTAAGAAAAAATAGAGATTAACCAAGAACATGACCACATGTTTTCTGACCAGCATAGCTACATGGATGTGTAAAGAATACATAGCACTCTTCTTCACATATTATGAAATGTCTAAGGCATTCTGAAGTCTAAATGTACAATTCTGAAATGAGGATCTGTGAGAGACTGAAAGAGTTAATGTGAGTTGATGTCTGTGAGGGACTGAAAGAGTTAATGTGAAGTTGATGTCTCAAACATTGTGGCAAAGCAAGTTCTGTATAGCAACAATTAACATAACTGGGAAGTTGATTAACACAGGACCTGGAGGGCGTGCCGGAGGATGCGCAGTTCCGAGTTCTGCCAAGTAAGGATGACTCACCATATCTGGCAAAAGGCCATACAGAATTTATCTGAGGAAGGGGCTCTCTACCACCCGAAGACCACCCGAAGACCCCTCATGACCACCCCCACAATGGCACCTCTGCAGAGGATCAGGAGTTACATAAGTCCTCAAGGGGCCTGACTGGCACGACCTAGAGGCAGGAAACGACTATAAAAGGACGCCAACCCAAGGAGTGCGCGCACGCCCACCACTGGAGGATTGCCACATGCGTTGTCATCGCGGGATCCAAGGGTGGTGATATCTCTCAATCTCCTTCCTTCCTTCCTCTCTCTTCCGCTCTCTTCTGGTCTCTTCCACTCTCTCTCTCTTGTGCTCTCTTTTGCTCTCTCTTTCACTCTCTCTTTATTGAGCAGCAGGTATGCAGTTTCACAGATACCATTCCCATAGCTTAATAGTTGCGATGGGAATGCTACTATTGCTTAGTAGTTGATAAGAATAAATACAGAAGAATCAGGTTTAAAATAAACTTCAAAGAATAGGCTATTTTTGAGCAGTAAAGAGAAAATGGCTGGTCAGGAAAGTATGCCAGTGATGCCTTCTAAGCTGAAGGAAATAGTATTTTCTTTCTCGTTGGGGCAATTTGTGTGTCTTTTCTAGTCTCCACTAACTGTGCAGATGCTAATGGCTCCTTTTTTCCAGATCTCTCGTCCTAACGTTTTTTAGCCACCATTCTTCAAAAGTTCCAGAAGTGTGAAATGTCAGCAAAATATTCCATGTACTGACATAATAGTGAAGACGAAAAAGAAACTATAATAAACATCTGCTGCAGACCCTGAGGACTGAAGAGAGAAAAAGAAAAACAAACAAACAAAAAAAATGGGCCAAGTATTAAAGATCTCAAGACAACAAGATAATTTGCTCAAGGGAGATTACAATGAACTGGACAACTGTTGGGTAAAAAATACAGGAAAGTGCAAATCATCAAAGAGATTCTGGAATTAGCTAAAGGATAACTTAATGATCTGGAAAATAGAGGATCCAACCATGAGAGAAGCCATTCTGTATTAACTTCTTCCCAGGTGGTAGGATTTGAAACTGTTAATGTATCTGATAACCTGCTGTTAAAGGGCCACTTCCATTTCTCAAAGAATGAAAAAATATCATCAAAGAGGCAATAGAATGATAAACRGCAATTAGTGACTTTAAAGGCAGGTGTGCAGATCCCTACTGCTTCTATGAACTAACACATGGTTGCTTTCTGCAGTTGAAAGTTTAGGTGCTATCATGAGTGCATGCCTGTATTCATAGTTCCTTTCCCCTCATCCAGGCATTCTTAGAATACGTCCTATGCTGATCTATGTCTGGACTTTCTGCTTCTCCTAGTTTGTGCTCTTTCTCCCAGCAGCTCATGTTTAAGTTTTCTTGTCCAGCATGTCCCTCCTTTTTTCCTAATCCTATCTTCTTGCTTCAGCAGATCTTGTTTCACATTCTCACATTCTCTCTTAGCTGATTCACATTCAAAATTCTGTTTTCTACTTGTCTGTTTCTCCTCTGTATCATTATGAAGTTTCCTCTGCATCATTAAGAAGAGAGGCTAATTAGGTGTCACAGACTCCGTTCTTGTGCCCTTTTCCAACCCAGGGCACTTAAATACCTCTTAAACACAAATCAGATTCTTAGCACTTTCAGCTTAGGGCTGGAGCATACTCAATTGCTTTTTGAAGAAAGTGGAGGCACAGTTTAGTGAATGACATTTTAGTAAGTGCCATGATCTGTGACAAGCTTGGACATGTTAAATGATTTTGTAGGCACATCAGTAGATAAAATCAATGAAATAACTCATGACTGTGCAATCTTCAATATTTCGAGTTCTTATAATCTGGCCATGTTTTGGTCAAGTTCATGAAGATGAAACAAGGAAGATATCTAATATATAAGCTACCATGCCAAATGTCAACTTTCTGCTCCAAAGCTTGGAGGCATTGCAGTTATACAAAGAAAAGGTTGTCAACTTTATTACATTGGCAAAACGATGCGTTTTTCCTTGACTCACATGTCAAAGATAGTTGAACAATTTTCATTGAAGCTTTACCAAAACACACACCCTAGGCCAACACCAGTCATGAAAAAACCCAGCACAAGTGCTAAAAGTTGGCAATGTTTGAAGCAGCTTAAAAGAGTGTTCTAAATAGATTTGACTACTACCTTGTTTCCAATTAGTATTGATGAGGATTCTGCTTTTCAGAAACTTTATTGCAGTTAAAAATTACATTCACTCTACCTGTGAAGGTATTAAACAAGGTTTCATAAACCAAGAAGTTTTATTTGGAAGTGTATATGTCTATATATTTCAAAAGAATTTTAAAGTGCATGAAGTACATCTGTAGTGACTGCAGCTATAGTGTAGAAAAATCCAAACTAGATTTAAAGTATATTAGCTGAAGGACTAGCAGCAGTCCAAGTGATAGCACCAGGTAATTTACCAAATAAATTACAACAGATGATGACAAGAGAATCCTCTAATGAAAATAACACTAAAGTCTTTATTCAAAATGTCTAGATTAATGAAAGGGTAACCTGGTGGGAAAGCATAAAAAAATTCACTGAAAAACTGAATCTGAACTGATCTCTTCAGACCATTTTATTGGGGCAGTAGGACAGAATCTACTCTTTCTTTTTTTACTGATAGATCTTGAGAGGTTCTGATCATTTAGAAATGCAGTTGTTCAGAGTTTTGGAGGTCTGATTCTGCCAGGCTTATTTACAGTGAAGAAGCATCTTTTTTCTTGAGAAGTTTCTAAAAAATCATTGGAATCACTGCTTATGTAAGAAAATAAGCAGRAAAGTATGGCTGACGGAATCTGGCCTTGGCAATTGCTAATTTAAGACCCAAACCAAATTTGGTGAAAGCTATTCATTTTAGTAGTACTACTTTAACCAAGACTATATTGTTGATGTTATTAACCTTTCATAAGACCTTTGAGAAAAGAAGAAAATCTGAAGTTGCACTGTAATTTGAAGAGTATGTTATGAACCTCATAAAAGAGATCAATTTCAACAACCTGTCATCTGCTGGCATAAAAGGAATGAAATTGGAATAGTCCACTGGAAAGGTTGCTGAGGTTCCAGTTAGTCCTCATGTAATTGAAAGAATTTGGCCATTATTGAAGCATAAATTGTATGGATATTTTTGGTAAGAAGCTTGGCAAACTCCTCTGAGGAATAAATTATCCTCTGATAGATAAAACAACAAAGCTCTGTGTTATATTTCAGGAATCTTATTTCTGAGGTTCTTCTGTCTTATTGTAAAGAAGGAGCAATGTACAATATATCTGCTGTCCACTGTTGAAAATTCTCTCTTAGCTACCTGCTGGATGAAAAAAAGATGACATTACTCATGTAATCAAATTCTTCCACAAAAATAAATTTGGCTTTTTAATGATTAGGAGGGTTTCAATATATTTTTAATGATAATATTTCAGATTTTAGGACCTACCAGTCACCCCTGTGACCTGAGCAGTCGTAAAAACTGTTGGGTAAGTTAATCTTTGGGATTATAGTGATGTGTCTGTACAGTCTTGCAAAAAGGTCATGTATGACAAAGTATAAAAATGAAAAAAATGGCTTTGTCCCTGTGCAGCTGTATTTTTATCAAATGAAAAATGACCTTACTGTAAGGTCAAAATTGAAAGCTTCACCTTTGGTTAGATAATTCTGCATGGATGGGGTTACTGGCACTTCCTCTTCCTGCTCGTTTTTAAGAAATAAATGCTCAACCACGTGGGACATTAATTGTTCCCCATTCGAATTTCATCCTACAAAGCATATATTCACAACCTTAATCTTCACTTGATGTTTAATCCCACACTGAATTCAGTTAGGTTAACTTCTCACCAGACAACTGCACTAAAGCTGATGGAGATAGACCTGTTTTAAACCCAATTTCATTGAAAACCTTCAATAGATAGGAGACAAAGACTTTCTACTGCTATTTAAGGTATGTTAAAAGTGAGAGACTATTTTGTCCTTCTATTCTGCTCTGGTGAGACCCCACCTGGAGTACTGTGTCCAGCTCTGGAACCCTCAGCAYAAGAAAGACATAGACCTGTTGGAGCGGGTCCAGAGGAGGGCCACAAAAATGATCAGGGGGATGGAATGCCTCTCCCATGAAGAAAGGCTGAGAGAGTTGGGGTTGTTCAGCCTGGAGAAGAGAAGGCTTCGGGGAGATCTTATTGTGGCATTTCAACACTTAAAGGGGGCTTATAAGAAAGATGGGGACAAACTTTTTAGCAGGGCCTGTTGCGACAGGACAAGGGGGAATGGCTTTAAACTAAAAAAGGGTAGATTTAGACTAGATATAGGGAAGAAATTTTTTATGCTGAGGGTGGTGAAACACCGGAACAGGTTGCCCAGAGAGGTGGTAGATGCCCCATCCCTGGAAACATTCAAGGTCAGGTTGGACGGGGCTCTGAGCAACCTGATCTAGTTGAAGATGTCCCTGCCCATGGCAGGGGTTTGGACTAGATGACCTTTAAAGGTCCCTTGGAATCCAAACTATTCTTTGATTCTATGATTTTTCATCCCTTCACAAATTTAGTCTAATTTAGATCAACTTAATTGGAGTGACACTAGATTTATTCTAGCATGAGAGAAGTCAGCATCAGAAGATGAGTTTAATATGGTTAAACTATACCAAAAAGAAAGAATAATATTTTTTTCCTTAGAGGTAGTTTCCAAAGCTTCCATTAACTTTGGAGAGTGAGAATGCAAAAAGTCCCTTTTAATGTTTTTGTGAAAGATACATTTGAACTCAACTGGAAGTTATAACTTTGAGGTTGGAATTAGGAGGAAAATTCCTATTTTTAATTGCATGCATGTATCAGAAGAGAAAAAATACTTCTTTCTAGGCATTTTTAAATATCTAATGATATCCTAAGATACTAAGAATTTTTCAGCACAATAATGAGTTATAAGTATAGATTTTTGAAAAAGAAGGTAGTTATGATGCAGAACCATAGTGCATCTATGCATTGCAATAATTTGAATTATTTTTCTGATTGTTAATATGTACACGCAGTATAACTATATTATGTACTGTAACTAAAATATTATATGTAATCACATAAATTTTATAAAAGCACTACGTCTGTGATTCTTATTTTTTATCTTTCCACTTTTGTGTTTCAAGAAAACAGGAAAGCATCTTATACTTTGACATGTATAACAGATTGACTGCTTTCCCTGTTTAAATGTGGATGTATCCAGGTGTTTGTGTCCATTAATTAGGTTAGTACTGCTCTAGAGGCACCTAATCAAGTAAGAAACTTTTATTGTTTATGTGCCAGACAAGGAACTGGTATGTACGCATTCTGTACTGCCAGGTATCAGACAACTTCTCAGCACAAGGATGCTTGCAGTAGTTGCCAAATATGCTGAGCAAAGGTATTATGTGCCAATATCTGAGAGGGATGAAGATGCTTTCACATAAAACTAAATTCTTGAAGTAACAGTAAAAATCACCATATGAAAACATTAGGGGTTTATGCACATTATATAATTTATAATATACTTTCTATATTTATAAATGTCTCATATATTTAACAACAGGTCAGCTTCTAAAGGCCAGATACTCCACAAGTATGAACACTGAACTGCTTGGGTAACCCTATTCAAAAAAGCGTGACTATGATGTATTGAGAAACATTGATAGAATCCAGATAGATTCCAGATAGGATTGATAGAGTCCAGAGTGTAAATCTATTTGTTCCTACTAACCAATTATTAGGAAATACACTGTGCAGCCTCATATATATAGTCTGTATTCCTAGATAGCAACTGCAATATGAGAATACGCAAGAGAGGAAATGATGAAAGTATCGGTAACTGAACACTTTACACCACAATTCAATGTATGACAGGAGATTGTTTCTACCTAGCAGTACTTTAGCCCTTACCCAATCAAAATGACAGCATGCTGTGGTAGGAGTCTCTGTTTCATCTACCCTCATCATCAGCTAATACAATGGGTCTAGGTGAGAGGGTGACACATGATGTGGTTTTTGAAGTTGCCCATGGAGAATGCCTTCTGAACCCTTACCTCCCTATGTTCTGAATCCAATAAGCAGATTAAAAGCCCCAGGTTTAAGAAGGTTGTGGCCATTGCAGCACTCCGTGATTTAGAAATTGATCCAGCGGTGGCTCTTGATGCATGCTATTATTAGAAAACACATAGAAGACACTGTCATTTTATGTTTTAGAGTAAATCATACAGTTGATAAATGACTATACTTCACTTTCCATCAGATATCAATAATGGAAATACCTGAGTAGCAATACAGAGTAGATTTTAAGTCTACTAATCTATAAATATTAAATAGAGTGGTAAATCATGCCTGAGTCAACAAATTCCAGCATGGAATATAAATTCTGGAACATCCATGGCTGGGAAATGTTGTAATTCCATAGATTACATACTTCTATGTGCAGCAGTCCAAAGAGAATTTCCCAATTGTTACCAACATGGAGGTTTACAAAAAACTTTTTCTTTAGTAACCATGAAGCAATAATATAAACCTCACGTTTATGCATTGTTTGGGTTTTTTTTTTCCTTGTTGTTTCTTTAGTATTGCATTCTGACACACTGATAAAAGTACAGCTAGGTTCACAGTGATGACAAGTCATTTTGTTTGCCTTGTCTTATTTTTCTCTGTAATATTCAGAATTTGTTTTTGGTACATGTTGCGGTTTTTAACCCTAGCCAGCAACTAAACACCACACAGCCACTCACTCACTTCCCCCACCTCTGGCAGGATGGGGGAGAGAATCGGGCAGGTAAAAGTAAGAAAACTCATGGGTTACGGTAAGAACAGTTTAATAATTGAAATAAAGTAAAATAGTAATAATAACAATAACAATAACAACAACAACAATAATAGAATATACAAAGCAAGTGATGCACAATGCAATTGCTCACCACCTGCTGACCGATGCCCACCCAGTCCCTGAGCAGTGATTGCTGCTTCCTGGACCATGCCTCCTAGTTTATATACTGAGCATGACGTCATATGGTATGGAACACCCCATTGACCAGTTGGGTCAGCTGTCCTGACTATGCTCCCTCCCAGCTTCTTGTGCACCTGGCAGAGCATGGGAAGCTGAAAAGTCCTTGACTAGTGTAAACACTACTTAGCAACAACTAAAACATCAGTGTGTTATCAACATTCTTCTCATACTAAATCCAAAACACAGCACTATTCCAACTACTAGGAAGAAAATTAACTCTATCCCAGCTGAAACCAGGACAGTACATTTCTTATTGTTTGAGAACCTCATTTCTGCTTTTGCAATACCATATTCATGACTTTTTAATTTGCATACTTTCGTTCTCTGACAAGTAATGGAATGAGTTGTTACAGAAATGCAGTTTGCTAGTATCTCCTYTTACAGAAACTTTTTTTCCTATAGTGAGGTAAAAACCTATTAAAAATAAATGAATTAGATCTCTGATATAGTCCAACTATGAAGAACCCAAATTTAAAATGAAAAGGGTATTGTCATTTTTCCTGCTTTAACCCAATGCTTTTAGTCTTGCATTTTAACATGGTGGGGGAAAATACCAAACTTAGATAAACACTGAATTTAGATGAGTAAATATACGAATCTTTTCCCTCATTTGAATGATTTGAAAATCTTTTTTGCTTTTTGACTAGAGACATTAGAAAGTATGTCTTTTGAAAAAAGGGAAATAATTTTAGTCTAGATTCAATCTCATTAGAACCATTTCTGTCTGAATGTGTAGGGGTAGCTGCGTGAAAGACTGACTGAGCCATTGTCTTGTAATGAGAGTCCCTCATAAGAAAAAAAATGCTGTCTTTGAAGATACAAGTATTTTTTATTTTGTTTCAGTGATTTTAAGTGTAAGAGATATTGTGAGTACAAATTATCTCCGACCTTAACCTTTATGCCTCTGACTTTCTGCCGACCTTACGTGTAAGTTTTCAGATGAGTCTAAACTAAAATCAAATCCATTTAAACATCAGTTTCTCAAACATTTTGATTTATGAACTTATGAATCTCTGTGAACCTTTTTAAGTTCAATTCAGCTGCAAACACATTTCAGTACAATTTTTAAAAGACCTTTATTACCTAATAGTGATTTGAATTCAGAAAATTAAATTAAAGTCTTCTTAAAAAGTAATTGGTACTATGAGATTCCATAACCTTAAATAAATATATTCTCAGTGTTACGTGCTGTTTAGAAAGCTAGGTTTCTCATCAAATCTTGCTTCAAGACATTGGAAAATCAAGCCATTTAAAATGATCTAGCCACTGCTTTGAAAACCCATTTACTTGTATTGAGAACACTGAAAATAAAAGATTCAGTTCCAGTCTCTCTGACTTGCTGCTCTTATTGTATCTGTTCATTTCTTTTTATGACATTGCTTCTTCCTCTGCAATTAAGTATTTCATACAAAAAATGGACCACGTACTTTTCTACATGAGTCATTATTAATGGCCATAAATAAAAAGGGAATAATATATAAAAATCATGTTGGATACTCATGACTAAGCACTTCCGATTTTGTCACTAAAATACCACAGAATGGGTGAAAATAAGTATTTGGTTTAATACTTAAGGAAAGGGGAATTTTAGCAAATTCACTACTGAAAATGAGTTCCGTTGAGGTTTTGTAAGAAAAGTTTTTATCAAGATTATTATTTTTCAAATGTTTCATGTTTGTACTCAACAACTTCAAAACTTTCTGACAGTGGAGGGTATTTTTTCCACTCTATTTTAAGTAAATGAAGCACCGAAAGCACTGAAAAGTGCTATATCATCTCTCTTTGCAACATGATTCCCTCATATTATTTCCTGAGGAATCCTCTTGAAAGAGAATAGCTTATTCTAACATATTATTTTACTTTTTAAGTTCCCCTTTTGTGCCAAAATATGTATTATGGACCATTATGCCATATTATACTGCTGTATTCATGAGGTTCTGAATGCTATTTAATGAAACTTTACACATTTTTATCCCCAGCAGAGCACTTTAGTTCATAGACTCAAATTAGTTGAAAACAAACTTCCTTCTTGACTTTTAATTTAACTTTCATCCTAATAATTTCTTTAGGATCCAGATCTTATTACTATCCTCAGATATGGGTGTATATTATCTGATATATTTCATGCATTTTTTTTTCAAATGAGGCCTATATATCATTGCTGAAAAGATATGTGATCACACATTTGATTTCTTAATTTTCTCAGTTCTTATTACCACTTTCATAGCACAATCCTATCCCAGCTGCAGTTTCACTACTGTTTAGTTCATCCTAATGGAAAACAGTATTTTTAATATGTCATGCTTACGACTTTATCATTATGTTATTGACTTACCTTATTTTCCTTTACTTTTTTTCAACTTAATATGAAATATTTCTTTAACATCTTGCTTTCTCAGGATCTGGGTAGAACTCCTCAGGAATCAAAAGTTTCCTAATGCATCTAACGTGATTTCCAGACCAAAGTCTCAGATTCATCCATCTTAAAGAATATGCATGACTTTATCTAAGTATTTTTGACTATCTCTGAAGGTGCATTGGGTGCTAGATGCTTAACTTAGTTATTTAATCTTGGATTAAATCTCTCTACAGTCACTTTTGTCTGGAAGCACATTAATTAAWGTTTTTGTCCTTGTTCTAGTATTTCAGGCATTATTTCTGCTAACAATGTCTCATTTATTTTTACCTTTTTTCCTGATGAGATAGTAGAAAATTGTATCTTCATTTACTCACATTTATTTTCCAGACTTTGAATAGGCCTATGTATGTAGTTTTCAGTGCTTTCATACTGGGTTAAGTCCATTCTGGCGGAGTGTTCAGTTTTTCCATTGAGACCCTTAGTTTTGCCTGTTTGCCTGGTTGTTGATGCTGTTTGGCTTACATGTATTTGCATTAATTTCTGTGGGGTACATTTCCTGAAATGAACTATTACCTCATATTTCATGTCATTGATGGTACATAAAAACGTGCTTATTTTATGGAATTAACTTTTTGTACTTAGAAAGGAATTTGCAATTTAGGCTAAATTTCTAAGGCCTCCTCCTTACTTGCCCCACATCCCTTCAGTCTGTTTCAGAGTTTTGCTACGATAGTGAAACACTGAAACAAAGACGAAAATGGCCAGGTTTAGGGGTTCTTTGCTGAAAGTCTCTAAGTGCTGTACTGTTGTCATGCTTCGCTGAGAACCTCTGTCACTTTGTTTTTCCTTCAGTAATACAGCTGTGTAACTTAAAAAATTTAATGAATACTTCATTTTTCACTCTTTTAACTGTTAGTTTTCTACAGAAATGGCATAATTGTCTTTTTAAATGTATACTTTTAGTGCCTTTTAATTCAATTAAAAAAAGGCATTTCTTCTTCCAAGAAATACCAGTTTGCAGTGAAAGCCACATCAAAAGAATACACAGTGGGATAAATATCTGCTGGTGAAAATCCTGCTGGGCCTACATTAACGACAAATGGACTGTACTCTAAATTTTATGGTGGATGTTGATGGTGACTAGATGTCACCCAGTAGGTTTCCTTTGAAGTAGAGAGAAGCAAAGATCAGAGAATCTGTATTTAGAACCTAAAACCTAGGCAAAAGAAAAATTTCACCTAAAAAAAAGAATCACAGAGCAAGAGAACATGTRCAATGGCAAGGTGGATAGGGAGCTTCTAGGAAACTCGGGGCGGGGGGGAGATGCCTGCTGCTGCTGCAGAAGGGGAGCTAGCAGAGGCTTTTACTTCTCAAATATTCTAGCAGTTTCGAAAGACCTCTTTCAGCTACTCCTGAAAAAAAGGTGTTTTGACCTTTTGCCTTCAGCTGACATCTAATAAGGGAGTGTCAAGCGTCCATTCAGCTGGTGGTAGAGAGCAAGTTATAGAAGTGCAGGCCTGGAGCACAGGTGCATGGGAGAGGGCTGGAAACCCTGCTGAAGGCAGCGTGTGAGTGCTCAACCACGGTGGTGATGTGGCACAGGGCAGGGTTTCTGGCACTGACCAGAGCAGCTATTCCTGGTACAGCAAAAGCCTCATTTCAGACAGAGCTGAGGAGGGAGAAGGCAGCTTTCCAGGTCTGGAGCTGCAGAGAGCACCTGGGGCCTTTCACTGGGGCTGGGGTCAGGGAAGATGAGCTCCTTGCCTGCAGGAGGTGTGCACTGGTGGCAGATTTGTAGGAGCTGTGGGAGGAGGTCAGCAGATTGCACAGCATCAGGGAAAATGGCAAAAAAGATGTTCATAGGATTGACAGGATGTTCACAGAGACCCTGCAGACGCAAAAACCTGAAAAGAAGACATAGGAACAGCCAGAGCCTGTCCTTGATGTAATGGCAAATTGAGAGTCCCAGGTTGGGGAAGGCTGGAGGCTTGTGACTTCTTGCAACATGAGGCAGGTTCCTGCAGATATGCCACTGCAGAACTGGTTCGGTGCCCTGGTAGCAGATGATGGGGAGAAAATTCTGTCTGGGGAGACATCACAGCTCAGCCAGAGCTATATCAGCACCAAGAAGAGGTGGCAAGTGATGGCAGAGAGAGGTTCCCTTCTCAGGGAGATGGATGGCCCATCAGCCAACTTGCTGTCTAGGGAAGTTTGCCGCTTGCCAGGCACTCAAGAAGTTGTAGGGACACTGCCAAGGGTTGTCTAGTCTTTGGACTATTACTCTCTGCTGTCCATCCACATGGCACTGCCAGGGAAAACATTGACCATATCAAGACTGACTATTTGGCTTTGGGGATAAGGGTGAAGGGTACGCAACCTATCTGGTGTCTCCTTCACCCTGCTGCTGAAGGAGAAAGGCTGGACTAGGAGTGGGTATATCCTGGAGGTCAATACCTGGTTGCACAACTGATGTCATTGGCAGGGATTTGCTTTTTGTGACCACAGGATCTCTGAGGATTGAAGGTTGCTGAGGAGTGGTGGGATCCAACTGACAAACTGGGACAAAAGCATCTTTGCCAGCAGCAGGGTGGTTGAGGAGACCTCTAAACCAGTAACATCAAGGGACAGATACTGCAATCCACGGTTAAATGAGAAAGCGGTAGGCAGGGATGGACAGCCAAGGAAGCATGTTGATGGGAATAAGAACACAAGAATGATAAAACAAGGTGAAAGGACACACACCCCAAGTGTATGCATACAAATGCATGCAGCCTGGGAAACAAACAGGAGGAACTAGAGCTCTGCGTGTGTTCACAGCACTGAAACATCTCTGGAATAATGACAGAGGCTGGGACCTGACTGGCAGGGGAGCATCGCCACTGAGAAGGACCTGGGGGTGCTGGTAGGTGGAAAGCTGGGCATAAGCCAGCATTGTGTCCTGGCAGCAAAGCAGGCCAAGAACCTCCTGATGTGTAATAACAGGAGATCATCTAGGAGGTCCAGGGGAATGATTGTCCCCCTGTCCTCAGCACTTGTGAAACTCCATCTAGAGTCCTGCATCCATTTTTGGGTTCCCCAACAGAGGAAAGATGCTTATAAACTGCAGCAAGTTCAAGGAAGAGTCCCCAGGCTGGTRAGGACTGGAGCACGTGCCTTGTGAAGAGAACCTGAGGGAACTGGGATTGTTCAGCCTGGAGAAGAGATGGTTACAGGGGAACCTAAGAGCAGCCCCCCAGAACCCACAGGTGGTTATCAAGAAGATAGAGCAAGGCTCTTCATAGTGGTGCGTGGTGGCAGGGTGAGAAACAACAGGCATAAACTGAAACAATAGGTAGGCAAGAGGAACAGTATTGATCTAAGGAAAAAGTGCTTGCACAGAATGAACTGATGCTCAGCATGGGATATTTGGAGTATGAAACTTACCTGAGATCTGAGCTGCTTTTCTTTCAGTCAGACAAAACACTGTCAATCCCACTGCCACTGAATATTAGACTTGTGAAAAATTTGGTGTATTTCTGATTTTGGCACTTTTATCGTATCTGTTGTTATCATGAAAAATTCAGTACTTCAATTTTGAAGTAGTTTTTGGATCATGTTTCCAACTGAGTTGAAAAGTAAGAAGAAAAAATATATTATAACAAGGTGTTCAAAAAAAAAGACAACCTTAAAGATTAACTGTGCATCATATTTATCAGGTCCCTTTGCTATTATGAGTATATATTATTGGAAATGCAATATATTTGGTGAGAGTTTTTTAATTAAAGAGATTCTAAAGGATTCAGTCAATTACATTGTTTGTTTTGAAGGTAATCCAAAGATTTAAACAGCCGGATGGTGTTGTTATCTTCAGGGTGTTTTATCTTAGTTATCTTTCTCTTTGTGCATATTATTTGTATTTAAATAAGTTGGAGGAAGAAGTTGTCTAAGTTAACAACAAAGGCTGCTCCACTTTGTTTGTTTTTTTTGAAAGAGTTGCAATAGTGTGAGTAAACTAGGCTGCTCCTTTGAGACTAGCTGTACCATAATTCAGCTTTCTGCTTAAATAGTAGTTGAATATTAATTAGAAGTCTTTCTTTGCTCTTTTTGAATTTATCAGGAATTTAAGAGAGCCTAGCTCTTTGCATTAACACTTTTTCTTCATTTTATATTTTAACATTAATTTATTAGAAAAGAACTTTTTAGAATATTTAAAGATTAATATGAAGCATTTAATCACTCTTACTCAATTTTTACAATGATACAAAATATTACTTGAACCTTCAAAATGGGTTTGCAAGTGTTACATGATGGTCTACAAGGCAACGTAACAAAAATAATTTTTTTAAAAATCATTTAAAGTGTTAACAACAAAGCATTTAACTAAACATGGCATAACTACATGTACTTTACTGAATTATAATTATGATTTTTTTGGAAGATTTTTTATGTCTTCTTTGGGCAAGAGAAGCCAAAGTGGATGGGGAATGAACAGTGGTAACGAGAAACAGTGGTAAAAAGTACTGTGGCACGTTCACTGAATAACTTTTGTATCTTTGGAGAATGAGCCAAAACATGTTAAAATCAATGTGAATCTTTACAGTATTGTCACATTAGTATTAAAAGTAGGAACGTGATGATGAAATCTGTTGATGATGCAAAACTGTTTGGCATTTTAGCAACACAGAGGACTGTAAGAATATTATATAGGAAGAAGTGAAAGAAAATAGTGCTAGTATAAGAAAAATTTAGGAAAAAATCATAGAAATGTCTGCTCTAAATCAGATGCTCTTTTGGAAAGAACAGAAGAAAATATTTTGATCACCAGATGACTGAGACACCATTATAACTCATCACTGAAGAAGGTAATGGAATTCTAATTCATAATTTATGAAAGATGATTTCAGTTAATATCTTTGCAAAAATTGCTGGTAAGATTACACTTTTTTTTTTTTTTTAAGATGAGACTCGATAATTCTGCTAAGGAACTACATATCATTTATTCCAAGACTCATAAGACTATTAAACTTAAGAGTTTATGATTTTCATAAAATGCTTTGAAAAGGACTAGAGATTCAACTGCAGTATTGTATTACTGTGGAGTATCTGAGACATTGTTTTAGATACTCATGTTTAGTAGAGATTCCTTGGTGCCTAAATATTTTGTGAAGAAAGGGTAAGCTTAGCGTGCATTTGTTCTTAGGACTGCTGGGAATAATACAATTTCTTCTGCAAATGCTTCTATAATTTAACAGGGATTTTGTAGAGAATAGTGCTGAAAGCCTACCTTTGAAATGCACTAAATTTTTCAGTGTTGTCTTTTATGTGTGTAATTTATCACTACCTTGTGATCATGCTGCATAACACTTTATTTCTGAGTTAGTCATGTGGTCTTCAATAGGACTATTCAGTGTTTGAGACATTATCCAATGTAAATTTAGTATCTCATTTCATTCCTCAGTTTGCATTGGAATCCTCTGCTTTTAAGCAGCTTGTTTCTTAAGGAGGGAATTCTGATGTGTATCTTAGCCCTCCCAACAATTCATTTATACAATTTCTCTTCCCTCTCTTTTCTCTTCAGCTTTTCTGAAGACTTTCTCATTTTTTTCTTCTTTTTCTTTTTTTTTTTAATACCAAACTAATATAGGTATTACATATTCTTAAGTGAGGTATTTTTGTCTATGACCAGAACAATTTTCTGTATTCACATACATAAATATAGGCCTAAATATCAAAATACTTTTCATCTTAATTACTTTTTGCATTTCATAATTTTCTTAATGTGATTAAACTATGCTGACTAATGTTACATTTAATAACTGTAAAAGATTACAATTACAAAAATAAATAAAAGTGAAATGAATTTTAATATTTCTTTTCTAAATCTGAAGGGATGTTAATGTTACAGTTCTTGCTTTATTTTATATTGTATTATTATAAGGACACAGACTGCTATTCAGAAATTCTATACCTCCCAGAAATGGGCCTTAAATATATATTTGCAGAACTGGTGTAATCGGTAAAGATATTTATCCAGATTAATTTAAAAAGTTAACACAAAACTTTAAAAAATGCAATGATGAAGCGGTGGTTTTTAGAGTACTCATCCCCCATGAATCTTTTTTCACCTATTTTTAGGAAGGATTTAGGAGAAGAATGGTGGCAAGAACCCACAGTTTTTCATCCATTGATCTGATTAATTGATGATTAAGTCATGCAAATCTAAAATAATGATGTACATGTGTATTGTTTACTGATTCAATCTGAGTAGCTGAGTGGTCTTTTTCCCCCTTTTTTTGGTCTTCTGCTCAACATTTAAGTACTATCCACCTAACACAGTATTTCAAAAGTCATAGACAGAGTCTGGGTTGTGTTTACATTTGTGTATTGTTTGTACAGATTAGCACACTCTTGGAGTGGACTCTCAGATCATTCCAATTTACCATATACTGGTCTGGCCACTGCAAATATTTGGTGCATGCAAACAGTCCTCCTTTTGGAGGAAACAAAACTGGAAGACATGTGCATGGGTGCATAAAATACGCTTTCACTGTGAAGTCCTCCCAAGTGTAGGGAATGTGAATGTGCCCAGGGAAGGAGTTAGAACTGTTGAGAGCACCCTGAAGTGCTTCTTGTGCTAAAAAAGTACCAGATGGTATCTTTGTAACTTTCTCCTCCACCTTTCATCCAGTTTTCTCCTGTGTCAGTATCCTTTCTCTTCCCCACACTTTGTTGCTGTCCTGCCCTTGTTGAATTCCTTGCCGCTTTTCTATGAGATGTTTGACTTTATAAAATTTCTGTGAATAGAAACAATAGACAGTTATGTCCTAATGGCTTATTACAAGACTGTATTCTTTCCTTCCTACAATACAGGATGGGTTCAGTTTCCTCTGTCCTTACTTATAAGGGGGTAGCTTCCATTTTTTTTTGGAAAACGGAATACGTAAGAAATTCCTCTCTGCATGGGTTTATATTTATCTGATGGAGCATRCTGGGGGAAACAATGGAGTTTTTGTCACCTGACTGTCCATGGAAACCAGCTCCTATATGTCACCCTAACATGGTGCTGCCAGGTAGATGTGCTCACATGCGCACATACGACCTGAAAAGCTCTCCAATGTCTAACAGTGTATGCTTAACCTACTGGACTTTGCAGGAACACAGACTCTGTGACGCCATTGCAAGAGACAGTGCTGTCTTATATATGATTCTCTCCAAACATAACTGACATGGAAGAACTACATATTTAGTTTAGATATTATGAGTATTTCTTAATATAATCTATTCTACATTCTTATGTTTCCCAGTTGACAACACTTTTTCAGCCACTGCTTAGCCTCATTACAGACTAAGTTTTACATTAAAAAAATAAAAACCCCACCCACTTCATCCTATTTCTGAGCAAAATAAGTCAAGAAAATGGTGGTTTTCCTGTAAGCAGATCACGTTAGTGAATTTTCAGAAAATCTCAGTTTTGGAGGAAAAAGCTAAAAAAATACTTTGCCAGAGAAGTTGGTTGTCAATGCATTTATGAGAAATTCTTACACAGAAATGCACTCAATAATTGTTTTTTTGCAGGCAAACCTTTCCAGAAAAATAAGATATAAACTGTTACTGTATGTACTGAGTCTGGCTGGAATGGAGTTAACTTTCTTCATAGCAGCCCATATGGTGCTGTGCTTTGGACCTGTGGTTAAAACAGTGGTGATAACACACCAATGTGTGTCTTCTTCCCACTCTGCACCCCCCTTCCCCCACAGTGAATAGACTGGGGGTGGGCAAGATGTTGGGAGCGCACACAGCTGGGACAGCTGACCCAAACTGGATGAAGGGATATTCCACACCATATAATGTCACGCTCACCAATAAAAATGGCTGGAGGAAGAAGGGGTGAGGGGTTTTGACTTCCTAGATGGCCCTTGTTCAGAGACTGGCTGGGTATCAGTCTGCTTGAGGGAGGTGGTGAGTGATTGCCTTTGCATGACTTGTTTTTTTCTCTTTCCTTCACTTATTAAACTGTCTTTATCTCAACTCTCAACTTTTCTTACATTTGCTCTTCTCATTCTATCCCCCATCCCACTGGGGTGGCAGTGGGTGAGTGAGCAGCAGTGTGGGTGTTTAGGTAAGGGTTAACCCACAACACTTTATCTACTTTTTCATAATATGAAGCTTCAATTTGATGAAATGGTAGAACTTAGTCCTCACTGTGCAAGAATGCAGAAATGCACCCAACTCCAAGTCTGATTTTGAGGATGTTAGTCCGTGTGTGTGGCAGGAAGTAAAAGTGATTGTTTATATGTTTAAAGTTAGGGATGTATAAGTATCTTCCTGACTTTTGCCCTTACTAAATATATTTCCAGGACAATGCTGGAAGTGGGATGCTTGTTACAGACTCTTTTGTGAACTACTTCAATGAGTTCCAAAATACACATGCATACCTAAATATGTATGAGGAAAAAGAATTTAAATCTTTACAAATGTGCTGAATATTTGCATGGTCATTTACAAATGAGCTCCAGGCCATCCATTGAAACAACCATAAAAACAACAGCAGCAATCTGATCCTTCTTTCCTCTCTTATCTAGCAAAGGCACACACTTCAAGATCATTAAGCTTCCTGTGTGAATATGGGACACGCTGATGACACTGATTTCCATATACTTTAGTAGGAGAAGTATGAGTTGTCTTTCTCCCATGTACCCTTATATAAATACACACACAAACACCTGATTTTCTATGTATAACAAAAGGTTTTTCTAGATGTATAGATGCTATTTAAAATGTTAGTATTTATATGAAGTAGAAGAGAACCAGCATCTCCCTGTGATAGAAAAAAAGTAAATTATCTCATAGCATAAAAATAAATCAAATGATTAATCTCTGTTGTTCCCCAACACCTTACTGCAATTACTTCTTAAGCAACTTTCTTTAAATGATTTCT
This sequence comes from Phoebastria nigripes, assembly GCA_035582835.1. Classification (NCBI taxonomy): domain Eukaryota; kingdom Metazoa; phylum Chordata; class Aves; order Procellariiformes; family Diomedeidae; genus Phoebastria; species Phoebastria nigripes. Next base: position 111,236 of record JAYKAV010000048.1, on the reverse strand, counting down.
GTAACAATCTGAGAGGTTTTGGACCAAAGGCTTAGATAAGCACATTAGAATGGAGTCAGTAGATATATAAAAAAATAAACCTACTTCTTTTTATAGCTTATATTTATATTGGGAAGAAAATAAGATAAAGATGACAGTGCTGATATCACAAATCAAATAGTCTCTCTTGCTTTGTTTTTAATATAAAAATGTTGCTATGGAACATTTGAGAAGGTATTCAATATATTTTAAATCCACCCACAGGTTAATAACTGAAAGTAAAATAAAAGCAGTAACTTACATTCTGCAGATCTTGACCCTGCCAACATGAATTGAAAAACCTGGCAAAAATGTTGTCCTCTCATTGAATTGTTTGGCTCATGTTTTATGCACAAGCATGCTTTGCTTCAACGTTTGGCATGAATGCCTTCCTGTTTCACCTCAGGGACAAATGCATCCAGGGCAACAGATAAAAAGAACAGAGTCCCACTTTCTGTTACAGTTTGAGATGACCTTCATGATACAAGCTACTACTGCAGGTCAGAATCTTATTTTTATACCTGTCTGCACTATTTTTTTAGAGATCCTCATTGAAAGTCTTTTTGCAATGGTCTAGAACAGTCAGTTGATTTCAGTAGTGCTTAATTATCATCTGTGCTGTGTTTGGGAACTAATAATAGATTCTTCTTCCTGGCCTGCTGCTGTCTAGGTGATGTTTGGCTATGCATTCTGGTGCATGGCTTTTGGTGTTGTGATGGCTCAGTGAAAATGGTGAAGCATGCCTTTCTTTCTCAGTATGCTTCCTCCTGAGTAAGTTTCATCTGCTTTTTGCATTTGTCCATTATTTTCTCTTGAGGAATACTGCTTTCATGTCATAAGCCTGAAACTTTTCTGATGTTGATGGAAATTCTGAACAACTTCACGGTAGCCATGTTTCAATCCTCTTCTACAATGTGCTGGGCTGTGATCTTGCTCTTGACAGCCTATAACTTACATATTGAGGCAACACTAACCCTAAAGTATATTCTAGACATCATTCAGTGGTATAAATACAAACCACAGTATATATGAGAGGATGCTTTCTTATATGCATTTTCAGCTTGATTCTGATAAATAGATAAAAAAATAAATAAATGACAATTTGAATGCTGGACAGTTCTGGCAGAGGGAAACTGCTGGAAAGGCTGATTTTTTTCCAGGTATTTCAATACATTTTGGTTCATTGAAGCAGAATGGAAAAATTACGCCGTTGTAGACTGTCATATCACTACAAGCAGAATGTTTCCCTTCTTTAATACTACAAAACCTATGAACCTAAACACTAAACTCTTTCTAATCTTCTGCATATGTATTTTAAATGTATAAACAGCTTTAACGGTTTGGGTATGAACAAGTAAAAGCCATTTAAAATATGTCACATGCTTGATCCATGGTTTAAATCATTAAAAAAAGAACAAAAGCACTATACTACAATGTAAGTTAAATATGCAGCATAGCTCCATCCTTAATTTTTCCATTGTAAGGTAGAAGTTTCATGTTACCTAAATGTAATTCTTCCAAATCTCTTTTCATGGGCAATTTGTAAATCTTCAGTGGAATGCTGTAAGACGCATACAATATACCTGAGATGTTGGAACAACTTTTTAAATGTTATTCGAGTCTCTTTGGGAAATATGTATCAACACACTTTGTTAAAATAGGCATTAAATTACAAAGCCCACAGTGCTGTTGTCATAAATATCAAAAAACAAAATCAACTTCTTATGTTGCAACTTTCACCCTGAAGGGATCAAAAAGCTTTTTTCAAATTATCTATACCAGTGTGTAAGCTAGCTTTGAAACGCAGCTCTCTTTGCAGGTAGACCCCCATGAAAGCAGAATTATAGTAACAACAACTAAGAGGTGGAAACAATAGGGTGAACCTCTGGCAAGCAGCATTAACTATTAGCAATTTGGCTGATGGGCTTTTACTGACTAGAAATTGTGTGAATATTGGTTTTGAAATTCATCCAAGCTAAATGCCTGAAACATGAATTAGCAATATTGTTCCTGAGTATTCACGTTTGCAACCTTTATTTTACCTAGGAAAATCTAAGAGTCATTAATTTATTAGCAACTTAGTCGCTTGATGGTGTGGATACAAACCATACACTGATTATATGTAAGATTTGGGGTTTTTTAATATACAAAATGTCACTGTCTTCCAGTATAAGCTACTTGGCATTCATAGCGTGTATCCAAACCTCAAGAAGAATCTGTGCATGATTTCATACCACCACCGTGTTCCAGTCCCAGCTTGCAGGTTTCAATGGGCCAGTGTGGGGTACACAATGATAAAAGAAGCTAAAAGAAAAAAAGTAAACTTAGTATGTATGTGCGCAAGACAGGATTAATCTGCTACTAGCTTATAAATGGAGAGAAGGAGAGAGTCTAAATAACAAGTTTAGTCCACTTTTAACAAAAGAATTGCCATATTTAGGATGTCTGAAGTTCTTCCACATTTGGGGTTCTTTATATTTTTCTGAAATCGGAGAAGTTGAGTGATATTTCCTTCAAGAAATTTCCCCTATATCTTTTTGTCTTCATGTAAGATTTGGATCATTTGTTTTGCCAAAAATCCTAAATATTGGATTTTTCCAGAAGATCAGATTAAATATAGGCCACGTTTAAAATACGCAAACAATGTCTCCTCTAAAAACTGTAGAATAAGAAATCTCATGGCACTAGTCCAGTATTGTATTCTTCAGTGTAGAACCCTGCATGTGTGCAGCATACAACTGATGTTAATGGATCACTACTATTTTGCAGGATACAAAGGTCTGTCTTAGAAAACTGTATTGCAGACTTAGTGCTTTAGAGTGCACATGATGCATTATCTTGAAGAATTCCCCAACAAAAGCTCTATTAGGATGTCAGACAAATAAATGATGGTGTTGATCTTGAACTTTGCAAGCAAAAGATAAAATTCATCTGTGGTGTTTTAGTGACCTGCTCCGCCATACAAAGTATGTTACTCAATTTGCTTTTCCTTTGAATGTGAGGCTTATTGGCAGTAACATTATCTGACTGCCCATTTGTCTTGTACACAGGAGGTCTGGTGACAAAAATAGATTAAAACTTCTAATTTTTTGTTTTCTACTCATCCAATTAATACATATATATAATTACATACATATACATATACACATATATATACAATTAATATCTTTTGGGAGGTAATTATATTCAAAGAATTCTGTGGTAGACCTAAACTATTCCATGTCCACTGTCATCTCATTGTATACAGAAAAAGTTGTTTCAAGTCCACATTATAATACAATTACAAATATATTTTTTAACTCACAACTGTATTTGGAAGACGGTGTTTATACAGAATCACAAAATGGCTGAGTTTGGGAGGGACCCCTGGAGATCACCTAGTCCAACTTCCCTGCTTGAAGATGGATCGGGTAAGGCAGATTGCTCAGTTATTTATACACACTGAGAAGATCCCCCTGAACCTTCTCTTCTCCAGGTGAAACAGTTCCAGTTCTCTCAGCTTCTTCTTGTATGGAAGATGCTCCAGTCCATTAATCTTCTCAGTGGCCCTTCACTGGACTCACTCTAGTATGTCCGTGTCTCTCTTGTACTGGGCAGCMCAGACCTGGATGCAGCCCTCCAGACATGTCTCAACAGTATGGAGTAGAGGGAAGAAACACCTCCCTTGACCTGCTGGCAATGCTCTTCCTAATGCAGCCTATGAGGCTGTTGGCCTGCTTTGCCACAAGGGTACATTGTTAACAAAACATCACTATAGTTAACAAATTCTACAACTGTGAATGAAGACTCTATGTCTTTTTTAACTGTTGCTTGAAACAAAACAGAACAAGACAAAGTTAATTTTTAACTAATTTAATTAAATTCTTTGTCTCTAAACATAAAATTAATATTTCTCAGTTTGGATTTACTGTGAATAATTAATCTACAGAGAATGAATGACTCTACCAAGTTCATTAATTTCTTCATATAATTTGGTGACGTGGATCACGGATTCCATCCATCTGTCCAGTTCTCACTTGGTCTGTAAGCCAAAAACTCTGAATGATGTGTCCCTCACCTTTTCTCCTTTCTCTTAGGTTCAGTTTCTGACAAAAATATTTATTGTTTACAAGGTTTGTCCTGGTAGACTCACTATCACTGACTTTTGTCCAGCTCAACTATTCAAATCAAATAGACATTGAGAATAGCTATTAAAAGCTTAAACTGTCAACCATCCTTCAGCATCTATTCCTTCCTTGAAAAATCAAACATTCATGTGGAAATATTCTGTCCATCCAAAACTTGTTCTATGTTCAGTGCTTATATGGCAGTACAGAACAGAACTAACATGGCTACATACAGTTCAGTGTCAATATACTATTAAAACAGAAAAAAACCCAACCAAAAATAGAATGGCTAAATGTCCAGTGTAATTACTTGCAATGAAAAAATTCTGAATATGACCTTCTTTAAGCTGGGGTTGTGTTTGATGCAATTGTACTGTCAAAGAAATGTTGGCCCCAATGAGCTATAAAATCTACAACAATAGGTRTATAAGTAGATTTTTAAATACAGAATTATCTTGCTTGTTGTTCCAATATTTGGATAAGGCACAGCTCTAATGATAGGTCATTTTATAAGCAAATTGTCATCTCATAGTTTTCTCAAGTGATAATAAAACTAGCATAAAGATTTTCTGGTGGAAGACTGACCAATTCAAAACAAATTAGTATTTTCCAAGCCAGCATATTGAAAAGGTAGTCTAGAAACTAAAGCTAATACTGCTATTCTTGTGCCCCCCAACTTTTCAAATCTGATGATTGTAGGAGTGACATGTATTTTACGCTTGATGGATGAAAAAAGACAGTAAAAGGCAAGATAAGCTAATAACAGTAAAGCCTGTGTTGAATCAGAAATGTATTGAGGTACTGAGAGGAATCAAGATATGTGCTTCAATCATTAGAGTTTGTCACAAGTGAGATTTGTTGGTTGATGTGCTGTCAAAGTACTGAGAGAGAAAGGTTTTACAACAAGCAGCTAGACATGCAGAAAAAGCAGTTTAGGACTCAAAGGACTCAGTATAAATAGAAGTTATAAAGTGAAAAAGAGTAATAAAGTTGGCATCAAGAGAAGGGCAGTATTGATCTAGACTTTTAAAAAAAAAACTTATTCTTTTTCAGACACCTTGAAAAATGATCCTCTTAGTTTTTACTTTCTTAAAATCATTACTTTTTAAATTAAGCATGTCTTCACCTCTCACTTAGAAGAGGAAGACTCAAAAGTGCTCAAGCTGCATATATCTTTGAACACTATTCTTACCCTACCTATCTGTTTTTAAAGCATAACACATTATCTTACAATTCTGGATGTAATCCAGTTCTGGATTGGTCTGCATATATGTTTTCTTAAATATAGATTGGTTGCACTGAAGAGTTTACCTAATTTATAGCTACTGGTAAAGCTTCTCTCACTTGGCAATGAAAATTTTGGGTACACTCCATTGTAATATCAGGTTAGTGCTAAAGATGGTCCATTAAAGAAATTATTGCCATTTTCTGAGAATATTTAACAAAGTGAATTTTCTGATCTGAGAGTTTATCCTTCCAGCACAGTTTTGGAGTGTGCAGTATCAGTCACAAATTCCTGCATGTTCCTTCCACCCCCATAACATATGCTGTTGATCTTCTACTTTTGCTTTATATTGATTACAAAATTCATTTATACTTATATTTTTTTTTGTTTTGTTTATAGACCCTAGTGGTATTTATGAAAAAAACCTGAATTTCCATTGAAAGTGACAGGAAATTACTTCCAATCTGGTCAGACAACATCCATTCTACCTCAAACTGCCTCTTCCAAATCTTGCTCAAATTTTTGATTTGTTTCTTTGCAAAATCTGTCTTCCTCCATAGTAGCAACTAGTACTCTGTCAAGTATAACGTGCAAATTAAAAGTTTGAGTAGCAACACTTCAGTGGGTCAAGCACCACCAAGGTCTGTCTAACGATAGTAAAACTTGTAGATACTCTCTTTGTGTTCCTGCCTCTCTCAATATGTCTATGGCTCGTGAATAATGATAATGCTATTTTGTTGACTTTAGTCTTTTCTTGGCTGTTATATATGTTGCTGCTGTGGCTACTGGCTAATTAGTAGAGCTGTGTGTGAATATTTTCCAAACTCTAGGGCTTGATGATAGTTTATTTCTTTTTGCAAATTGGACCTTTAAAAGTCTTCCTCTTGCTTTCCTTCCTCACTGTAAGAAAAAAGGAAGATTCTGTCTCAAAAAAGATGATTAGGGTACTCACATGCAATGTGAAAAATCCAGATTGCACTCTCTCTTCAAAACCACTTGGGTCTCCCAAATTCAGAAAAGTACTCCAAACTCACAGAAAAGTACTCCAAATCTTGCATATTCTGCCAGATACTAATTGTTTATTTCCTCACTTCRTCAGAACTTAGGCAGAAGCTGAAAATAAACAAAGGCAGCTGTGCAGACTTTCGATCTAAAAGCTGCAGTGTGGATGCCTGCTCTACAGCGTCATCTCTTCCATGGGTTTCAGGGAAATCTCTGCTCCAGTGCCTGGAGCACCTCCTCCCCTCCTCCTTCTCTGGTCTTGGTGTTCATAGGGCTGTTTCTCACACTTTTTTCCTTCATTCCTCTCTGTTGTGCCGTGTTTTGCCCTTTCTTAAATATGTTTCATTGAGGCACCACCATTTTTCCTGCTGGGCTCAGCTGTGCCCTGCGGTAGGTCCATTGAAGCTGGCTGGAACCAGCTGTGTCCAGTACAGGGCAGCCCCCAGCCTCTTCTCACAGAGGCCACCCTGCAGCTCCACCACTGCAAACACCTTGCCACCTACACCCAATACAGGCACAAAAACACAACCCGATAATAACAGAAAACTGAGATACCTGGTGGAAGAAGGACAGTCAATCAGGTACAGCAATACCAGCATACCAGCTTTTTAAGAATCAAGTGGGACATACTGGTGCAAGGGTGGCACCATCAGGCAAGGATTATATAAGTTGTGGTGTGGTGTTGGAGGAAAGGAGAAGCGCTCAAGTGACCTTTTGGGCGGATGCCCCAGTTCCTAACAGCAAAAGCTGCCCGAGGGTTGCACTATCTGCTTCCTATCAGGATGAAAATAATGATCAGAAAATGTGAAATGAGATTGGACAAGCTACAAGTATCACAGAAAGAGTGATAGTGGGACATTTCAGCTATTTCAGTAGACTCAATCAATGCCTTATGAGGGTATGATGCAGAGATAAAAAATTCAGACTCAGTAAATGACTGTTTACTGCAACAACTTGCCTTAGAGCTCATAGAAAAAGAGACTATTTGGAATTTTTGGCCTGAGAGATGCAAAGGACCTGGTCCAAGAAGGATCAGTGGGAGAGCTGCTCTGTAACAGAAACCACAGTGCAATTATTTTTAAGAGTGCAGTGGGAGAGAACAAGGCAAAGTAATCAAGCAAATTGATACTTGATTTCAAGAAAGGGAACTGGAAAGAAAGAGAAATTTTCGAAGACAAAATGGAGTTGTTCAAAAAGCCTGCATGCAGCATGAAGGCTGCTATAAATGCCGTATTAGAAGCCCAACTAGAATGTGTGCCATTACACAAAAAGAAACCGAAGTGGTCCAAAAGTCCCTTGCATGTCTTCCTGGAAAAGTTAAGGAGACTGTTGCAGCTAATAGTTTGACCTCTAAAAAATGGAAAGCTAGCTCAAATAGGAAGAAAAGGAATACAGATAAAAATGGCAGCTCAAATGTAAAAGGAAATTTAGAGACCTAAACCAGAAAGGTCAGACTTAAAACCTTGAAAAGCATGCTCAAAGTGACAGCAAAACAGGACTTTAAACACATCAAAAGCAGGAAGCCATATAGGGAATTGGTGGGAATGCTTGGTGTTAAAAGCTTACACCAGGTGATCAGGCCATATCTAAAAATATCAATAAATTTTTTGTTTCAGACTTGATTCTGGCTGAAGGCGTGGAGCAGGGTCCAAAACCTGACCTATTCTTTCTCTGTAGCAAAGAGGTCAGAGAAGCCGGATCAGATTGAAGTAAATACACAGGAATTATTACGTCATCTAGGTGAGTCAGATGTCAAGAAATCATTACAACCAGATGGCATTCAGTCAAGAGTCTGGAAAGGTCTCAAATATGAAGCTGCTGGTCTGCTAGCCAAAGTGCATCACCTAGCATTACAAACAGCCACCACCAGAGGACTTTGAGATTGACAATGTTAACTCTACAAAAACTGCCGAGGATGGGATTCTGGAAACTAGAGATTGGTGACTGATTTTTGTCACTGGTATGACAGAAGAATCTAATAAACAGAAGCTTTAGAATCAGTATGGCTTTGGCTAGAGCGTGTGGTGCCAACAGGAGGTGTCAATGAAAAGTTTATGAAGGGGATTCAGTGGGCATAAAGTATCTGGATTTTCAAAAACATTTGAGAAGATTCCATAGTTAAAGTTACAAAAGGGACAAACCTGCCAGGGGACTGGAGAAAGATCCTTCAATGGATTCAAGCTGGTTAAAGGATGGGACGCAAAGTGTTAGGATATAATGGTCTCTCTCCAGGATGGTTCCTTGAGGATAACCGTGAGTATGATCTTTGTTCAATGACTTCACCAGTAACCTGGAGAACAGTCACAGATGCCACAAGGCTCTTTTAGGTTGTCAAATGTTGTGTCAATGTCAAAGAACTGCAGAAGAATCCCACAAAACTGGGACAGCAAGTAGAAAGGTGGCAGATGAGCTTCATAAAGGCAAACATAAGGGAATCTCTAGGGAAAAACAATCTCAGCCTCAACCACACTAACTTGGAACTGGCAGGTACAATCAGGAAGGAGATCTTGAAATCCTCATTCACAGCTCTCTGAAATCACTGTCTCAGTGTGTCAGTGTGTCAGGTGCACCCACCCTGATGAAAGATTGGGGGCATCAGGAATGCTGCGTCCTCACTTTTTGCGCCTTTATGGTGGTGAGTGCCGACCGTCATGTACACATTTTGGGTGTCATGTACACACCTCAGGCAAGGAGTAAGAAAGTTAAGGCCCTCAGCCGATTAGAGTTGACCACAGATCAGATTTTACTAGGGTATAAATGGAGCCCCACCGGAGGGCAAGTGGAGTCAGTCCTCCTCGGAGCAGTGGGTCTGCAGTTGGGGACTCTCCCCTTGGGTCGGGACTCCGCCCAAGGAAACTCCTCGAGGTTGAGAGCCCTCATCTTATAGGTGAGTGATTGTGCACATTTTGGATCCTCATTTCTAAAGCCGGCTGTGCAGTATTAATTCCTCATACACCATCCTGAACCTGTAGTTTACTGATGTTGTTGGAGCATTGAATGATTTTGATGAGCCTCATTTCTAGTTAGTTTTCTGCTAAACAATTTTGGTTTAAATAAAGTTTATTTTTGAATCTATCACCTGCCTAATTTGATTTTGTGAGCCTCTGCGACAGTCAGAGCAGCCCAGAAAGCCAACAAAAATCCTGGACATCACCAGAAAAGATATTGCGAGCAAGACAGAGGGCGTCATTTTGTGACTGTGTGTAACCATGGTGCACCACCTCCTGAGTAATGTCTGCAGTCATGGTCTCCACACCTCAGAAGCGTACAGGGGAGTGAAAGAAGCTGCAGAGATGGGCAGCTCAAATGGTTGAGGCAATGGAGCGGCTGCCTGATGAAGTGAGGTTAAGGAGACTGGAACTCTTCTGTTTGGTAAGGAAAAAGCTGACAGGATATGACTGGGGTTTGCAAAATCATGCAGGTAGAGGATCAGCTGAAGACAGATCCTTCACTGAATACTACAGTACCAGAAGCAGGGACATGCAATGAAACTCAGAGATTAGTTCAAAACAGGCTCAGTGATGTACTTCCTTACACAGCAGGTAGTGATCTTCTGAAATGTGCTGCCACAGGAGGCTGTGCAGACAGAAAATATTAGCAGGCTCAGAAAGAGATTAGACACATTCCTGGACAAAAGGTTCACAGATGGGAACTAAAAGGACTTGTCGGGGATGTACGCTTACCCTCATGTACACTAACTTTGGTTGCTGGGGAAAGAACAGGGGAACAGATTGGAGAAAGTGGTTGGTTTGCAGACTTTCTCCAAATAGTATCTCATCCTGCTGTTATGAGAGGTAGGTCAGACAGGCAGGCCATTGGTCTAACCAAGAGGAGCATAATTTTAGAAAATGAGCGATTCATTTATCCAGTGAGTTATAAGCCCTGCAAAAGCAAGAATATGCATTGACTGGTGGCACAAAAGTCATTCTAACTAGATTTAGTAACACTACCTTTGTGCATAAAAATATGAACATTACTAATTATTTTCCCAGATTTGGTCTGGAATCCTTTAATAGGATAATGGACTAAAAGAATCCTCAGCAGGTCATCTAGTTTATTTTCTCTGCCTAATACAAGAAAACATACCTTCACCACTACTGGCAGTTGTTTCTTTAATGCTACATGTACTACATCCTCTTCCAATTTAGTCTCATGATTAATCATCATTACAGTTGCAATTCTTCTTTTTTCCCGTTATCTAGTCAAAGTGTTTCTTCCTCATATTTACTCCTTTCCTTTTTGTCTAACCTGTTTGGACATAGAAAATAATTCCTTTTTCAGCAATTTTTCAGTAAGTATTTCATTTCTGAACATACTAAAGAGAATCTTCCAAACCTCATTTGATGCATTCTTCCTGACTGGCAATGTATTAAATGATAATGGTTCTTTGCAAATGACTTGTCAATTAGTCTTATATTGTCTTACAATATCATGTCCATGTTTTTGTGCATCACATGACAACCTCATAAGAAGCTCATTTTTATTGTCTTGTTGTCAAGATCTACCTTTCGACTGCTTCTTCCAATCCTAAATCTGTTGTTGGGCTGTCATAAATAAGGTTAGTTTGACACTTTGATGCTTCTAAGGTGCTGATAACTGCCCAGTTTATGATCATATATGCGCTTACAAATTTCCTCATTTTTCCATTGTTCTACTAAAAATTTAAGTAAGGTGGTTAAGGCTGTAATTCCATGGATCCTTACCTTAATACAAGGCTTGGGGGCTTGCGAACATTTTAAATTATTATTTTTTTCCAGTTGCATGTCAGTAGAATATCACACAGTTTATTGAAAAGAAGTCTTTCATTAATTTGATATGTTTCATATACAATGGTCTATCTTACATCTTTTATTAGAATGATCTAAAATAATTTGGTGTACTTACAATCTTTAAATCATTTATATAGGGTATTACTGCTCAGTTTCTTGGAACGAAATAAAATCTATAAGATCACAGCTGGAAAATATATATCAGAAGAAAGAGTTAATACTCCTCAAAAGGTAAATTTTTACAGCTGTCTGATGTTAGTCATTTATTATAGGTGCACATTCAAACAGATGAGAGAAGTGAACTAATTGATAAGGATCTGGAATTAAACTATCCTTGCCATCGAATACATTAGGATATTATGTACGTCAACTTCTTTATTGTGAGACCACAATATTCTTGAATAACTAATTGAAATACAGCAAATATATTTGCATTTAAAATGACTTCCTGTATGGGAAAAATATTGTATTTAATAGCTTTTTGAAGGAAAAACATCTAAACCACCATATAGTACACTCTTTTTATGATTTTTAAAATGTTTAAATAGAATGTTATTATCGACATAAATATTCTCATTACTCTGCTTCACAGTTAGATAATTATAGCTAAGAACAGTATCAGCTGTGTAAATAGCAGGTCCATACTGTAAAGCACCATATATTTGCAATCAAGAAATTAAGGCCTTTGATAGAGCATGCTCTGATTCCTGTATAGGTTGTGCACTCAAGTTTTCTTTCCAAAGAGGATAGAGTTTGGTGTGTGTCCTGTGCCCTGTTCTTATTCTGATATAGAGTTGGGATAAACTAGGGCACATTTTCTGGATAAAGAAGCTTATAAACTCATCTTCGTTCTGTATTCCAGACCAAGAAATTATATCTTCTGTTAATATGAAGAAAGATAAAAGTACAAAGGTGAAACAAGATTAAAAGGGAGTCAAAATCTTCAGGAAGATGAATTGGAAAAAAGGCTAAGATTGTTATATGGTGTCTAACAGTCAATATTGAGAGGCTTAGGATAAAACACATTCTTGATGACAAACTAGGTTCAAAGAGGTAATAAGAGTATGACCACTCTATGTCTATTAGAAGGATAATTTCCAGGGCTGAAAAGGACACCTGTTTCTATTCCTGTTTGTTTCATAGCTTTAACTGAGAGTCCTTGTTTTGTTAGCAATCTTATGATGTAGTCTGTCATTTACTAAAATTAAGCTGAAATCACCAACTTTTTTTCAAACAAGACATCAAGCAATGTTCTTTAGTTGTTGTTGAGTTCTGACTGTTAAAATGGATCCAGACTGTAATTTAAATGCATTTGTCTGACCCATCTTCAAACACATCTGCTTTTTTGTTAATGTGAATGTTTCCAAATATTTGGATAGATCTAACAAAAATATTCATATTTCAGAAGAAAACACTTCTGGTGTTTTAGTTATACAGTAGTTACACAACTCATAAATAAAGGATTGGAGGTTACAGTTCAATACTTCCATAAAAAAGTTTACTGAAATCTTCATTAAGGAAATGTTTATCGTAAAAGCAAATTAATGACTTATGCACAGTAAAGTTCAGTTTGTGTCCTGTAAGTCCAAAAAAAATACCAACAAAATAAAAGTCTTTCATCAGACAAGAGTGTTAGACAGGAAAGATACTTGTCTGTTGTTTTGGAATAAACATGAAGTAAAAATGACCTGGAAGTACAAATTCTGCTAATAAAACTCCATGGTTTTCCTCCACTGCAGAGCTATTCAATGATTGTGCTTGATTCTAAGTCAGAGGTCAAACAGGAGATTTATCTGAATAATAGTCTAATTTAATCTTCTTCAACAGAATTTGAAACCTAAAATATCAGAGATTCAATCAATTTGTTTATACCTTGCAGCTGATGTCAGTTCAATTGATATGTTCTGACTTATTTTGTGCCATTCCACTTGGTTACCCTCTGAAGCAAAAAAAAGAAAAAAAATAACTCTGTCACTTCAGCAACAGTAGGAACATCTATTGTTTACTGCAACATGTCTGTAGACATCACGACTTCAGAAGTAAAAATTTCAAACAGTTTTTAATTACCGAAGTGCAAACATTTAAATTAGAAAATTAGTGACATCTGAATATTATTAATGCAGAAACAGATACATTAACTATGTGCACTATATTTCTATTTTTATATAACTAGATTTGTTTATGTAAAGTAGTATTCTCCTATTGAAAAGGGAACAATTCCTGAAACAATTATTTTATGAAGATGTTGTTCATTTTATCTGTAGGAAAACATCTTGTTCAGTGGTCACTGAAGTCAATGGAATCAAATCTTAGCAAAATCTAAGAAAATATAAGAATGTAGCTACAAAACTGATCATCTAAATTGCATTTTATTTGTCCAGCCACCCTTGTATATGGTCTATGTCCCATATTTTCTATTAGGGAGGGAGAAATGTGTGATTTCTGCATACCTAGTTGCAGATATCCATCTAAAGGTACTTTTTTGAATTTTGCTTGTGCACGTTTTTGGGGAATGACTTTTTATTGACCCAATATTAAGAAACAAAGTCTTTTTTAAAATATTTGCAATGAACTGCAATTATTTTTAGTGGAACTAAAAAATCTTTCAGAATGGAGTTTTAACCTTTTTTTTTTAATTTTGAAAAAAAATTGTATGAAAAAGTTAAAAATTAGTGTATAACTTTAGATAAGCTGTTTTGAACAGCAAAAGCTTAGTCACTTCAACATTTCCGCAAGAAGGCTCTCAAAATGTACTCCTGTGTCACAGTAGGAGGAGAGTAACATAGAGATCAGGTAGAACAAATAGAATTACAGGTCTGAAGAGTTTGTCTTGAACTTCCCAGTACCTATCCTGAAATGCTACCTCCACCTCTGTGGCAGATTACTTTCACCTGAATAAGTTTTCAATCTACAATAGCCTGAATGTTCTCAGAATCTGTGATAAAGTCTCAAATGTAACTTTTCTCTAAGACGTTAGGAAAAAAATACTATCTTGGAAGGAGGAAGAAAGCAGTTAAGGGTGCTGAAAGACAGGAAAGACAGGTATTCTGAAAGATGGGGAAACTCATTGTGTTAAATTGGATACCTGCATTGCTACTATGAAGGACAATAAAAAAACCTATATTGTTTATATTTGGATGACATATCAGGAGGATTATTTTCAAGTGGTATTTTTGGATGAAATTACCTCCTTTGGTTGCTTTGCCTCTTTACCATGTTTCATCATACTAAAACTGTCACATAGACTTCTCAGACTTCAAGAGTGGGAGCTGTCTGTGTTGACAGTTCATCATTGGATCAGTCTTCTAGAGCTATTGTTTTATTAATGTTTTTCCATCTCATTTCCTTTTTTCATGTCGATATCACAAATCCAAAGAATTACTCAGTGAGCTTTATCCATGAGATAACAGTAAAACTGAGCAGCAGGAACCGTACTCATGTGTTTATGACATATCCAACCTTAGGTATATTTGTAGAAATAGTCCGTTTTGGCTTATGAACCACTGAGAATAAAAAACACAGTGACAATCACCTTAAAAGTTACTTCAGGGAAAGAAAAAGTGTTCATAATCTACCATTTTGTGAAGGAAAAAAAAAAAAAAAAGGCAHGTAGAGGGAATCAAATCTGCAGCTGCTGGGGTTTGCTTGCATTGCAGATTCTAAGACATACTCACCATGGACCAAACATCCATGCAATGATGACAATCATTAGAAAAAGTCAGGGCTGATGCTGGGAGACCCCAGATTAAAGATGTTTGTGGTTGGTTTTTCAACTTCTTTAATTTGGAAGAATGGCAGCCAGTCTAATTCATCTACTATTTTTTTGCCTCTCAACTCTGTTCACAAAATCTTTGCCACCTTATTCCTCTCTCAGAAGTGAATGCTCCACTACGTTATGACTTTCCTAGAGGGRTTTCCCCCTCTCTGCATAGGAAAAATGCATCCTCTCATCTCAACTCATATACAAACGAAGAATTAGTTTGGGCATATACTACCCAACTGGATTCTCTGTCTAATCGGTGTTTACAGGAGTCCTGAGCCCCCTTCAGAGAAACACCCGTATGTTTAAGGGCTGCCATGAATGTAGACAGACTTAAGCATGTGCAGACCTATTTCCTTTTCACATCATGTAATTGTCTGAGACACTCTGCCCATCACTTGTTCTATTACGGTTATTTAGTTCCTACATTTCTGGTATGGGTTGAATACTTTGCATTCACCCTCATTTTTCACAAACCCTCCTTTTCCCTGCTGCCTTGCTGGCTGAATCTACAATTCCAACTCAGCTAAGTTCAGCTGGGTTCCTTTTTCTGCCATCTCTGACTCATATTTTCTTCCTTACTCTTTAACCACTGGATCTTTCTTCTCTTGTCCCAGCTCATTGTTTCCACTGTTTCTGCCTCACTGATACATTCTCCATTGTTTTCCTGATCTTCTTATTCTTGCTGGTGCTTTGCATCATTTCATTACTTCTGTTCAAATCTAGCCTCTCTGGAGACTCTGAGATATTGCCTCGCTTCATCCTCCCACTGCAAATCTATCACTCCCTCAGCTGTCTTTTACTGTATACATAGGAATCCAAGGATAATAGTGTATATGATTATATATGTATCCCAGTGAATCAATCAACTTGAATGCTTTCCTCTGAAATTATAAAAAGTGTGGACTACTGATTTAGCTTAAAACATTCCTTCTTCAGTTTTTCCTTTTCGTGTGTGAAAGAATTACATCAACAGTGGGGAAGAGGAGATTTGACTCCACGACAGAAACCAAAGAAACAAACTCCAACAGSGTGCTGCCACATGAATGAAAATAGAAAGCTGAAAAACACAGACTTTTTTTTTTCTTATCTGTGTAATCTGTGCTTTTGTATGTGAGAATGTTAGGTAAAAAATGCAAACAAATGTGATTTGCAAGCAGATTATATTATTTTTGGTGTAAACTCTATGACTTCAACAGTGGGTAGACATGTTTTTATAACAAAATAAATTGCATGCTGAAGACTAGGAGTCCATGCTTCTAAGTAATATTTTTATTACTATTTTCATTTAAACTGAGCATTAGTATTGAAATATATGCCTTTATTTTTACCACATATTTACCTTTACATGAAAAATTGGTGCTTACAGTGCCCATTTTTTTGTTCAGTCTGGAACTTGAAGACAAAAATCCAGATACAAACTAAAATCTTCTGCTTGTCTCCCTGAAGTACTTCAAGAGACTTTTAGCTGCTGCTATGAAGAACTAGCCTCTAGTGAGTGTGTTTATCTTGGTCTTTAAAAGAAGCAGTCTATAGAATGGCTTTAACAGGATAACATGATAGAGTATATTACAGAAGCTGATAAAAATTTTCCAGGATTATGACATTGCAGTTTTTGTTTTCAAACATTCAAAAGGGCCTTCTTAAAGGTGACATGCAAATGTATATTAGAAAACCCTTTCACTATCACCTTTCCCCACACCTACTGATATCAATAATTAAGAATTAGAACCATCATCATTTCTATATTACACTACAGAGATAGTATCTCGTGATATTTAAAATGCACACTTCCATATCTTCATTATATTTTTTCCCTTAAAGTATTCAAACACATTGTCAAATTTTAAGCCCCAACATTTCTGCAGCTGAGAATAATCTACCCATTGCACAGGGCAATGTTTGTTATAGTGTCATTATGAAGACATAAGAATCCAATTTGGGAATAGCAAGAAGGATCAGAATGAAAACTATTAAAAGAGAAAGAACATGTGGGGAAATCCAGCTAAATCCCTTAGTATGTTTTCATGTTTCTACTGTATTTTATGAGCTTCATCAGAGAGTCAGCTTAACCTCTTTATTACATAGATAAAATTTTCATTGAATGCGCAAGAATTTTTAAAAGTTCCATGAATAATGCTGGTACTTTAGTGATACAGAAACAGTAGTGATGCTTTCAGTTATGATGGCAGACTGCCCACTTCCAAAGTTGGGAGTGCATCAGCAGGAGATGTAATAGCAGATCTAATAATCTAGAAGAAAAAGCATAACAATTCATACATGTAGCTTAGCTTTGATATAAAAGCTGAAGTAAGGGAAAATAGATAAACCCATGTGGGACTTTTTCTTTTCCTGTGAGTGATGCAGAGGAAATTTAAAAAATGGAGAATTACCTACCTCCTCTGACAAAGGTTTTGGTATCCTATATTAGGCCAGGTAAGAGAAAAATGTATCTTTTAGAAGAAAACACACTTATTTGGGGACTGATTTTAAAAAATTCTTTTCCCCTAAATCTAAGTTTCTTCTGGTATAAATCACAACTTCCCTTTTCTACCAGTTTCATGTAAGGTTCTGTTGGGGTTCTTTTTGAAAATATTTTTGTCATTCTATTTCCTCCAATCTTGTCTGTACTCTAAAGTAATTTTTCTCAGTCTTCTGCCACTTACCAGACAGCCTCCATGACAGTGGTCCATGTATTCCAATATATTGTCTTCAAGAATTCTGAGCACTTGGTGTTTAATAAAAACATACAAACTTTTAAGTGATCTGCTGTCTCTTCCCCAAAACATGCCCTAGAAGTCGTCCTAGTTCCTCACAGATTCCTCACAAATTTTTTTTGAAGCCTGAAACATGAGATTTTTAACCATTCTATAATTCATTTTTGTATTGATTATATAAATACCCTACAGCACACAATACTTCACCTGCATAGCACCTAGTAATAATAACTTGTACTGTCCAGCTGTCTGAGAGAAAAAAATCCATATAATTCTACTTTAAATTTCTACCGTATTTATTTTTTATGAGACAGATGGAGAAATAATACACAAAACTGATATTAAGTTTGGAGATTTCTTAAATGATGGGTGATCTAAACAGATGCCTTTACCACTATGGATCAGCTTCTGTGCTAACTAGATGGAGTTCTGTGCTTCTTCAGATTGTATGTATATATTGCTTTAAGGTAAAATATTCACAGGTACTCATGAGTCACCCTCGTGCACAATATGAGCTATCTTTCTTCACCATCGGTCTTTTCCATGAAGCCCAGAAAACATATGATGCATAGTGAATATAGTGAAACAGAATTTTTCTAGAAACTTTTTGTCAGAAAAGAGAAGGTGTTAGAAAAGGCAATGAAAAATTACTTGCTAAATAGATCCAAAAAGGCATTTTAACAGGCATAGTTAATTATATAGGATACAGAAGTAACCAAAAGTTTGTGATTGGATAAATTTCTTATCCTTCAAGATTCCCCACTGAACACAATTGTGTTTACCTACCTTTGGTAGAAAGGTCAATATTTGATGTGTGTTTTTAAAAAGCCAGATTTCTGTCCTTGTATCAAGCCTTCCTTTTAAAGCTGTTGTACTGAAAACTAGAACATTAAAACAATTTCCAGATTTTAATCAAAGTCAGAATACTGTGTGTTACCTCCAAAAATAGATTTGCAAAACTAGCAGCCAAGAAGAAACTAAAGTGAGCTATATTCTTTCTAAAATCGTAAGCTTAAAAAGTCTTTGTTTCTGTTCTCAACTTGTGCTACGTCTTAACATCTGGGCAATTATGCAAACCTGTAAATTACATTTTCCCCCTGTGAGTTAATTGGCATAAAATTATAATGAAAAGAATTCAAAACCTTGGTGCAAAATTATAGTCTCATAAAATGAAATTGTAAACATACTGATTAGCATGTAAAATTTTAATGAGACTGTGTTTTGACAGAAAAATCTTCAAACTGAGAGAGGTGTGCAGCAACTTTCAGCAAATATTTTGCTTAATTAATGACTTTCAATAATTGATAGTTTTACCCCAGACTTAAGTATCATTACTGAAACCACATCTCTTTTCTTCTTTTTTAATGAGACTGCTGTAAAGAAGTGTGAACTTGCTTAAAACATATTCCTTTTCTCTGAAAAGATTTGGTACAAGAAAGCTGATGTCCAAGTGAAAAATAGAAGTGTAATTAGTGCTTTATATGTTTATTCTAAGGCCAATTGTTCTGATAAACCTTCACTGGGGCTGGGGGAGATCTCAGAGTTATGATCTCTGAAAAATCCAGAGACATTGCAACTTTGACCCTAGCAGAGCTTCCACATTATAGTATGGCTGTGGTCCACTTTCACAGGATTATAGGTGAATGTTCTTGCCTATGCTCAGAGAAAGTAATTCTGCTCTTAAGAATGTCCAAACAAATGGAAAATAGAGGAAAATTCTGATGGCTTTGCTCTTACACACAGAAAATATCTAATACATTTTATATTAGTGTATATGTGTAGGGATATGTGTAAAGGTTTGATTAAAAACAACACGAAAATGAGTCTTAGAACTTCTGTGCTCAACATTAATTGAATGTAGAAGGTTTTAAAACATCTGTGGATCAGTTTTCTTTTCCTTCATTACAGCAGCTAGCATTTCAGCTATCACCAAAGGTATCAAACAGTGCTATGATAGATGTCTTTATGGGATGTGAGTCCCACACTCATACCTGTATGGTTTCCATTGAAGCTAATAAAAGTTTTGTAGGCATTAGGATTTTCAGAATGAATGTCATAATACTTTTGGCAATCAGGAAGCAGGAATGATAACCACTCCTTTAAGAAAACCTGTTTTTCTGAAATTTCTTCGTAACTTTTACAGGCCAAAAGAGTTGAAATAGCTAGTTTATTTAAAGCCTGAATTAGTAAACTCAGCCTCCACCATTCAATTAATTTACAGCTGTTACATTTGTTCCCTCAAAATTCAACCATGGAAGTTATGCATTGTATACTTCACTGGTTGTTTTTTTTTGTTTGTTTGTTTGATTCATTTGTATATATATTAACTTAGAAAACTGTAAGGGCACACTTAGGTAAATTAAGGACAGAGCTTAATAAAATCCTTCAGAATCACCACACTTCATCACTAAAATGGAACAAACAGATACTGTCAATTTTTATTACTTTTAAAACATTGAAAAATTACATTGCATATCAACGTAAAAATTTATAACATTTTGAAATATGTTCAGTCAGGTGATCATTCTATTTATCTAAATATAAATTCTTGACTGTGCCTAGTTCACCTTAACTGAAACTAATTTTTAGGTTGATTTAGTAAATGCAACCTCTCTCTCCCGTAGAGCTGTCTTTAAATTCAATAAGCAAATACTGCGTATCACTCCCGACTACCGTATCTTGCTGCTCAAAAGGCTATGGGAGGCATGGACTGCCCAGTAGAAATTGTTCTGCCCAGTAGAAGGTAGAATACATAACAATGTTCACYGTCTCTGACTTGCAGAGAGCAGTAAGATGCCTGAAATAGTTTTTAGCTAATTCAAATTCATTTCTACCCCTACTAGGAAAAGTGCATATAACGATATTTTCCTCTTTAGTACAGTGCATCTTTCCATTCACACCATTGCAGGCTCTTGGGGAGGGAGAGGTATAAGCATTTTGGGTTTGGTCTTTTAATTATGTTTATAGGTAGGAATCAGTCATGAAAGAATGCAAATGCCATCGAAACACTTTCCTATTAGTTCCCTCCTGCTTAAGAGTTTCAAATTAATGCTTCTGTGAAAAAAAAAATAGGGCTATGTGGCTGCATGAGTTGTATATCCTAAACTTGAACAGGTTGTGGCATTTTGTGCCATATGTTATGCATGTCAGTGAAGTGAAGGGCATGCCTTGTCACATTGTATCCCATAATGACTTTTTGGGAGCAAAATATCATTTCCAGCTGAGGTGAGCCTTTCACTTCACTGATCTGCAAGTTACACGTCTCAAGTAACACAGCAGTTTTTGGAAACTAACCTCCTGTTAAGGGAAAGTATGATTTGACAGAAACTCTAGCCTTTGATTTACGAGATCCTAGATCTTAACAATATATAGAACTTCCTGATAGAAATTGTCAAAGATGAAAGTAATTTCATAATTGAAATTGTCCAGTTGTTTTGATATTATGTAAATGACAAGAGCTTTCATTCAGAAGGGTTATTTCAAATAGCTAAGATAGATAAATTTACTATTAATGGAAAAAATAGGCTTSGTTCTTGTCTGACCTTCCAGAGATTAGAAGCGTTTCCCAATGTGAGAAGAAATCACCTGTTTGCTGTTTGTGACTCATATCAGAAAGTAAATTTTCATTTTCAGAAAATAAAAAAAACCAGTTTGATTATTTGTAAGCTTGTGGAAGATGCTAGCTAGTGAATTTCAAACATCATCTAGATCTTCTATTTTATCAAGTGAAATATCTAGGGCACTGGCTAGTTAGGGACTAGGTAGTCCTGAGGGATTATATAAAACAGCACYAAAAAGATAAGACAAAAATTTTGGCAGATTTGAGACATTTACAATTGATTTACATCAGTTGTGCCCTGGTTAAGGAAGCAGGCTGCTGAATTCTGGATGAAGGGGGGTGTTACTGGCATAGCAGTCTTCTTACCTCATTGCAGTCTATTGGAATAGTTTTGCTTGGAAGCCATTGTGGTTTTGATTGCCCAGATTTAATAAAACAGGGAACAGTCTCCCAATTAGCCATAGATGAATAAATGGTTTTGTAATATTTTTGTCTATCTAGCAGAAAGGTTGCTAARTATAGTTACAGCAATGGATTGCATTAATACTGTGGGATCAGAATGCTTCATTAGAATGAATTAAAGTAATGGTTGATAGGTCTTCCGAGTGCCTCCTTCAAACATCAACTCTCTTGCCAAAGTTTTGAGCTTCATCTGCTGAGAAACAGCTGAGTGTCCTGAAAGCACCACTAGTCTCTCAGACATGGTAGTATCAATGGACATGTCCAGTGGGGGGATTCTTGGAAGATTCCTCAAGCAAATATCCTCAAAACAGAAAAGCAAGTGGCTTAAAGGTTACTTAAATTTTATTAGCATTATTGTATGTTTTTGAGGAATTATGCTATGGGCAAAGAGGAAAAAAAAGTTTCCACATATGTCTCTGATAAGACAGGGGATCATGATAGTCACTGAAAAGATAATCTGAAAAACTGGCAACGCACTGTCTTGCTGTTATCCTGTAGAAATAAAAATGTGTCTTGAGTATCAGACTAGAGTTAGAAACATCTTTTTATCTTTGATGTCTCAACTAGTAAATGTAGGATTTGGGGTGGATGGAAGCTTTTTCAGAAGAGTGTTATTTTGAGCAGTAGTTTTTGTCATTAGTGGGAATCTTTCCTGGGGCATCACAGCAGAAAAATATATAGAAGAATATGATATATCATATGATACAGAAGAAGTGGTCTTTATACTTCTGTTAGTTTGGGGTGGGTGGGTGATGGTGTTTAGTTGGTTGGTTTTAATATTTGAGTTTAATTTATATGTGGTCTCATGCTTACATAAAGGCAAAGCATAGTTGATAGGTATAGTGGAAATCTTGATTGATCTTTAAACATAGTCACAATTCTATTAACATTTTTCATTATTCAACAAGCATAAATAATTCCGTTAAGGAAGAGAGGGAATGTCCATTTCTAGTTAWATGGCAGCAATAAATGTTTCAGAATTATCACTTTTAATATCAGATTGGATCAAATTAAATATAAGATCAGAAAATATTCATTCTTTCAGTTTATAAATTAAATTTTAATTAAAWTTTTTGTAAGTTTATGTGTACCGTTTTTAAGTTTGCAAAACAAATTACTTTTTTCAAGATTGTTCTAATTCCTCAGTTTTTGACACTTACAGTTAGGGATGCTGGGGGTTTACAGCAACCTTATTATGGAAATATTTTAGTCTTCAAGTGAAATAAAAGCTCTCTAATACCTCTTTATATCAATAGAACTTCTTTTGTCCTGGTAAAACTTTAAGATTAAAATTCTTCTGTTGTTCTAAGATGTCTGTAAATTATGGTGTCTTAATATGCACACTATGTATTTCCTTATAGATCTCACATATATGTAAAATATATTTCATTTTTGTATAACCTTGTATATATCATGAAACTGAGTGAAAGTGTAGATATTTTAAGTAAAATATTTTATTGAGTTCAGGCAGAAGAAAGTTCTAAAACTGAATAAGGTTAATCCATTCAGTCTTCATAAACAAGATATATAAATCAGAGTAACTTTAGCAATCATATTCTAGACCAGTTGTTTACTAATTTGTGAAGTCAGATGAACATTGAAAAGTGAACATGAAAAAAATTATTTTATTAGTATAAGGTATTGCTTCATTTTCAGAAAATGCTCAAGGTAATAATAAATAAACTAGCTCAACTCTTATAACAGGTTAACACATATATCAAGTTAGCAAGGCATTTGATCCAAGTTAACATTATCTGTTTTAATGTATAGTATACAAGTGCCATACTGTCATATAGGTTACCCCTCTTTGTAAAGGATTCCTTGCATGAGACTGGAAATTTTATGCAAATTTTAGCAGAATTGTTACCATATATTCAAAGCGTTTTTTTATGTCTTATTAGTTGAATAAATTTTCCTCTTCTAAGAGGAAGTAGAAGATGTATTTCTTCTGTACTGACCCCATGGTTTTCAGAATTTCCTCAGAAGTCCATTAAATTGCAAAAATTTGCTTGAATTAGTATAGAATGATTTAAAAAAGACAACCAGAAACTGATTGTAACTAAGGGATGCCTAAGTGGAAGACCAGATGAACAGTTTTATTCAGAGATATTGACAGGATGCACTGAGATGCTCCGCTAGTGTCCCTCAGACCCAACGTGGAGCACCAATATGAGTGCAGAGGCCCTCTTCAGACTCTGATGAGGATGTTTTTATAATTACTGCACCATGAAAGGTGAACCTATTGCAATTTAAAAAATGTGATAGCATGTTTTTAAGGAGGAAGTAGAATCAATACACTAAACTGGTATCCAGAAGATAATCCAATTGTCCATTTGACAGCAGATAAAGACAGCTGATAAATACTGACCATTCAAGCAGTAGTCAATCAAAGGTTAGTATTACTACTTGGACTAAGCAGTTTGCACTGCTGCTTTTACTTTTATTATAGAAGCTGTAGATTTAGTATACAACCAAAGGAAAATCTAAATTTATACCTTCTAAATAGAGAAAAACAGTATAAGCTGCAATGATTTAAATGGAATGGAGGGGTTTATTTTTAAAAAGTGCATACAAGACCAGTTAAATACTGATGCCAGATCTGATTAGTTGCCCTGCTCATATGTCTGGCAAAAAGTGCAATGTATCATTATACTGAAACCATATGAGAAAAAAAAGTGTCATGGGTATTTAACTGCATACAGATAATGCTCGTCATTTTTGCCAGCCTTGAAATGAAGTACAGCCAGTTTTCAAGATCTAATAAGATCTGACATATTAATTACAGGGTTGTTTTTGTTTTCCAGTTTTAATTTCAGGGCAATTGCGGTTCAAGCATAGAATTAACTAAGAGCATTATTTTGGCAGATACTATTGCTCCTGGCACATCAGTGTAATAAAGCTAGATCTTGATGAAACTGGAAACAACTTGGGCACCAGTTCTGCACTTGATTTAGAGATGGTTTGAAAGTGAATGTAACAAAAAGAGTTTTACTAGGGTAATGTTGGGAACTTACCCATTTCCATTATCTTATGATTTTAACTCTTTCTATGGCACTAGCACTTTCCTTGATGTGGTGCAATAGTGCAGATTCTACATAATTCCTTCCATGCCAGGAAAAGATGTAGCACTTCTTCCTGGTACACTGAGGTATATGACATCCTTTTGTAGTGATGGTCACATGATTTAAAGCAGAGCAGAAAGGAATAAACTGCCACCATTATGTGACCCAAACGGAAAACTTGATGTAGCGTAACCCAAAGGGGGAGCTTTGGCCTCTTCCATTATCATCAAAGTTGTATCTATCATTGGCTAAGGATCACTTTTTAAAAAAATAAAATAAAGGTCCTGAACATAGTGAAACCAACATAGAATCATAGAATCATGGAATCATAGAATCATAGAATCATTAAGGTTGGAAAAGACCTCTAAGATCATCAAGTCCAACCATCAACCCAACACCACCATGCCCACTAAACCATGTCCCTAAG
>JAYKAV010000048.1:17802-84149 GCA_035582835.1 Phoebastria nigripes | reverse complement strand
GTAGTGGTTTTGCTGGCCCCCCTCCTTACTTCACCAAGAATTGAAAATTCTATCATTTCATGGCCGCTAAGCCCAAGACAGCCTCCGACCACCACATCTCCCACTAGGCCTTCTCTGTTTGTAAACAGCAGGTTGAGCGAAGTACCTCCCCAGGTAGGCTCCCTCACCAGCTGCGTCAGGAAGTTGTCTTCCACACACTCCAGGAACCGTCTGGACTGTTTCCTCTCTGCCGTGTTGTATTTCCAGAAGACGTCTGGGAAGTTGAAGTCCCCCATGAGAACAAGGGCTAGCGATTGTGAGACTCAGCCAGCCGCTTGTAGAATGTTTCATCTGCCTCTTCATCCTAGTTGGGTGGCCTATAACAGACTCCCAGCAGGATATCTGCCTTGTTGGCCTTCCCCCTCATCCTTACCCATAAGCACTCGACCTTGTCATCACCACAGKCGTTAAGCTCTAGACAGTCGAAACACTCCCTAACATACAGAGCCACCCCACCGCCTCTCCTTCCTCGCCTGTCCCTTCTGAAGAGCTTATAGCCATCCATCGCAGCACTCCAATCGTGAGAGTCGTCCCACCATGTTTCTGTGATGGCGACTAAGTCGTAGCTATCCTGCTGCACAATGGCTTCCAGCTCCTCCTGTTTGCCGCCCATGCTGTGTGCATTGGTGTAGATGCACTTGAGCTGGGCTATCTATTTCGCCCCTGACATTGGCATGCCACCCCTCCATACTAGGGGCATCTCCCTACAACTAGATCCACATCCTCTTCAATTAAGCTTTATTTTTAAAGTTACTGAAAATGTATTGCTTTTTACTAAAAACAAACAAAAAAAATGCAGGTTTCCTCAGACTACTTTTTCATATTAGAATATGGTTTCATGATGGAAATGTTTTCAGTTCAACAATCACTTGGGTTAAAACAAAGCAATTGCTGCTAAGCTTTGAAATCTTGTTAGATTGCAGTGACTGTTCATCAAGAAATGAGATAAATAGCAAATTTGTAGCTCAAAACTCTGAGAATACCTCACTCAGTCCTGCTATAATTAAAACCACTGGGACTAAGACTTCCACATGGCCTGGGTATTTCCTGCAGACTATTTTACATGGGTTTTGTTCAGTGTTTTACTTAAATTTTCTGTGGAATTTTTACAGTTGTTGTGGTTTAACCCGGCAGGCAGCTAAACACCACATAGCTGTTTGCTCACTCCCCCCGCAGTGGGATGGGGGAGAGAAGCGGAAAAAAGGTATGAGATAAAGACAGTTTAATGGGGCAGAAAAGGAAGGGAAAATAATAATAATGATAAAAGAATATACAAAACAAGTGATGCACAATGCAATTGCTCACCACCCGCTGACCGATGCCMAGCCAGTTCCTGAACAACAGCCACGCCCCCTCCGGCCCACTCCCCCCAGTTTTTTTGTTCAGCATGACGTCGTATGGTATGGAATATCCCTTTGGCCAGTTTGGGTCAGCTGTCCTGGCTGTGTCCCCTCCCAGCTTCTTGTGCACCTCCAGCCTCCTCGCTGGCAGGGCAGTATGAGAAGCTGAAAAGTCCTCAACCTAGTGTAAGCACTGCTCAGCAACAACCAAAACATCAGTGTGTTATCAACAGTATTCTCATCCTAAATCCAAAACCCAGCACTATACCAGCTACTAGGAAGAAAGCTAACTCTATCCCAGCCAAAACCAGGACAGTTGTGTAAGCTGTCTCTGTTGAAGACTAGAAGAACTTATGTGGAATTTAAGTGCCAATTAATGCACTTCATCAGTTGCATCTAAACTCACCTGCAAGTACATGTTGTGTGTACCCTGTCATTCTGGTTATCAGTTAAAATAGACTGGAGGACACACTGTCACACTTCAGCTCTTATTTGGATCACATTCTTTGGTTTTCTCTCTGGTCAAAACCTAGAAGAGAGTTGTTCTGTGGCCAGATCAGGTCCTCATATAGAGGCTGAAGCTTATCAAAGCCATCATCAGTTAGACCTTGAAATAAGGATCTAAAGCTAATTTAGATTTTCCTTTTTCCCTTTGCATGATAAATCTCGTGATATGCACATGCAGTCCTGACGTGACAAGAATAAAAGTGGCATTCTTCAAAAAAGCTTGCAAAGGAAGATGACATTTATTCTCTGTGGACCAGAGACAAAATATGACATAAAGGAATGATTTTGGAAGATCTGTTGGGCTTCCAACCCATAGCCTTTGGAACTGGGAAAGATGTTAAAGAAATAATTGTAAGATGTCAGTAGAAATATATCTGAAATAATAACAAATTCTATAAAAACCTCTATTTGCTGAAAGCTTGGAGTCTCATAACTACCAAATTTGTCTCATGTTGATCATTTGTCATTGAAAATATGTGAAAGAGACCTTAAAAATATAACTTGCAACTTCTTATCTCAGTTCTGTACTGAACGTAGAAAAATAGAGCAATTAAAAAAAATGTTCCATCACTGAAATTTCATGGTTGGAATTTAAATTGGATTTCAAGATCAGGAGAAATAATGTAATAATGAGTGTTAATATGCAGGAAGTCATAGAAAGTTAATAGACTTTAAAAACTGACACATTGCTCTAGAAGAGTCATTAACACAGTCCTTGGCTTTGTAAGAGAAATAACTAAAGATAAAGGCATTGAATTAGTTAAAGGAAGGCACTCCCAGCACAGAGATATATATGTAAGGAATGACACTGATAAACCATGAATTAAAGGAAGAAAATAGACTTTATTTAAAAATTTWAAAAAAAGATTCTTGAATTCTGTGTACTTTGGTAAAATTAAAACTCTTCTATTTAGGTTCAGAAGATTTTGACATTCATTTTTGAACTCCTTTGAAATTTTCAGTTCTGAAATTGAATGACACAGTATTGAAGCTTTAAAAGTTTTTCAGTTATCCCTGAAACTCAATTTGAAAGAAAAGGTGGCACCATAGTAATATATCGGCATATTTAATGACCGTGTTGCCCAAACTCAAGAGATTTCAGTAATACACCTGAAAGAGAAAATTACTTAGCTGTAATTTCGCTCTTTAAAAGATGTCATTATACTGGTTCTCATTATCAAAGCTCAGAACTCTACCATGGAAGGACCATACCTGTTCTATTAATTCAACTGGAGTAAATGGGCACTGAAAAGCAAAGGTGTCAGTACCACTCTGATGATATACAATATGAAACAGTTTAACCTAATTCAGGAGAATTAATGACAAAATTTGAAGTTTTGTTGTTTAGGATTCACAAGGCAACAATAAACAGAATATACAACATTTGGAAGTGTAAGGCAAACTATCAAAATATATGAAAGACACCCTTTAGTCCCTTGTACCCTTAGACATTCCTTTCTGAAAATGATGGTTATTTTCCTAATTTTAATAGGCCAGAAGAGAGGGAAACATAAACACATTTTTATCAATAATCCTGCAAATAACTTAGTTAATGATCTCACAGTCTATTAACAATCAAATTATGTTACACGTATAGAATTTGCTACCACCAACTGCTGTCTTCAGAATGAATCCTGACACCTGGTAAGAGTATGAAATGCAACTCTGAATCAGAAAGAATAAAGCAACAATTAAGCCATGAAAAATGCCCATAAAACCTATTCATATAAATAAAATCACCAAACTTTTATATACCTTTGATCATAGATGATTTTTAAATCAGGGATAGCTTATTTCAGAAATAAAGTGTCCAAACTCACCACAATGTTCCTAGAAAGTGCAGCTCTGCTAAACAGAATGTGAACAGAGCTTGGCAACTGAGTACAGAAAATGGTAAGTGCAGAAATCTATGTGAGATAGTTAAAATTGATTAAATGAATAAGATTTCATTATACCTGACAAAATTATAAAGAAGGTTAGATCTTCCCTCCAGCTCTTCTACAATTCCATTTTAATTCTGACCTTAAGCTCCACGCAGTTGCAGCAAAACTTCCAACACCTGAGAGCCATTTCAATTCCATCCTACAGCTCATAGACAAACTGGGAGGCAAGCAGGCCCTTTAAGTCTTCTCAGGGATGTAGATATCACATGCATGAAAAAATAAGCGCAGTCATGTTATCAGCATAAAGAAAGATTTCCATGTAAAAATAATCTGAAAGAGAGAGAAATAGATAGTTGCATTAARCTTTGAGTGATGACTTAAAGATAAACCATAAAATAACTCAGATAAGGATCAACCTAAAATATGACATATTCTAAAAACCAGAGAAAGATAAAAAAGTAAAGAGAACACACACATGGCTTAAAACTGGAAAGGTCATGAAATAGACATCCATAATGAAATGAGATGAGAGGTCAACTAAATAGTCATGTCATGATTTACATATAAATCTCCATTCTGTATGTCAAAAYTACATCCCACAAATGGATAGGTTTCAGATGTATGTTACAGGAACATAGTTTATCTAGTCAAAGTTCCCAGCACAATCAGTTATGATTTTCTGACTGTTTCAATGACTTTGAAATTCAAGTTTACAGTTGGAGCAAAGCAGGTACAAAAATCTCTAATTCCTCTTAGACAAGAAGTTCAGTGACAACAAAGAAGAAAAATTCTCTGGTGCTCTTCTGGAAAAACTTGCTGACATGCCAAAGACAGGTCCAAAAGGCCAAGTCAAAATCTCCAGGTAAACCATAATACTTGGTGGCTTCCTTAGAACAGATCAATTATATATAGATGTTGAGTGACACAAGTTTGGTCAAATTTCTCCAATTTCTCCTAAAGATTGGCATACTCATTACTGGATACACAAGCTCTACACTGTTCAGATGTGAAATAAAACTGACCACAGTACTTCTGATCTCCTTACAGAAGGGAGCAGTTAAGGCTGATCACAGGACCAAAAAATTGTGATTCTTGTATTTTAAGTAAAAGATAAAGGAATGGATGTTGGACTCTGTTGGGTTATATCCCTCTCCCAACAAGTGAGGAATACTACATCCACCAGTTCCCTGTAGTAAGTAAGTAAAGGTGCCATCCTATAAAATTGTATCTTTCGGAGCTGCAGAAAGTCCTATACTAAAAACTGAAGGCACAAATAGAGTAGTATAGTTTTTACAGGGTCTTTAAAGTAAGAGCTCTCTCACACTCTCTCTGTGTGTTAAATAGTATGAGATGATGTCACAGGCTGGGACAAAATATATGTTTCTGATCTTTTGCATAATTTCTCCAATATATTCTCTCATTCTTCTATTATAATTCACCTAGGCTCTCTGACTCTGTTCTTCAGCACCAGGGCTTGGTGTGAAAGACTGTCACTACAGCTTTTGTTTCAGTCTGACCCTCACCAGTATCTATCACCTGCATTCACAGGAAGATTTTTGTTCATTTCAGAGCTTCTACATCCTGCAAGCCCTGAGCCTGATTAATCTGACTTTATGTCTAGTACTTAGAAGTGTTAAAAGCAGATTTAGATCTGTGGATTCACCCCTTAAGCAATGAAGTTGCTCATCCTGTGCCTTCCTTCCCTGGAAATCAGTTAACACTTTCCATTCATGAGGGATACATACTAATCACACAAGCAGAGATGTGTTCATTACTTCATAAAGTTATGCCGGTATTTCTTCTTGTCCTTCACAAACTTGTTTTTCAGTCTTCTGTCTTATTTCTACAGAAGGGTTCTATTTCTTATTTTAACTGAGGAATTATACATCTTTAAGATGTATTTTTCTGCTGCAAACAGAAGAAAAAAGATATATGAATGAAAAAAACCCCAAGCAAATAAAAGTTCTTTTTTGTCACAAAGATAATTGTACTTTATAATTTTGTAAAACAGTAATTCTCCTGAAGCTACCTGCATTTTGCAACAGGAATGAAAAGTTCAGATACATATAACTGAGAATATAATTTTCCATGCAAGAACACTCCACAACTGTAAACCGTGACCATCATTCACTCTGCCAAGGAAGGAGCTGGAGGGTATTCCTGCATTCTGTACAACCAGCAACATTCAGGTCTTCCAGAAATGAAACTATGGTATCTAGGGACTATAACAAAGGAGGTATCACTGAAGGAATACATTAAGGAGTATTAATTCTTAGTCAGGTTGTGTGGTTATTTTTTGAAGTTTAGCTGCAATAAAAATTATCAAACAGAAGATTTTTATCACTACCTCAAAGAGAAAGAACTGGCCAGGTGTACATATTTCATATGAAATACTCCAAGGAAATGTGTTTGAAATAGAGCATTCTCATTCTCATCTACATGTTTCACAGAAAAAAATTCTAGAAGAAAATCATTACTGCAATGGCTAGATATGGATTTTGTATAAATGTATAAAACCCCTTTCCATAAATAGATTTGGCTAATGAGCGCTATTTGATGTCTACAATAACAAAAGTTAGTTAGGAAACCAGGAATCAGTTATGCATTTTTTTTGAAACAGTGTAGGTAATTTTAAAACAGACTACATAATTCAACATTGCTGCCCATAATTGCGAAAGCTTGGCTACTATATCGGTTGCTTAGAGTTACGCTGGCAATCAGTTCACAATGGCCACATTCACACCTCACAGCAGGATCCCACTAGAAGGTCAGTCATGCATAAAGAGGAGAAGTATTCTCACAACAGGAGTACAATCTTTTGGAACAACTGCAGGTCAGCAGATTCTACTTGCTCAACCTTCATAAAGACTCACAGCAGCAACTCTGTTTATTGGAGTTTTTTTATTTTTATCTGAAATTGGTCACAGATTGCTCCCAAACCTGGCCCCACAACACAATAACCAATCAGTTCCTGCAATGTTGCACTATTACCTTGATGTCCCATTTAATGACTGGGTATTATAAGGTACTTTTTGGCCTGTCAGTCAAAGAGTTCAAATGGGAGAGTTATTTGTAACCTTACAATTTTGGAAACCTGACACTGGAAAAGCTTTTGTAAGCGTATGATATTTTCATGTAAAGATAGTCATAACAGTAAGTAAAGGGAAATAAAACTCAAAAAAATTCTGTTGGAGACATTGCAAGCATCTTAAGCTTCATTATTTGGCATTATTCCATGTAAATATTATCAATACTTCAAAAATATTTTTGGAGAGAATGTCACTGTTCTTTATTTAAAAAAATAAAATGTACATATCACTTGAATGAAACAGTAAGATTCCATTTTTCTTTTTCTTCTCCATTTGTATCAGATTTGCGCAATCTAAAACTGTGGTTTAAACCAGGTTCCATTCAGAGCAGTCCATGTACAGAAAGAAAAAAAGAGATCTCTAAAGTCGTCACTACTACCCAAAAGTGACTCACAGTAGCATGAAACAACTCATTACATTCCTTTTTAATTTCTGACAGAAAACTGACTGTGTGATATAAAATCACATTTCAGAGACTGTTAAATATGGAAATGCAAACATTTGTTCATGATTTTCACTAGCAATAATTACAATGATTTCACCAGGTGAAATCATGTCTAAATCATTCTCATTTTACTATGATGAGTAACATATGTGATAGGTTGTATATACCCTCAGAACAGCATCAACAGCCTAAAGAGAAATAATAAGGGTCTCTTAGCTGTTACAAAGCTGTAAATTGTAAAATCTGGTACTTTAAAGGACTACAGTGCATGCAAAATGGTGATACCAGATGAAGAGTGTGCAGTTTCTCTTAGGAGAGTGTTGAAATACATGGTGAGGCAAGCTAGACAAACAAGGCAAGTAGAAGGGATTGGGAAGAATAATGTTTGTTACCTACCACAGTGATCTTGTAAAAAATTCAAAGGAGAGAATACACCTGAACCGAGATGAAGAACCTTTGCRCAAAAGAAAAATATTAATGTTATAGTAAAGTGGTAAATAGAAGGTAGGACCCACATTGGTAATACACTTGTCATGTATTAGAGGTGGTGGGGTTTTTTTTCTTAATTACAACGTAGGGAACCTTTATTGCCTGAAGAGTGACAGGCTATTGATAATGAAAGGTTTGCCCTACCAAATATGTTTGGGGGAATGCTACAGAGGAACTGATAATGCAAGACTACTTTTGATAGATGATTAACCTCTGAACATCCCATCCACAACATGCTGGKATATTACTGCATACAGTAACTATATTATGTTATCAGAAGCAACGCTGAGCAAAGACAATGGTTTTGCAAATGCAGCACTCTGTAGAGATATTAGCTGCTGTCCTGAAAGCAACATAGTCACACTGTGATCATTTGTGCTTGTTTGAATCCAGTTGGTATCGATGGAACTTTTTTATTCTGGTGGTCTTCACTAGTTTTTGCTCTCTGCATAATGTTCCATTGTACAATGCAGATAAGTCTCATTGATCCTGGTTGAAGTTGACTAGTCAACTTGGACAGAGATCAGAAATTTTAAGATCCCTTCATTTTTATTGTGTGAGTTARTTACTGCAAACTGTTTAGTTCTGCTATGGAGATTATTGTGCATTAGAACACAGCAAGTAATATCGGTAAAGACATTATGTAAACATTTAAAATTTTAGGTAAATGTTTAAGTAAAGATTTATATGTTGTCTAAGTTCAAAACAATGTGGATATTTGGAATCAACATGTAATGTATGCATAGTACTTCAAAGTCTGTTGTTTGTCTCTATTTTTCCCCTTTGAATGTTAAAAGTAAAAAAAAAAACAACCAACCTAAACAAACAAACAAACAAAAAAACCCTGTAGATATAATTGTGTTAATACACAGAAATCTATATTCCAATAGTCACGAATAGAACACGAACAATTGTCCTGATTCTTTACATGATTTCCTCTGTTTATGTTGCCAGATTTAGGTAATTTCTATGTCTCCATAATCAGCTTTTACTAGACCTGCAAGAGATCCATTTTTTGACACACATTAACCTGAATTTCGCATTAGCTGTCTAGATTGGAATGCTATACGGGACATTAAAACCCAGCTTGCCTCRCTTGTAGCTTGCAAGGTTAGTCTTCCACTAAAACAAAGTAACATTAAGGGTGCTTAAGTAATAGTGCTATATTTAGGTTCAGAAAGATTTAACTGCATGTAAAGCAGACTCTCCTGAGTTTTGTCATGAATATCAAGAAAAAATCTGACAGTGACTRTTTTGTTGAAAAAACTGTCTTGCACAGAAACTTAATTCAAGCTCTGGGCCTTGCAGAAATCATCTAATGTCGCTGATGACAGTAATAAGAGTATACCATACATGAAAACATACAACAGGATATATACCATGCAGAAACTATATTTTAGTAGTTTTTAAATGGGAAGACTAATTTTTATTTAGACTATTCTTAAAGTAGTGATAATCTTAAGCATCCTTCTAACAAAGACCAATTTAAAATAACTAAAAATGAATAAGTGATTCTGAAGAAAATAATTCTCTGGTTAGCTATAATCAATAAAGTTAGAACTCAAGGTATAAGTTATGGCAATACTAGACTATAACAGGATGAATTGATCATACTTTAGAGTGCTGCAGGACACTTCCATGTTAGCATTAGAAACTGACAGATAATTTATTTTTTGATGGTAATGCTTATTTTATAGACTGGATTATCTTCTCACACTTGTGTAAATCAAGAGTTATTCTACTGAAATAAATTGTTATAATACTGTAAACAGGTTCAAGTTGAAGAAAACAGAAATAGTATCTCTCAAGAGGACTATCATAAAGGTTTACAATAAACAAAAATGAGAACACAAAGACACATGTCAGTAGGTAGGAATAAATGCAAAATAATCCTCTTGCTCATCATCTCAGCATTCCTACATGTCTGAGAATTAGAGAGTATAGATGAAAAGTGCAGTGTTATTTTGTTTTCTATAACAGAAAATTCTAGGTAGGAAGAGTTCCAGAGGTCAATCCCCTCAGAAAAAAAAATATAAATAAATATCCTAATCCATAGATTGCAAGCTGACTGATATGAGTAACAAGAATTAGCTAGGAAAACCAGATGGTATTTTATTGCTCATGTAGAATCTTCCTCAGAAGAAGGACAGAAGAAGGGTTTTCCTAAGTATTGAGAAACGTTCAGAGACTACAAAACTGCTCTTCTTCTGACTGACGGCATTGTCAAGAAACGGGGAGAGACTTTAAGCATTGATGAGTTATTCTATAGGCAATTAGGAGAAATTTCTGGATCAGTAGCCCTTGTCCTTATGGGAGATTTCAACTTCTCAGACATCAACTGGGAATATCATACTGCTGTGACTAGCAGGTCTTGGAAATTCTTGAAGTTTGTAGGAGATAATTTCTTGTCACAGGTACTCAGTGAGCCAGCTAGGAAAGATGCCCTCCTAGGCTTGCTTTTTGTGAATAGAGAAGGACTTGTGGGGGATGTGATGGTAGGTGACTGTCTTGGCCACAGTGATCATGAAATGGTTGAGTTTAAAATTTTCAATGTAATGAGAAAAAAGGACAGCATAGTTGCTACCCTGTACTTCAGGAGAGCAAACTTTAAGCTATTGAGAGCTATTTAGCAGAGTACCCTGGGAATCTGCTTTTGAGGGCTTAGGAGTTCACGAGTGCTGGTCAGTCTTTAAGAATCGCCTTTCAGAAGCACAGGAGCAGGCAATTCCACTGTGTCATAAGTCAAGCAAGTGGGGCAGAAGACCAGCTTGGCTGAACAGGGAACTCCTCATGGAGCTCAAGAGGAAGAAGAAATTGTGTGATCTCTGGAAGCGAGGTCAGGCTTCACAGGAAGAGTACAGAGCCGTGGTTTGTTTATGCAGGAAGAAGACACGAAAGGTCAAAGCTCAATTAGAGTTGAAACTGGCCAGTGTTGTTTCAGATAACAAGAAGGGCTTTTTTAAGTATGTTAATAGCAAGAGGAGGTCTGAAGAAAACATTGAACCAATACTTGTTGAAGATGGTCATCTGACTAATAGGGATGAAGAAAAAGTGGAGGTATTCATTATGTTTTTTGCCTCAGTCTTTAATAATACTGATAGACCTTGGGCTGCCTGGTCCCCTGAGTTGGAGGACCATGAGCGTGGGAACAGTGACTTTCCATTTGTGGACACTGAAACTGTAAGGGACCAGCTGTATCAGCTGAATGTTCACAAGTCAATGGGGCCTGAAGGGATTCATCCCAGAGTTCTGAAGGAGCTAGCAGATGTTATGGCAGGACCCCTCTCAATCATCTACCAAAGGTCTTGGGAGTCTGWGGAGGTCCATGCTGACTGGAAGCTAGCCAATGTTATTCCAATCTACAAAAAGGGTGTGAAGGAAGACCCAGGGAACTACGGACCTGTTAGTCTAACCTCAGTTCCTGGAAAAATTATGGAGAAGATCG
This sequence comes from Phoebastria nigripes, assembly GCA_035582835.1. Taxonomy (NCBI): domain Eukaryota; kingdom Metazoa; phylum Chordata; class Aves; order Procellariiformes; family Diomedeidae; genus Phoebastria; species Phoebastria nigripes. Next base: position 72,912 of record JAYKAV010000048.1, on the reverse strand, counting down.
TACTGAGTATGATTGAAAGGCATTTAAAGAATAATGCAATCATCAGGCACTGTCAACGTGGATTGACAAAAGGAAAGTCCTGTTTAACTAATTTGATATGCTTCTATGATAAGGTCACCCGCCTAGTGGATGAAGGGAAGGCAGTGGATGTAGTTTTTCTGGATTTTAGTAAGGCTTTTGATACTGTCCCTCCCAGCACCTTCTGGACAAGTTGTCCAACTGTGGGATGAATGGGTTCATGGTGTGCTGGGTGAAGAACTGGTTGAAGGGCAGATCTTAAAGGGTTGTAGTGAATGGGGCTACATCTGGCTGGTGACTGGTCACCAGCAGTGTTCCTCAGGGTTCAATTCTAGGGCCAGTTCTATTCAATATATTTATCAACGATCTGGATGCAGGAGTTGAATGCATCATTAGTAAGTTTTCTGATGATACCAAACTGGGAGGTGCTGTTGACTTTTTTGAGGAACAGGAGGCCTTGCAGAGGGATCTAGATAGATTGGAGCACTGGGCTACGATTAATGGGATGAAGTTTAACAAGTCGAAATGCCAGATTCTGCGCCTAGGATGGAGTAATGCTGGGCACAAGTATAAATTGGGAGAGGAGTGGCTGGAGGGCAGCCCTGAAGAAAGGGATCTGGGAGTGCTGGTTGACAGCAGGCTCAATATGAGTCAGCAGTGTACCCTGGCAGCCAAGAGGGCAACCAGCATCCTGGGGTGCATCAAACACAGTGTAACCAGCTGGTCAAAAGAAGCAATTATCCYGTTGTACTTAGCATTGGTGCTGCCTCACCTTGAATCCTGTGTACAGTTCAGGGCCCCACAATTTAAGAAGGATGTGAAGGTACTCGAATGCATCCAGAGGAGGGCAACAAAGCTGGTGAAAGGTCTGGAAGGCATGTCCTATGAGGAGTGGCTAAGGACTTTGGGCTTGTCTAGTTTGGAGAAAAGGAGGCTGAGGGATGACCTCATTGCTCTCTACAGCTTCCTGTGGAGGGGAGGAGGGGAAGTGGAGAGGGAGGTGCTGATCTCTTCTCCCTGGTATCCAGTGATAGGACATGTGGGAATGGTTCAAAGCTGTGCCAGGAGAGGTTTAGACTGGACATTAGGAAGCATTTCTTTACTGAGAGGGCGGTCAAACACTGGAACAGGCTTCCTAGAGAGGTGGTCAGTGCCCCAGGCCTGTCGGTGTTTAAGAGGCATTTGGCCAATGCCCTTAACAACATGCTTAACTTTTGGTCAACCCTGAATTGGTCAGGGAGTTGGACTAGATGTTCATTGTAGGTCCCTTCCAACTGAAATAGTCTATTCTATTCTGTTCTATTCTGTTCTATTCTGTTCTGTTCTATTCTATTCTATTTATGAGAGCAAATATTCTGATCTGGGGTATTCCTCTGGCATGTAGAAGACGTCATAGAATTTCAAATTGCTTATTCCTGTTTTGTTTGATATAAACTTGAACTTGGTCTTGTAAACCCTAAGAGAACACATAGACTGTTGAATATTTTGTTATGTATGAGAGTAGTGTTGAGAGTTTTTCTCTATGCAGTCTTTTTGGCAGAGTGAATACTCTGCATAGTTTGGTAATGGCACACAACTGAGCTAGTAAAACCTAGGTTAAATTCCATTATCCAGTGCATAGTTACTACCTAGATTGTAAAAGGTTTGGCAGAACTCTGACCTGCAGTATCCAATCGTTGGACCAGGACATCCAGATGGTGAGAACTGTGTCATCAAGGCCAGAATCTGAACAGACCTCAAACAAATATCTTCTGCCTGGCTTTTGAAATTCTGATCTTAGAGGTATTTTCTATTGCCTGACACAAAATTCTATTCCCATTGTCTAGATTGACAGAAATTCTATTGTCAAGCTGAAAAAATGCTTTCACATGTAAGTTTTGTCAAGGTTCCTACACTAAAATAGTCTGACAAAAACCTCATTGTTCTTAACACCCTCATGTTTAACAGAAACTAATACTAGGGTTGGCTACATTATTTTTTCAAAATAGTTGTTAAGAACTATAACAGTATAGGTCTCTAGTTTAGCATAAGCGACTCTTTCATTGCTTCACTTCATCAGATATAATTGTTTAAAATACATCCGGATAAGGTCATTAAACTTGTATACTGTATTTCTTTATTTTAATTTTCTCTTATTCAATCCTGTGCCATTAGATTTATTTTGAAGGCTGCTAAGTTTTTTGCAAGTTTTATAAATAAAATCTTAGGTATAATGTGTTAACCTAAACTGAGTTTGTTACAACAGACCTCAAGGTTTTTCTGATATGTCTCTAGATTGTAAGTAAAATGTTTATGTATTAGATGGGATTAAATAATGACTAAATCTGAGGATCTGTCAATCAAATTGTGACATTACATGTCTGTGACTGTAATGCCCTTTCTTTCTACTTATCATTTAGGAAGAGACAGTGTCAACTATATTTGGCCATCACTTCTGCTTTAAAGTTAGTATTTTGAAATGCACAGTCTTTCCCTGTGTGACAGGAAGGTCTCAGCGTGTGCAGAGATCTGCCAAACGTATGGCTCATAGTTACTTATTCTACTTTGCCCTGTATATGGTTTTCAACGTTAGGAAAAATCTGTTAAATATTCTACCCCACTGTACATCATGCTTCATGTAAATATTTTGAGCACATCTATATTTGCAACAGAAATGAGTTCAGTATTACAGGGCTAAGAGACTTTGAGTTTTTCTAYACCGTGTAACAGAGCATAGGATAGTAATGTTCTCTTTTGTAAAGAGTACTGTGATGATATTACTGTGCAAAATAGCTGCTGGGATTTGCTCATCAGCTTGAATGTAGTATTGCTTTAATACACATATACTGCCTTGTATGCCTGAAGCTGCACAGTATMACTGGCTGCATATAACCTTGCTTGGATGTGGTGCTAGGATCTAACTTGCAAGGGTCAGACATGCCAGATTAGGTACTGTGTGGTAATTCTTCAAATATGCTAATCTCTTTTGAGTCAAGGTGTGAGTATTCTCATTTGTGAATAGTAGCGTATACATAAGTTATTTTAAAAATGAAATGGTACCCAAGAAGTCTAGCACACTGGGTTCTGGTTTTTTATTTATTTTGTTTTATTTTCACAGTTTCACCCTTAAAATTGTGAAGAAAAAAACCCCAAATTCTGGGAAAAGCTTCACTGTTACCTTGCTGATACTGAAAYTTACAAAACCATTTATTAGATTTTGTGCTAGACTCATATTAAATTTAATTCATACCAACACCACTAACTTGCTATTAGCTGGTCTGAAGCATGACTGACATCACTGTCTTGTCACCACTCACTTTTTGCTGGATTGAACAGAAAATGGTGGCTGTCACTGCATTTTGTAGAGAACTTCTATTGTTAGGCAAGCTCTGAAAATATCTACTAGATTTAATCATTTGTGTGACACAGGTAGAGCCGAGAGAGTGGTGCCACTACTTAATACAAAGATTTGTCTGAAAAAAAGGGACAGAGACTTCTTTTTCCCTCTGAGGATATTCAAAACAGTCTGTTAGTATAGAGTTCAACCCTTAGTATTAGTGGAAGTTGATAAGGCATCCTTAAGCTTATATACTGAACTTTGTCCAAATTTAGTTAAGTAGCTTCAGTCTTGGACAGTGAAATTGTTTGGACGTGGCCTTTGGTGATCCTGAAATGCTGACTGGGAGAATAAAGTCACTGATGTAGATTCAGGAGGCCCTTCTGGCTACCTGGATCTGACCTTTGCTGTGTCTGATGCTATGGCTGTTACCTTTCAGCCAGTGTTAAGAAAAAGCACTCACAGAGTTGTTCAAATGCAGCAGAGGTTTTGCACAAGTTTCTCGTTTGAGAAAATGTGAGAGGCAAACATTGAGTATGTGATGGCAGAATAAAACTCTCAGCAGTGCTGCAGAAGAACAGACCATAACTGGTATAAACTCTAGAATGAAGTGTGCAAAGGAAAGGTCAAAATGTTTTCCCTACAGAACCRTGAAGAAGAAACATAGATGAAATATTTGAGGAAGCTGTGTTTTTTCTTTTCTGTCATTGTTAAAACTCTGTGACACTCACTGAGATTAGGCTCAAGCACTAATTGTGTTACTGTTACATACTGGTCTTGGCAAATTATCTCATAAGGAAAGAGGCCCGGAGTGTTTTCCTTTAATGGAAAAATATTGCTATACTATTACTCTCAAATTTCATTTTATTCACTTTCAGATGGATTTCTGTAAACAAGAAGTATAAGCATTAGAGCACAAATTGTCACCTCTCTCTCTTTCACTTTTGCTTTAAAAGGGTTTTAAGGTCATGCTCTTTCAGCTGCCCATAATGAATGTGACTAGGTGTGCCTGGTGTTTGTCATTGTCCTTTTTAAACATCAGCTGGCTTTTATGGCTTCCTTTTTTGTGTTGTAAGTCATAAACTGTTCTTCAATTAACACAAAGCAATACCGAATGTGTTAGCTGAGTCTTGCTTACTCTACCTTAAATTAAAAAGTGCATTAAGTACACTGATGATCACACAGTTTCAAACCTAATAAATTTGAGGGCTTCCTGGGGCTAGACTGGCATTCAGCATGACTCTGGCGGAATAAGCATATTGATAAGAAAGTTAAATTATTTTACAGAACTGCTGAAGCTGGAAGTAAAGAAGCCTCTGATAGAGGCTTTTAACTCAACACGTGACAAAAATCTGTAATGTAGTGGAAAGACCTCTCTAAAGCAGCAATTTAGAGACAATACCAGGTGAATACTGAGTCTAATTATTAGACAATGACAATAAATGCTGGAAAATTCCAAAAAGGTTTATATTCATTTCCTACATTAATTCTGCAGGAGTCTCATAACAGGTGAGGTGATAGGCATTGGAAGAAGGAAATGTGAAACCAGATGTTTTACCAAGGACTATGGAGAAATCATGGTTTGGGAACACATGCAGGCTGCAGGTAAAATGTTCATGGCATGTCTGGCCCTTGCAAATTAGATCCTTGCATTACAATCAAGCAAGACTATATATATAAACAAGTAAGCCAATGCAACTTCAGGCAATATAAAAGTATTAAAGAAATGTATCAGGGTATTCTGTATGACAAATATGTGAAAGACTGCTGTGAGACTGTCCCATCGAATTTGCTAGGCTCTAATCAGTTCTATTTTCTGGCAGTCATTTTAAGACTATGACGAAATCTTTTTAGTGAAAACTTTCCTTTACAGGAAGGTCCCCCTATACATCTCTAACAGTTACATGAAGAGAAATKGAAATACAGAAAAAAGAGATATATATACTGAATGTTATTCATATTATAAAGGAAAAGGAAGAATCTAAATAGTTAAAAAACTAATGTCCAAATCACAAATTACACCTCTTTTGAAAATTCCTATTACATAAATAAATATTAGTTTTCTGCAATTGACATTTAAATTTATATTTTGAACTTTATTTGAACTTGATTTTATTAAGAGCCAATACTCTAATTAAAATTTGTTTTCCTTAATCAATTGGATTTTCCTTTTCCAAGTCTAAATTACCTCCAGATATCAGGTAGTTTTTGACCTTGGTAGAAGACAATTGAATATATTACTTTCTCAGGGCTTGGAACCCCAAGAACATCTATCTGGATATTTGCAATAAATTATACTTAAATAACTTTTTAAGGAATCCTACTCTTCTTTCTCTTTCTTTACCCTCTCTTTCTTTTCTGTAATTGATAGGGACCTCCAGATTATTCATCTCTGGAAATGTTGCTAGTTTCTTCAGGCAAAAGAGGGAAAGACAAAGTGTTCTGTAACAAAAATAGAATCTGAATAGCACAAATCTTGGTGCAGAAGCCTTTGTGTGAAATTTTTGTGACATCGCATCGTAAGCAATGTACTTTATTATGTTCTGGGGCTGATAGTTGTGTTTTAGAGTTAACAGAGGGACTACTAATGGCAGCTTGCTAACAGTACTTATCCCTTGGACATCAAGCTGCTGTTAGTATGAAAACCCAGTAATTTTTTTCCTCTGGTATCAGTACCAAAGTGACCCAGCTGCTTTACCTGTGTAAGTTTCAGAGGCTGAGTTTGATAATACATGGATGATTGGATAAAATAGTCATCTTTTGCTCGTTGGGAGTAGGGCTTTGTGCAAGAATGAATCTGTCAAAGATTTGAATAGAAATGAGCTTTTTTTCTAAATTGCACTTTAAACATTTGTTCTTTTCACATAGGCTTAACTTTCTTGTTTTGAGCTGGACTCCAACAGATGCCTTTGTTTCATTGCATAGATGTCCTCAGTAAATAGTGGCTGCCATATATTCCTACTCCATAATTCTGAGTCTGTGCGGTACTATATTTAAGCCAACAGGTAGCCAATGTTTGCTTTACCTGAGAAATGAAAAATTTAATAATGATTAATCAGTGGAATAATCTGAGCTAGTGAATTCTCAGTTCCCTTGAAGTTTTCATGAACAGATAGATTTCTCTTCTGAGGGAGATGTTTTAGTCAAGTTACTGTGATAACTAAAAAGCTGGATAAAAACTGAGTAGTCTTTGACAGACAAAGCCACACTAGGTTAAACATAGAATTAGAAATTACCAATCTTGTATGATGATGAATTATGGCAATCAGTGTCTTCAAACAGGACTGCTTTTCGAGAATTTTCCTGCAGTTGAGTTATTATTTATCTGATTGTTTTCATTGCTTGCTAGTAAGCATCTTAAACGTTCAATTCATGTCAACCGATACTCTGGTAAAACACCTGTAGAAATATTTTTGATCTCTCATTCATATTTCTATTGTCCTTATGCCTTCATTTTTGTTTCACACACAACACTCAGACAATTAGAGATGTTTTTTCCCTCAATAATGTTACCTTAAAGGGAAATTCAATTTTCATTTTTTAAAAAAGATGGTTTTTTTTTCCAATTCTCAAATAGTTGATATTATTTGACTATCTTGAACACTTTCTGGTTATGTTCTCTATCAATAAACTGAGGTTTTCTGCCTTTCTTCTTACTATGACCTTTAATGTTGGAAGATTCTGCTCATATGTGAACCTTGATGCTGACTGCAGGATCTCAGAGATAGTACCAGGGCATAAGCATTCATACATTGTGGAGCTTGGATGCTCATTATATTACTTCAAAATCATAAGAATTTTAAACCAACAGCTCTGCAGTTATGTCAGGGGGACCTTGTTTTAAATGTTATGACATTCTGTGAAAGCTCAGAATTTTTCTTTTTTTCTCTTAGGTTTTTGTGGAGGCACTTGATACAAGAAGACAGGAATTTAAGTACTGCAGATCTTGATTAAGATAATGAGAGTCAGTATGGTTGCTGAAAGAGCAGCTTAGGGAAATTCTATTCCGCAACAGCCTAGTGTTCATCACCTTTTCCAACAAATCTATTAATAAATCAAGACCCTTGTTTTTTTACTTTAGGCCATTGCAATTCCTATCACGTTTATGTGATCTCATGAACACGTCTCTATTGCTTCACATATAGAGAGGTGAGAATAAAAACAACACTGAGTAATATATTCTGTAATACATTATTCTCATGTTCACTGAAATAACTTTGACTACTAGTGCCCATCTCTTTTCTGAGATTTTTTTTTTTTTGATACTTCCTATGGTTTCTGAAAATTATGTACATATGCCATATTTGCATGTATGTGATTGCACATGGAAAGAAATTCTTGAATGCTACCTCTCTTTAAGCATCAGCATATATTTAAGATTCTTAAGAAGTTTATTCCCATTTCTAGAAATATTTTATAAAGTGTGTTCTATGGATTTTATTTGATACAGTGTCACAGTCCCAAGTTGCTTGAATTATTAATAATTATGGGAAGAATGTGCTGTGTGAGGGAAAAAAGAGCATTCCTATATTCATATTTCTCTTGTTCTCAAAGCAACTAAAGACGACTGTGTGGAATTATCTCATGAAAGGAATCTAGAAGCTGATCAGGAAATAATAGTGCTAGCAGCATGCGTTGCATATTTTTGGTTTTACTGTCTTCTGTGTTAATTCCTTTCATGTTACGGTTCTAATGGTAACAAAATGTTTCAAGGTAGATTAGAAATATTATTAATTATTTCTCATCATAAAGACCACAATTCACTGCACATTTTGAAGAAAACTGTTTTTTCTCTTTTCTTTTAATGGCAAATGTGTAGGTAGTTTATTTTCATACATGTGTATATATGCATATACCTGTAAGCAGTATTATAAACACACAGATCAGTTTATAACAGGTAATGCTCCACCTGGTCCAAAACTTGCAGAGACATCTATCAGAGCTTGAAATGCAGACAGGAAGGGAGAATACACCGTAAAAGCAAAATCACCCTTTCGGGAACTCACAGCTGTCTGGCTGGAATTTCTGGTCCTTTGCTGGCCTTTGAGATGTGAAGCATGGTATGTTCAGCAGTTAAAGTCTTTTCAGTTTAGGATGATGAATTTCTGAACAACCTGACAAAAGTTAATGCAACTTTTCTGACTTACATTGTAGGACTGTTGATTTAAGTGATGGAAATACCACCTGGAACATTTATTTCCTTTATAAAGGGACTTATTTGCAGCCAGAACCAGTGCACAGGTGGGCATTCAAAGAGATATATGAAAGTTCATACATTCTGTTTACAACTTAGCATGGCATAAATCTGGCCTGCTGTAGTTTTGCTGCAGTCCCGACAGCCCTGTGTAATCTGTGTAGTATAAAGAATGTGTGGATTAATGCTGGAGAATTAGATGCTATCCTTACCTCAGAGCAGCTGTAATTCCACTGCTGCTGGAAGATAATAGTTTTGAGATCAATTGCTTAGACTTTAGGCCACAGGTATGGTGACTTTAAGCTCATATTTTATGATGGCTTTAGTTTAAAAATGTCACATAATATGTCAGTATTTTCTGTCATTGGATGGTTAGATAGGTAAAAGACAAAACTATAAGAATTTAAAATAAATAGCATAAAAAGGTGCTTGATGTTATTTTTAACTCATGTTTGAGGAAGTCATACAGTGCTTGCACTCAAGTCGCTTTATTAGGTGATTTTTCAGTCTTTCTCAAAAGACTCAGTATTTCTCAATTAATCCCACATCTGTGATTAGTGTATGAGATAATTTTAACATGCATATCTAGCAGTATACATGGTGTGTACAGATACATTGATGCCAGGCAAATCTGAATTAGCTAATAAGACAAATGGAGAGAAAAAGAGGAAAAAAATCATATTGAAGAGGAATAAATGACCTTGATCATGTTACGATTTGTAATAGCATATAGTGATATCTCCCACAGAATAGTTATAACCAACTGCTAGGAACACTGATAAACTTCTTCAAAGCAAAGAAATCTGCATTACACTGGAGACACACTCAAGCTTAACTGGTTCGCTTGTATCTTTCATGGAATAAGAAACTTTGAAGTGCATTTCTCTCTCATTTTGCAGCTTGACATTGTGACCATCCCTATGTCTCATTTGGGAGGTTGCACTGCAGCTACGAGCCAAAGAACTATGCTCTATGGGCGGGTAGAAAGAGCCCAGTTTTTGAGTACACAGGGGAAATATCTGCATACTGACCACCACTCTTTGGTGCCTGCCTACCTTAATAGGCTGACTCCTATTCTATAGAAAAGTTACAAATTCTTTGAATCTTACACTGTACACTTATGTCAGCCTCCTTTGTAGCTTAATGGAAGTTTATTTTAAATGTGTTGTTTTAAATGTGTTTAAATGAATTGTTTGTCCACTTATGTTAAATTGTGTTAACACTGAACCTCTGGAAGAACTGAAGAACATTGCCTGGCTTGAGCAATCTGAAAATTTTCTGACTGGTGACTTTTGTGTTCTGGTAGATCTCTGTCATTCTGATTTTCATTAATCAAGTCATTCATGTAGCAAATTATTTGAGTTTTATATAGTATTCTATCTATGAAGTATTCTACCCACCTGCATATCCAGCTGGTAATTACAACTAGCAGTATTCAAGTTTATGCAGAGATTTGCTAACTAGAAAATATACTGTCACAGAATACCATGACTGATGTTGAAATTACTCACTGCACAGCTAAAGCCCTCTTAATATCCCCTAAGAATAAAATTAGGCTTTTTTTGATAAGACTTATTTTCTGTGTAGTAGTTGATTGTCAGCTGACAGTACTTTGAATTGGTGTCTATGTGTTACTCAGAACTAATGTCAGGCTAATTTAGTTTTTCCTTTATTTATATTCCTTCTGAATATAAATAAATACAATATTCAAGAAAAGCAACTCAACCCTTAATATTGTTATGATGTAGCTGGATTAACTCACTTGATATAAGGCATGGGCCATCGCAGGTGCTGCTATGCTTGGGAACAGAGTTGAAAATTTATTCCTCTACACCCTTATCTTCTGTTCCTTTGCCCTCTACTTTTCCTTTGCATAAATCTATGCCTGCAACTTCTGTATCCTTCAATTATTCCAGAATTTCATTGCCATCTTTAATGTACTAAAAACTGACTCCAATGAATTTAGTATTCAAATGAATTAGTGTATGGGAACTCTGAGGTTTAAGTTGTGAAAGGCTGCTATATGAAACAGGATGCCCTTTATAGTGCTTAATGTCTTATCTGGGTATGGTTTAGAGAAGGTAATAGCCATGTGACACAAATAAAAACCATTTACTGAAAACCTTTTTTTCTGTATCATTATGAACAATTTTAATACCCGTTTCTCCAGAATTATTTTAAGAAATTTTGTTCCTCATGCATAGACTCCTTTGTATAGTCCTAATGCTGCCAGTCATTAATATTCTCTTTTTCACAGCTATCTTTTCCTTCCACATAAATTTTCTACACTTAGCAACTTCTATTTTCTTTTTGGTACTACCTACTTCCTTTTATGTCTGTTTGTTAAAAATATGTATTGTTGCTTTCATTTCATTTCTTCCTCGGACTGGGCTTTTACTCACAATTATCATCTTTCTTTGTAATAAAAATGTTAAAACTCCCACTTCTATTCACATTTATGTTTACTTTCCAATGAATTTCACTAGTGATTTTCTTTATTCTTGAAAAATTAGCTCTTTGAAATACCATCACTGTGTGGGACTCTCTTCTCTTTATCCACACTTAATGCAACCAGGAGAGGATTTTTGATTCTTGGGCAAGAACTAATCTAATCCCTCTTCTACTTTATTCCTTAAAGAGTGACCATTATGATACATGGTTAGTAGACCAAACCGAAGTTAAATAGCAAAATGTGGTTTGACTAGAGTCCCAGCTCAAATAAACTAGAGTTATAAAACCAAGGACATTTCAAGATACATTTTGAGAACTAGGTGGAAAGAATATAACCCCTGTGCAATTCAGTGTGTTGTGGAAAAAAATTGTACTGACCATAGTGACTTTGATGACAGAAAACACAATCTGGAACATTGTCTTCAATCACTACCTTTGATCACTGAGGATACCTTTTCTGTATTTCTTATAGCAGGATACGCCCCCACACTTCAGTTTTCTCTTTCTGTTTTACAAAGTCACATGCACACATGTGCAAACACAATGTGGACCTCCACCACCTGGTGTGAGAGTTTGCAGAAGCCATATTAGCTCCCTATTAAAGATGCAAGCAGAAGTGGACACTGCCATACTACTTTTCCTCTTCTGTGGATCACCTTGGCTTGGCTAGATTGGCTTGGTTGTTTGCAGCAACAAATCCATTAAGTTAATTTAGGAAGTATTATCTAGAAGTAACACAGGTCAATAACAAACTGCAGCTGCTGCAGTCATCCCAGCAAGAGAAAGAGGTTTGTGTTCCTGAAGTATATTTCTTAAATCCAATGCCTCCTAAAGCTATGACCTGAGTGATAGAGCTTTTAAATTTCATCTTGTTTAGGGCTGTACTTACAAGCACTGTCCGTAAGTACAGACCCATGGTGGTATGACCGCCAGTGGCCATGGTGGTATAATTACTAGTTTGTATTCATCTCAGCAATTCTTTCAGCACTGTAGAAACTTTTGGAATATTCTTTAACATTTGGGAGCAAACATGAACACCAAAGATAATGCAGGGAGAAGAAAAACTGTCAGTCAGGAGAGAATGATGCTTGTTTAGGGCGTGACTGATGTAATGAATTTTCTTACTACTGAAAATGCTTGCCCTCTTATAACACCCTACTGAATGTCCCTGCCAGCAGAAAGGTCAGGTTATAAGATGTGACTAATACTATTGTCAAAGAGCTCATATATTTCAATGCCATTTTTATTGTGCCTTTTGTTTGGCACATATTGGGTGAGAGCAACATGATTTTTCATCTGTTTTAAAAAGCAGATAATGGATAGCACTCATTTAGAGGCACAATACTTTCATTAAAAGCATTCTGTGCTAGATGGATCATACCTATCTGTTTTCCTTCTTTTTCTTCTTTTTTTGTGGCAAGTTGCTTAGGGACACCATACTACTGACAAAGAAAGATTTCCCAAACAAGGTAATGTACAGAAGCCTGTGGGTAAGTCAAGTACTTCTTCCCTATTTGTTCTGCTTCTGAGACAGTATATGTATTGCTTACTGTCTTGACAGGCATCTTTTCTAAAAGTGCCCTGAAGACAGTACATCAGCAAATATCAGGTCGTGTGGGTAGCCCCTTCAGTAGGCTAACTGAAGGGGCCTACTTCATAATGGTAGTGTCACCATGATTGATATAAAGACGTCCTCTATGTGAAGGCAAGTACTTCAAAGATGCCTACAGGTATCTACTATAGATAAATCACATCCTTATTTCAAGCCATTTTTATTGAAGAGGAACAGGACAAGAGAACAATTCGCTGTAGTGTCCAACTAGGTAGAAGTGTTTTTGGTGAGATCTGCATTCAATTACAGAAGACCTAAAAGTGAGAAGAAAGCAACTATTCTCTCCTGGAGAAGTACATGAAGCCTTTTGAGCTTCGAGGTCCCACAAGGAGTATTGGATGTACTCTTGTTCCATACCAGCTAGAAAGAGAAACATGAAAGTCCTGGATCCAGCCTGAAGAACAAAGTTTAATTTGCCAACAGCCTTGCTTACACACAAACATAATCTTTCTAATTCAAAGTTTATTTTTCTCTCTGGGAGAAGCAAACTAACTTTTGTAATCTATTCTCTTTTGTTCTATTTAGGGAGGAAGGAAGGCCAGTGGGAGAGGATGCTAAGCTGAAAAAAATCCTCTCTCCTGCTTCCATCTAAGCAAAAATTCTCTATGCAGATGTGCGTGGTTTTCATGTGCAACATTTTTCTCTTCTCCATTATTTGTTCTGCCGGTATCTACCACCTAAAGCAATGCATGTGCAGAGTATGAAGGGTAGAAAGTATTATAACTTTTTATAACAATGGTATTTACAAACACTATAATTAACTATTATAATCCACTTGAATTCTTACTGCAGTACAATAATTCCTTGAACTGTAGCTGTAGTAGAACAGTGATTGACGACGATGCAACTGTGGAATTTTTTAAGATAATCTTTTCTATTACCACTCAGGATTTAGCTATTAGTCCTGTGGGGTGGGCATTCAGGTACTTATTGACTTAATTTCCCAAATTACTTTCTTTTTCCCCCCTTTTGATGGCTCCAGACATCCAAACACTTTTGTCTGAAAGGCAGGGAGGTGTGGGAGTGTGGCAAAATAATTGCAATTCACACATAGGATTCTCTTTTTATCTTGGAAGTCATACTATTCTTATATTTTGACAACAGAGAATTTTAAGCTGAAAGGGCTGTTCTGGCCTGAGGAGACCTTGTTGACATTGCTACAATAAAGTGGTCCTAACTATAATCATGTTAATATCAAACCAGGCACTAAATATGAACCGTCGTTTCTCTAAAACCCAATATATTCAGTTACCCAGTAGTAGAAACAATAAAAATGGGATTCTTTTCCTACTTACAAAATTGCAGATTCAGTTTTACCCTTCTGTTAACCTGGCAAATATTTCACCTTGTATACTTAACTGGTTTTCTTGGTATACATGTTTAAGAATTACAGAAGTGGTCAGTACATGAAGGTAATCCAAGAGGCTGGATTTCTTCCATAAACTGAACAAGAGCAATCATCTTTTATGCATTTTTTCAAACTAGGAACCCAACCATTCATGAACCTGATCTTGGTTTATCGAGACAAATTTGCATTTCAGCCTGATCTATTTCAGGCTCATAGACCTTTTGGCTAGTCAGATTAGAGAAAAAGAACTGCAACATGTGTGAGTTCAGGCTGAGGGGAAAAAAAAAAAAGAAAAAAAGAAAAGAAAAGAAAAACAGTGGGGAAAGCTTGTAATTCAGACACAGCACTTCTGGGAGGCAGGAGTTGTGGCCCGAAAACCATCAAGCAAAGTAGGGAGACAGAGCTTAAGCTCACATCCCACAGTGCTTACCTGACTGAGGAGCAGGACTCAGCTGAGCAAAACCCAAGGAAACAACAGAACCAAAGTACATCGTACATTTGGCAGCAGCTGAGAAGAGATTTTCAGGAATATGGTAAAGGAGGTCTGGTTTGAAAAAGGGAAAGGAGTCTATCCATGGTCAGAGAAGACCATGAAGAGCAAATTCAGATATTTCCTTTCACTTTCTTATAACTTGCTCTGGGTCTACCTTGGGACTGTCCAGACAAATCTGGAGTAAGTTCTGGAATGAAGCCACAAAGTCAAAATGGATCATTTTAACATATAAAATTTCTGAATAGGTTTAAACTCTTCTGTAATGAATCCTAATGATGACTGGAGGGAGGTGTTAATGAGTGTGAAACAGAGTCTGGGGTATCGGAGACTCCCTTGTTAATGTGCTGAAGTGGAGGCTACTACAGTAATGGAAGTGGCTGTTAATTATGCGATGCCAGCCTTGAGATCTGAGCTAGTATTTAACTCTTCTCGTTCACTCTAAACTTCTCTCTTGTTATGATTCCTTACTGTGAAACATTGTATGCTTTGGGTCCACTTTTTTGGATCATCTTTTCTGAAAGTGRTCCTGCAAATCAAGATGTATTATAGGAGGCTACAAGTGAAAAATAAATTAAAATCTTTTACCCCATGGAATTTGGAACATTACAATGAATATGACTGTTCAAATTAAGTATTACACAATATGATGTGCTGTGGATTACTGGAAAAAAACCAGAAACTTCTGGAAATGAATCCTTTTTGTATGTTTACTTTTTTCTAAGTCTTAATTGTTCAAAAGGAAAATCAGATTCTATAAAAATAAAGCTGAAAACAGAAATGTAAAAACTGCCTTCCTCATTAAGGTAAAAAAGACTCTCCACTCATAAATGTGGAAGCCAGACCATTGTGGTCATTTATCTTTTGTTGAAAGCAGCAGTTTATCAGCTCTCTTTTGCCCTCTCTGCTTTTTTCATTCTATGCAACAAGTCAACTTCCCTAAGGAATTTGGCCAGCCAGTGAAAAAAAAAACCTTTTGTTCTGCTATTTACATTTAGGTGAGCATATTTCCATATCAATTTTACTTTGTTCTTACCCTGCACTGCTCATTTCTGGTCATTTTATTTTGCTGTTACAGCATACAACACTGAAAAATCTGAAAAAGATCGTTCCAGAAGAGTTTGTGGGAGCAGCTCTATATGGCTTTCATCAGAGTGACTGTCCTTCAGCCCCCTTCAGTTACATTTAGATTGAACAAACTTACACTGTCAAAACAAACCTGAAACTATCAGATGTTATTAATAAAATGCTTGGACATTATTATTTCACAAAATTTCAATGAAAAATAAATACTGATTAATAAAAATATCTATTGGCCTAAGACTACCTAGATTTTCTTGCCTAGAGTTGGATTCAAATTGCAAAGATTTAGAAAGGGGGTCTATGTTTGATTTTAAAAAGCTTTAGTTCTGCAAAGTGTAGATTCTAAGGAAAAATTTTTCAATACTGCGGAACATGAATCACTTACAAAATAGGAATCTTCAGAGAGGGGACACCAGAGAGACAGGAAAGTATAAAATTGTCCCAAAAATACTGTATCTGCATATTTTAGCCCAGATTAAAGATGCTGCTGCCATCTCAAGAGGACTAATTACAATTTTTTGCAGCATCTCAAAAGGATTCAATTACCTTTGAGTGGCAGGGCCATTTCAGTATGATGCTGCTACTGAAATTAGCTTTCCCAGATAAGACAATGGACTGACGGAATATGATTATTGATGGAAGGTAAAAATGGAGTGCTTAGCAGAGTCTCTGGAAAGGTATGCCCCAAGATCTGAGGGAGAAAAAGATCCTGCCTCGAATTTATTTGAAACTGTGCTTTTCTATGTCTTTCAAACAATGTTTTGGGGAATTATTTCAGCTGAAAACCAAAATGCTTTCTTTTGAATTATATTGAATTATTGTCATTTGCAAGGCAGTTTTATTGGAGTTGTTAAATGTAGATACACATCATGCATTTTTCTTCCATAGGCTGTACTACAAAGTGATAGCTTAATTAATCAGCTAATCATTGACTGTCATYGAATCAGTTTCACAACATTCTCCTCCTTCTATCCAACTTTACCTAGAAACTTCGGGAACTTTGGAAATCTGCAAAGAAACATTGGGTCTATTGAGCTTGATGAATGCCCCTTAGCTCAAAGTCACTACTAAGCTAGTCTACGTTTCCTTCCATGGTGATCTGCTTAGGGGTAGTCATAATGGTCAGAAAAATGCTGGGCAATCCATGAAGAGGGAACGGGGATATAGTCGGTACAGAAATAAACATTCCTTCTTATATAGTCAGTCATAGTGACTGAAACATTTGGACTATATACATTTAGCATACATCGTATGCATGATAAAAACATTTAGAGTGCCTATAATAGTGTTTCTCTCTGTGTTGTGTTTTAAGGCAAAAAGATACTACTCTAGAAGTATTTTTATTAGTTTCTTATCAATAATAAGAAAAGAAGTTAAAAATAAAGCTAGATATGTTTCTGAGAAATGAAAAGAACCCAGATACGAAACCAGTGGTATACCAGTGCCAGAATTTAGTGACAATGGAAAATTTTTACTGTCCACTATTCTCACCACTGAAACCTTTGGGCATAACCGCATCACTCAGAACTGGCAATCAAAGATGTCTAAGCAAGGAATCACTTTTCACTTCATAAAGTTTTTTTTCCTGCTTCTGAGGCCATTCCCTCTGTCTTTTAAATGATCTATAATTATTTTTTTTACTTCATGATGGGAAATCGTGTTTTTTTCTGTGTGCATACTTTGTATCTAAGTCTCTTCCATTACTTTTTGCTGTATCACAAGGTTCTTATCTCAGCTTCTCTGTTATTCAATACTGATATAATGTATTGTGCCACTCAGAAAGATCATTCAGTCTTTTTATGACTTTTATGCATATCATAAATCACTCTGGATGGCAGTTTTTCCCAGTTCAGAGCAGTGCTCTCTTCCATCTCTGCCTAGTTTATTGATAACTATCACTGGATGACGAGCTGACAGAATCCCAATCTGGCTGAAACTGAAATAGTACAAATGAATAGTTCAAAATGTAAACTCAATACTGAAAATATGTCTTTTTAATCTCATTTTCTGTTAAATAACTGAAGTAACATTTAGAACTTTCAAGGAACACACATTCTGGACTATAATATTTCTTCATTTTACTACTATTTTGGAGAAACAATTTTAAGATGATAAAGCTTGCAGAGTTCCCACAAGATGGCTTTGCAGTAATGGTATTTTAAATATTTAGAGTGATAGGATTTAAACACATGTTGGATAAATCAGACTTTTACTGGTGTGAAAAGGTGATCATTCTCACAAAGTGGAAACAAAAAAATTTGCAGGAAATTTTTTCATGTAAAACATTTAAAAACCAGTCTCAGAAGGATGGATGGTCATTTCTGCAGTGACTGGAGGTGCAGTGAGCCATAAAACATTTGTGTAACTTTACTGCATATGAAGTTAATTATACCTGTTTGCCTCATTGCTACCAAGTGTTACTGAAATATCACCACAAAATGTCATCAATATATAAAAATATCATTTACTTTCAGCTCTGAAGAAGTTTAAAAGATGCATCATTTGGTGACAAACATTGAATGAAATAACATTTTCAAAATCTTCAGAATTTTGAAAAGATTTTTGTCTGATGGAGGCAAAAGTATGTCTTATTTACCCTTTTTCTTCTGTTTCTTGTAATCTGTGTTTTAATATGAAGAAACAATTAATTAATAAGAAATGTGAGAAGGGTGAACTGGAGTGGACTAAATTAAAAATCTTTAAGATCATCTTTTCTGTTTTGCTTTAAAATTAAAACTAGCTTTACCCGGGATTTCCCTTTTTTCACCCAGTTCAAATACTGGGAAGGGATATCTCTTTTCAGTGTACTGCAGCTCATGCCTAAACCCTTTCCCCTTCTCTCATACACCAGAATCAGACAGCGACACTGAAAATGCAATTACTAATCCAATCAGTGGGAGGTTCTCTCCCTTTCCCCATCTGTTGCCTCCCCTGTGTTTGTCACCATAACTTTGTTGAACGTCTGAGCTAGAGGAGGAGACAATGTAATTAGGAAGCTAGCTGGCTGGGCATGGTAATTGCCAGCCTGCCTGCCTCTCCAGCCACCAAAATCCCCTTCCCTCTGCATGCACCAGTGAGGGTCAAATTACAGAGAACTGAATTGTTCCAGCTTTAGTCAAGAAGTGTAAGTGGTTAAGCAGATCTGTTTGGGAGCCAAAAAGAAATACCAAAATCTTGCTATCATTTTTAACCAGTGACAGCAATAAGTCCCCACTCATATTTAACACAAAACAGTGATGTCTTCTCACAAGCAGAAAGGTTAAAATAGTTGTTGTCTCAGTGTTTACTATATTAATATGCTTACAATCAGGAGGTGAATAGTTAACTGGTATGTCAGAGACAAGTCAGAAATACAAGACTACCAATCAAAAAAAGCCTTGTGAAAATGCAGTAATCGTGGAAGACAGTGGTGGCATTTGGTCAGAAGACGGGTTTCTGAGAAAATAAAAAGTGATACTATGACACAAGTGTTGTGGTCATTCATAAATTTCCTATACCCTGGAGGCTTATCAGCCACTAGACATTTGCACATAGCTTGGTTAATACCTTCTCAAAGGCTCCAGTTAAGCTGTTGGGATGCACATCCTTACTCAAATGAAGCATTTCAACTGTGGCCACAGCAGTCTACTCCTCCTTCCTGTTTGTGACAACAAAGGCACTAAAATCTGGTTAACAACCAACACTTTGATCTAAGGAAACTGTAAGTGTCTTTATGGGGAGCACAAGTACTAACTAAGCTGAGCTACCTGGAGAGGAGGTCAGCTTTCAGCATAAGGGCAGTCAAGAGAAACAGTAGCTACTCACCTGGGAACGGCGATGCTGCTCAGGGAACAAGGCACGCTTGTGTAAGTCATTAAATCTTATTTCCTCTCAGATTTTGAGGGCATTAGGTTAAGAAAGTAATCAGAAATACTTGACCCACCATGGTTATGTGATGTATAGATACAGTAGGCAATTACTTGGTGTGGCCACAGTGCTTTCAGTATTTTCTCACCCTAAGCTCCCTGACGTTGTTTCCCTCCTGTTATCAGGTTTCTGTTTAGTGCAAATGTGCAGAAGAAGTGTAATATCTGGACAGGCATAATACACCAATCTTATGATAAGCTTTGTTTACTATTGTATTTTAACCCATCTTTCTGATTTCAGAAAGTCCAAACCTATCAACAAAACCTTGGCATGGCAGGTTTTCTTGATTAACACGCTTAAGCACTGAGGTTACCTGGTTGTTCTAGGAACTGTAGTCAAAATGGCTTTAGTTTGAACACCAAATTCAGGAGTTTCTGTATTCCAATTTAAACATTTATAGCATTTCAATCATTTCTAACATTATTATTAAACTAATAAATGTTTTAGTATTTTGAAATATCTCCAGACTTAAAATCCAGTGTTAGGTCCATATATTACAAACAGCAACAACAACAAAGGAGCTGACAAGTAGTGAGTTAAACAGAATTAATTTCCTCTCAGCTTCCCAGTGAAATCATAAACCAATCAGACTTTTTTTCTCATGTTATATGATACCACCAACACAAAGTCCCTCAGTAAAATTATTTCCTTGTAAATCATTGCAGTCCATCCATTATGCTCAAGCAATATGATTTTTTTTTAAGTGGGTAATATAAAGCAGGAAAAATATGCGCAGGTTTCCATCTCCTGATATCTGCAGGAACCCCTGGGCTGATCTAAGGCTCACACCTTCTAAATACTAGAAGATTTTAAAAAGCTAATGAATATTTAGTGTAACAGAATATGAAAAACTAATCAGAAAAAAAAAAGAGAGGGAACAAAGCAGAGAGATATAATAAGAAAGCTTCTCTTTCTCTAGCCACAGTTGGTTACCACACACATACATGTTTTACCATTAATTAAAGCTTACTTATTTTTATGGGTAATCATACATAAATAGAAAGATAAAGATCGTTTGTCTCACGGAAGGTTAGAGTGTATGTGTTACTGTTCCTAATCAGAAACATCCAAATGAAGTATGGAAGGAAATGTCCTGATCTGTTCAATCTCGCAAGTAAACCTGCAGTCATTACTACAACAATTTGATATTTTCTTTATAGGTGTACTTTATGGACAGGAAAACACATTCATGTCCTAGTGACTTCAAATAGGAAAATTATTATATTTGATCTTTTGATTTGATTTTTTTATTTGATCAAATCAGAGAAAACATTGGAAAAGGAGACACTGGGAGGAAAGAAGAATGAAAGTCAATAGGTTGGTTCAGCTACATTTCCTTCAACAAAATTCCAAAACTTTTACTGCAAGCGACAGTTACCTCTACACATCCTGGTGGTCAGCTGGACTCATGGAACCGCTATGTAGCCATGTCAGAACCTCTTTTTGGTTTCTTGTTTAAGCTTGAATAGCGACTGAGAAGTAGCAGACTACAGTTCTTGCTCTCTGAAGAAATTTTTCTGAGATTTTTCTCTCCCAACATAACTAAGAGTCTCCAGAATGAAAAGTCTGTCATTCTCATATCCATGTGTAACATCTGCAAGTTCTTTGATTTGATTGATATATGCAGCTGTATTTTTTAAACACTGAGGCTAGGTTTTTTAACTGGTAATGTAAGGTGGTTGTTTCCACATCAGAAAAGCTTCCTGACTGTAAACAATATGTTTTGCTTTGTGCAATGACACATATACAGCACCTCATAAAAGAATTTAATATTCTTTCAAGATTTGATAAGAATTATTGGAAGGTAAATGTTCTCCTATCTCCTTTTGATACTTTATTAAAGTCATGAGAGATAATATTGTTTCCTTGATAACCTATGTTCATGCCTGTTCCAAAGTTTAATTTCCTAATAATTTCTGAGAACTTGAAGAAAAGTCTAAACAACAAGAATAATTTCCTTTGCTTCCATTGTCACCTATAGTTTTATCTCTCTTGGAGCTATACTTTGACAATTTCACTTCTGCCCTCTAAAGAGGGCAGCATGCAGGTGTCTTTTCCCAAAGGGGAAGGTTATTAAAATTGTGCCTTAGAAAGAGATAGTCTTTCTGTATGTGTTATGTAAAGAAAGATCCATGAAAGAGAAAATCTCCAGCTATTCAGCTGGAACATATTGCTCTTTCGAAAGATCTACCTCTTCTACGTGGATTGGTGGGAGGAGATTTACCAAAGACCTGCCTCACCCACCCATATGAAATCCTTTTTCCCAGACGCTACAGAAAGTGATTTTCCAAAAGGTTAGAGCATAACGAGAAAGTCTTCTGCTTCATCTTTTTTGTCCCCTTTGTCTTTTGTGTGCACTCTGCAGTGCATTACAATAATTAATAATCCAGTTCAAAACTGGATTCAGAACTGCTTCTGTTCAAGATTAGTCCAAATAACTTTGTGCTCAGTTATCTTGCTTACCTTGCCAGTCCATTCACTGAGCAGAGCTTCCTCCATACGGTACTAAATATTCCTCACTGTGGAATGGTGATGATAAACTCACTGTTAATTTGTTCAGCTTCAGCTCCACAATGACAAAGAATTCCTGTTCTCTAATTAGCTTATCAAAGCTGACTTGAGTATTTCTGAGAGGTGTAAACATGCCATAGGTCTTGCCAAAAACTAAAGATGCTATTTGCACGCTGGACATGCCATTTTAATTTTTTAGGATTTTCATGTATTTCACTCAGGCTTTTTGGTATTTTAGAATTTTGGAAATTAAGCATTGTGGTTCTCTCAAATAAGGATTTAAAGTTTCTGTTTATCAAAGCCTAAAGAAATGCTTCTGGAGTTCTAACACAGAATAGCAAAAAATAAAATTATTTCCAACTTAGATAACTTCCAAGTTATCTATGGACCATCATACTTGTCTAGCTGTGATATCAAGTGGTAAGAGGGAGATTAATTTGGCTTAGTGAAGCCAAAAATGTTTGTATTACCAAAAAACTATTGAACATCACTGAAAACACACTGCTTCATTGCTGACTGAGGGATTTGGACATTGTTTTTAAAGCTTAATAGAATTTAAAATACATTGACTAAGATTTCTTTTTCTAGGAGTCTGTCTAGTGAATTTTCATTCTTTTTGATTGTCAAACATCTCACTACCTCATCAATTATTTGCAAGGTGCCTGGAGGTGCAGTTAAAGGGGGAAAACTTGTGTTATGAATGTATGTTTCTTAAAGCTCTACTAATGAATTGGTTTCCCTGTAGGGTACAGGAGACAGTACTTCAGTCTAATGAATGGAAAGCATTAAACTTCAAGCATCTTTTTACTAAGAATAATACCACTTTTTACACAAAATTCTGAAGAATAAGAAAGCTAAGGAAAGGGTATGATCCTGTATTGCTCTACTTGCCTGAGTAACTCCCTCCTTGAAAATGAAACAAAATATGAACACTTTCACCTGTAAATGTAAATGGGGGAGGGGGGGTAGCTTTGTTTTATATCTGGAAGCATTGACACTTCAGTGATATCTATATCACTTCAGTGATATCTATTGCTCTGATGCTGAGGTCCACTGGCTGTTGATTTCATTTTGAGCTGTGCTGCTGTAGTGACTGCTGGTAGTTCAAAGGGAGCCTCCTGGGAAAAAAAAGAAAACACCCCACAATAAACCCAGAGGGGACGGCATGGAAAGGATTCTCAGAATTTTATACAGGATTCCTTTCAGTTAATGGGTTGTGCTGAATAAGGATAAGTTTTCCATAGTTGGATTGTAGAGGTAAGACTATATCTAGTCTCCCAAATGAAAAGCAGTATCAATGATATAGCATTCATAACAATTTCACATACACAGTTTTCCATTGAGGATTCAGTGGCTCGGATATTTATGTCCCATTTTGCTCTTATTCAAGCACTTTTTTTTCCCACTAAGTGACTAACTATCCTGTTTGATTTAGGAATTCTTCAGGTCTGCTTTATTAATACTTTGAAGAAACCAGTCCCTTAAAATTCACGTTTAATGAAGTTAATCAAGGTGTTAAGTTCTGAACAACATTCTGGCTTAGTACTGTGACATGTGGTAAACAGCTTCATTTATGCAGGTACATATCATATTTTTATAAAAATACCTCCAGATTGCTGAGTCATTTTTCCCCATCTCTTTCATAGACAGAAACATTTCAAAGAGACTCAACCATGCCCAAACTGCTATACTTTTTTTTTTCTTGGATTCCTCAGCCAATAAATCTTAGTTTCAGTTTCCTCCTGTTGTTGTTTAGCATGTTTTCCTATACAGCTTAGTTTTGAATTCTTCCATTTGTTTGAATTTCCATTCCAAACTGATAACATCAAGCATTCATAATGTCTTTTCTAAACAGCTTGATGTAGAACAGTATCACTAGTAGGCAAAACTTTGATACTGGTGCAAAGTAGAATGACTTTACATTTATTACTGAAAGAGTAGGCATAGGATGTGGTTAAAGAAGTTGCTAAGCAAAGTGTGCACACCACCATAGAATATGCTTGGCTGGGTTTTAGAGGCAGAAGTCTTGAGGAGTAGCTCTAGTAATAGGATACTCAAAGTCAGAAAGAGGCATTCATGAAAATGGCTAGTAAAGAGTGCAGAAAACAGAAAGGAGAAAAGAACAGTTGTCATGGTATATGTAGAATTCATTCCTCATTAGTTAGTTAATGAGACAGTTTATTCTGTGTATGTAATGCCATTTCTTTTTCTTGCTTATGTGTCAGAAAGTCTCTGTTTTGTTCTAATAACTCCATGAACCTAAAATAGGAGCATATGATAAGTCACTGTTGTGTGTGATAACTCACTGGCTAGTCAACAAGGAGTGCTAGAAACTCTCTGCATGTAATAGGAACTACATGATTCTGAATCAGTCTCTGATTATCTATTTATTAAAATTTGGAGATTAATTGAAGTTCCATCCCTCATTTATGAACTGGGCAGACTAAATCCAAGCTAAAAGGCTTCATGGATATCTCGCATCTTCACAAAGAAAATGGAACACAGAAAGGATAGAAATTAAGGGAAAAAAAAGACACGATGTAAACTCATAATATCATTTCAGAAATTCTTCTAAGTGTAATATTTAATTACAGGATATTACTGTCAGATACAGTGTAGGTAATAGCTCTAATAGATCTTTTGATTTTTTAAATAGATATAATAATGTGAAAAAGTCTAACACAAGTTTTCAAGACCAGCAAGGCAAAGATAAGACATTAGACATCACTTCAGAATGGCCATGTGCCGTTTCTGGTTTTTTGGTCATCTTATATTTGAGGAAGAAGAGCAACAGAGTGTAGGGCAGTTTAAAGGCAGAAAGCCTAAAGCAGCTGGAAGGTACCAGGCAGCAGCTTTAGAACAAGCTTCCAAAAGGTAACACTCTAGGAACCCAGAAGAGTGGTTTAACAGGGAATATTAGTACAATATTTTTGACTGACTTAAAACAGTGAAGGATCTCCAGCTGTTTTATGAGCTCAATAATATTCTGGATCATCAGATACTCCAAAAATATTTATGGCTCTTCTTCTTGTGCAAGCAGTTTCCCACCACAGTCTCTCCTTCTTCCTTCCTCACACTACAGACATCCAGAGAATTTTGTCCCTAACAAGCATGATTTGATTTCCCCTGCAGCTACTGCTCACACTGGATATACCTCCAGTCTGGAATAGTGTATGATGCAGAGATAACTGAGGTAGCCAAGACCTAAGCAAATACTATGCAGCAATTTTCAGCTCACCCCCAGACATAATTTACCTTTCTAGACTGACTTTAGACAGACTTAAGTACCTTTCTTTTCACTAACATCGTTAGACTGAATTTAAACTATGATGGCAATATCTGCATGCATCTGAGTGGATTTACCATTTCAGATTTTGACTAGTTTAAGAATTTGTGTAATACTCTGTTTCGGTGATACTTTCAGTGTGTGATCTATGGCTACAAGAAAAAGCAAATCAATTTTGAAGATAACTTGTTTTCAGGCATCTGAGGAGAAGTGAGATTCCATTAACTCCATCAATCACCTCCTGAATCGTTTTCCCCTTAGGAATGGTGAAATAACTTGGTGTCCTGATAGATGCTTAGGGCCAACATGGAAATAAACAGAAGGGAAAAGCCAGAACAAAAGAGTTTTGTGGTCACTATTATTATAGGAAAAATGACTCGTTAGTTTTCTGATCCACATCTAGATTTACAGAGTATTGTATCTATACATATATCTATGTATATTTCTCTGTCTTTTGAAGAAAATAAAGCAGGGGAACACATTTTTTTTTCTCACATTGCTGTTGAGATGAGGCGATGTTGGCAGATACCTCATTGGTAATCCAGGATTTTTCAGGATCTGTCCTGTGCCCTTCCTGTTTACTCATCCTTGAGCATGGTGCAGCACAAAGCCTATGCATTGCTCATGTCCTATTTAAATCTTAGAAGTTATATGTACCATAAATTTCTTATTAAAATTACTGACTTCTAAGTAAAAATAGAAGTGATAGTTGAGTGCATAACAGTTTAAAATGCTGACTTTATCTCAGATAAGTACATAGTAAGACCCTGCATCTAAGCAGAGCCTATTTTTCTTTTTCTCTGTTATTGTTCTCTGGTAGGGAGAGACTATTCATAACCTCTTCACAATCTACTTCTTCACAGGTGGCTGTCATTGCATGGAGAGAGGAGAGATGCAGAAACAAGAATGATTCAGATGTCTGGAAAACGTAGTCTATTATTAATGAAAAGGACACTTTTATTTCTGCATTTCAATGTGATTACAAAATTACCTTACAGGAGTGGAAAAAGTGATATATAGACAGTCTCAACTTGTACTGAAGACAAGAAGCATTGAAAGTGAGTGAAAGAAGAGCATTTCTGCACCATTTTCTTTATTCAGATAGTATCTTACACATAAAGAGATGACTCAAGGCAGAAATAGTAGCAATAGGAATAAATATTTCTAATAAGCAAAGTTTATAGTAATTATCTCAGAGGACTCAAGAGATCTAGACGTGCTGCCAAGTTTTCTTCCACTGAATTTCATATGGTTTCATTTCTGAATTATATTGTCACTTCCATGTTTTTCTTGCATTTTGCTGATTAACCAAGATTAAATTAAATAGATTTTGGATTTGCAAATGTGTATTTACAGTAAGTGCAAATTCATTTTTCAGTGCAATATGTGTATAAATTGCAAATACCAATAATATACATAAAATGATACTGTCTTGCTGCACTGACAAAGCAGGCACAAAAGCTTATCCTTTAAAAGATAGTGCAAAGTTCCATACTAGCACTCGATAAAAAGGTAATCTCCAGATTTTTCACTAGGGCAACTTTTGCACATTTTTTATTATCAAAGAAGTAGAGGAAACATTAAGTTAAAACATGAGAATGGTCAATGACTCGTCAATTGCTACAGTGTTTAAAGTTTTATGAATTGTATAATTTGACTTACATTCCAAGCAAAACATATAATAATTGATAAATCAAGCTATCTATGTAAGGTTAACACCCTTCACAGGAGATTTGCTGGAGACACCAGTGAATGACTGGTTAGGAAGGTGGAAATTAATTTCTTTTTTTATAATAACCAGTTGCCTATTTAATATTTTTTTTTCTGCTTATCTCAGCTTTCTTGTGGACTCCCTAGTTGTTTCTTTCCCTTTTCAATCATGATATTACTTTCTTCCCCCTTCAACACAGCCTTATAACATTGTGTTTGTGCTTCAGCATTTTTTCCCTTCTCCAGTACCATCTGTTGCCTCCTTGCTTTTCTTTGTTCCTGTTAAGTATCCCACATAGTTCAGTGCTGTACAATAAGTCTTTTACCACATATGGTACTCACCCTGACAAATCTACTACTGCTCTGCATATGTAAAAAGAGGGATAGCAGGAATTGGGAAGTAAGGTTACAAAGAAAGGCTAGAAGCCATAATTCAGCTTATAAAACTGAATAAACAATATAGTTAGGAAAAAATATTAACAAAAAAGGAAAACTGCAGCAAAAAGATAGACCTACTGTACAGGTTTTGAGTATATAGATACTCAAATACGAGATTGAAGCATTTTATTTGATGGGCTTATTGAATAGGCAGGTTTTAAACAACTACTTAATATGTCTTTGAACGTGTAAATTGCAGATACTGTAAAACACAAGCTGCAAGCTAAGGAAATTACTCAGTAAACTACTGAATTAATTTCTCTGACTGTAATCACAAGTGGACAAAAATACTGTAAAAACTTCTGTCACTGAAATTATTCCATGTTAGTTCTGTGGTAAACCATACTTCTTCACTTTCATGTCTTTATTTACTTTCTCTTATGCCTTACTTTTCTCTTATTTCCCTCTGACCCCTTTTTTACACACTCATCTTTTTTTTGTCTGGTTCTTGAGTTCTTTGTATGCAACCACAAAGCACCCTTTTGTTAGAATCCCTCCCCTGAAGCAGTCTGTCCTGCTCACTGTTAATAATACCTACAGCTGCTTATTCTGAGCCATTTGCCCTCTATCTTGCCTGCTCTTGCTGTTTAACTCAGTTGAGGACAATGACCGTATCTGGCAAATGTTACTAGTCACATGAATGGAGTCACCCTCAGGTGGAGTCCTGACTTTACCTGCTGTTTGTTGGCCAGAATAGCTGACCAGCTTGGTAGGGGTTGCAGAGCTTTTAGGAGCCACACTCCAAAGAGATGAAGATATATGAGAAAGTATGGTAACCACTTAATATCTGTCTGTAACAGCAGAGCTTCTGGGGATGCTAACTAGGATGCTGGTATGCAGGGCAAGATGTTGCTACTCAGTGTAAAGCATGTATGAGCGGTGAAAGAAAAGGCATTTTGCCAGCAGTGTGAATCAGAGACAGGTTCTCTTGAAAGACGGAAAGAGAAGTAAAATGGTACCTATCAGGAGAATGTGGAGCATTCAGGTAGAGATGGCAGCAGGATGCAAACATTTAGAATATTGATGTGACATAACAGTTACGTAAGTGTGTGCGTTTTTCCACAGAATGAATTTTAACATGTCTAAACCTGCACTGGGGTGTCAGTAGAACTGTGCAAAGCATAGGTAAGACGCTGACTTTGCACATGCATGATGGCTAATTGAGACTTTTATGATAGAGGAGAAGAATGAGTTGGCATATATCATGACTTAACTAAGACTTTGTCACAATCACAATGCTATCCTCATTAGCAATCTAGGGCAACATGGTAACTGTCAAAAGAGTGTAAAAGTGATTGGATACCAACAGTCATTGACTAGCTACCAAGGAGGTCACTGTCAAAATGGAAAAATATATTGAATACTATTTGATCTTTGCCTTTCACAAAGTATGATGCAGAAGGCATGCAGAGTGTTTAGACACCTAGATGCAGCTGTGATGACAATGAACAGTGCAGTTATCGCTATATCACTATAAAAGCAGCAAGGGTAAAATAGCATAAGGTGGCTATCATAATATTCCCTCTGCAGATTTACTGTATGTTTTGTTCTTCCTCACAACAAAAGGTGACAGAGACATTTGGCTACTATTTCACCAGCTGAAGGGGAAAAATAAAGACACACTGTTGAACGTGTTCATCTTCAGTATCTCTCCAGTGTACCATTAGTACATTATGTATTTTGATGTCCTTTTAACTAGGTGATATTTTTGTTCCTCATTGCAAAATTACAGTTGATATAGAATAAATGAAAGCATCAATAATACTCCTTTCTTGTTTTATAGAGCATTAGTGGAACTGAAAAACTAAACTGAAGGTTTGGATTTTTCCCCCCCGATATAAATATTGAACAAGTTTGCAGCTCTGCAAGGTTGTCTTCTTTTGTTTTCTTTTTTCTCCAATTTTGCAATCTCAAAAAAAAAAAAAAAATTGTCTCTTTCCCAGTTAATTGTTCTAAAATCTGTTGGTAAATGCATCAGTAAGTTGAATATGGCTTTAAATTAACAAGCAACATATGTCCAAAACATGGTGAAATTCTGCTGTAGGTCTTGTATTTCCCACAATTTAATAGACTTTCTATGGTGGTCTTAAAATACAGTTAGAGCCAGTTTCCAAAAGTTTAATTTTATTTTGTAAGATGTATAAAAATTTTTTGTTGGGTATCTACAGTGTGTAAATGTTACGATGGCACTGCAGTTCCCAGTTGTTAGTGAGGCAGGACATGCAAGAGAGGGTATGACATGAAAACAAATCCAGGCTTCATCTTGTGAATCCATTATGGAAGTGGTTTTGGCTGCTGGATAAGTAAATAATGCTCTAAATGAAAGTAGAGCTTGATTAGTGAGGAAAGAAAAGGCTTGACTAAAACCAGATCCATATAGAGATGATGTTTTAGCATGGAGAAATTAATTGTCTAATTGGAATAGCAAAATAATCCATTAGAACAAAGATTAAAAAGAGCTTTTTTAATTTGGCAAGCATGACAAAGGGATGATGAGATATCACAATTTTATTACTCAATGGAGGATGGAAACAAAGATTTACCTGGATTATTGTAGGAAAAAGGCCAAATTATATGAAGTGGAATAGTCCTACAACACTTAAACTTTTTTGTACAATAAGATTTTAAATACATATTTTTTAATATCCCCAAAATCCATTCTTTTTTCTACTGTTTAGACAGAGGATGGTGAAAAATAAGGATGCCACCACAGAAGGTTTAAGGGAACCTTACTACCTCAAACTGAGCTGATAAGACCTAGGACAATGTCTCAAAATGGTCAGAGATTCCCAAACAATAAGCAGCTGAAGTCACCTCGTTTGATGGAACATTATTGAATAAAGCACAGATAACCTTTGTACAGGCAGAATATTGCAATAAATCTCACAGAATCCAGTAAGGATGTACTAGAAATCCTGGTTTCAGTTAAAAATGCCTGGTTTTATCTTTCATGGAGTATTAAAATAAGCTTTGTATTGTTGTTATTCAAAATTAATTAGTACAGTCTTCCTCAGAATTTTGTTTGTGCAAAAAAGTATTCTGAAAGACTTATTTTCCAACAAACCATTAAACCTGAGTCAGGAGGATTCTTTTAGAGGTGAAATAGCTCCTGGTTTTGGCTCTGAGCACATCTTGGCAGGTATCACTGATCTAGACGTTGTATCAGTTCTTTTACAGAAGCTGCATAGTGAGGAGTTCCAAATCTTTCTTTAGAGAAAACAGGTGATGGAGAGGATTGGTGAGGAAAGAGGCATGCTGAAGCAGTCAGAAATAAATGAAAGATTACCTGATGGTCATATGACTTCACAGGCAACTGGATAGTAGGTGGTGGTTTTATTTGTTTCCCCCCCCTCAGCTGAGAGGCAAGAGTAAATGCCAGGCAACTGCAGCCCATTTTGCTCAGAATTTGTGCTATGTATTGTATACCTTCATCAGTTTTCTTATTCGAACTCCCGAGTTAGAGATCTAAAATAGTTTCTGGCTCAGAGAGGAAAGTCATTAGTTTAATTCCTATTTATTGATGCGTGAATGTGCCATTATTACCAAGGTCAACAGTGGCAAAGGCACCATCAATTTTGCTTGCCCCCTCATCTCCCCTTCAGTTTAAGAAGATAGATAGGGCCATTGATTCACTTTTTTATAATTGTGTCCTAATGCCTTCACAGTCTCCACTTTCACTCTGAACTCCTGGGGCCTTTCCACAGTCCTGTCCATTACCTGTACAGAAGTGCTTTCTTCTTGAGAATAATACTGAGCATCTCATCTTCCTGATCGCTTGTAGCAACAGTGTCTACAATGTGGTTTTGTGTGTAAAAGATTGCTTATTTTCATCAGTTGTAATTGGTATCTTGTTGATTTTGCTAAGTATATTCATTAGGGAAAAAAAAGTAAACAGGATTATCTGTTCATATTCTTCATAATATTTATTAGTTTAGGAACATGAGAATAATACAAACTAAACAAATGCCATTTCTATTTCTGTTATGTCTTCTAGAGATTCTGATACTCCATGTTTGTAACAATTTTCTTACTTTTTCAAAAAAAAATGCATATTTCTGTGTTTTATTGTTTTGGGTTTTTTTTCAGATGGTAGCCATCAATAGGCAGGTATGTGTGGATTTAACAAAGATTAAAAAAAGAACTTTAAAATATCATATTTTTCATATTTAGCCTAATGTTTTCAGTATTTAATTTTCAATAATTTCTCTTTCTTTGGACAGCTAATGTATTTTCAGTGTATTTTTTCAAGGTGTTGTCAACAATCTCTGCATAGAATTTTTCTCCTGAATGGAATAACTTCAGAAAGACATGTTTTGAAGGGCAAAATCTTTCAAATGTGTTTTGCAATGCAGTTATCTACATTAACTTAAATCTGTCATCTTGCTCTTCAGTTACCTATTTTTATAATCACTGGTTGGAATTTCTCATTGTCAAGACTGAAAATTATTATGTATTACTTTACAACTTTGCCATGTCACATTTCACTATCTTAGTGTTTCCTTAGTGTTAGATCTTTTTGAAAGGTTGAAAACTAACCCTTCTCTTCCTCTTCCCTCTGTGTGACAGGCACTACTAACCAAATCTGTAAATAAGAAAGAGTAGTTTTGTTTTGAAGAGTAATTCTGTTTTGAATTTGAATTTGAAGATTAATTCTGTTTTGAATTTAAGATATGTTAAATTTTTCTGATCCCTCTTGTTTTATTGACAAGAACTACAACAGATTGTGGAATAACCTTTTTTTTTTAAAAAAAAGGGAAAAAAAGAAATTACCTCCATCTTATCTTATTATACAATTTATGTATAGGACCCTTTCAGGAATGCAGTTATTGGGTTCATAAACTCATTAACACCTTCCTGCTGTTTCTGTTTCCCTGTTAGTTTCTTCATGCACTCTTTACAATCATTTTAAGTGTCAGAACATAGTTAGACTTACTTTCGCAAATATACCTATGGTGCTTCGAGAAATGATTACTCTCTGGGTGATCATGCAGCTGAGATCTCAAATCCTTCTGTCTCCAAGTGATTGATTCAGAAGCCTTACGTAAAAGAGGCCCAAATTATGTTTGCAAACATGTATGAAACTAGGCACAGAAGGCTTGACTACATGATGACAGTTTTCTTTCAGCACAAATTCTTAGAAATGTTTAGAAGGTGTATTTTTTAACATAAACATTCAAGATGTTAATACACAGTAAGAATACAAAATATGGTCATGTCGTGCCTCTGAGAACTACTCTTGGGAATGTCATAGGGGGAAGCTAAATTCAATGCCACATGRAAGTGTTTTTACTAGAAGTTTTGACATCTCTTACATCTAGTCTTACATAGACATTAGCATATGCTAGCATGAAATTGCAGAGTAAGGAGTCCATTTTTAGCATGATTCATGTGACAGTAGGAGTACAGACATAGATTAACTTTAATGGTGCTTTTAAAAATATTACAAAGCACTTACGTAGCTTTTCACATGTACATTAGGGAATAAGACTTGTTTGGCCTGACAAGTAGATAGGTGCCAAATATAGTGTATAGTAGGCGTATAATATGTATAAAAATGATTGCTTTCCCCCTGGAATCCATTTTCCAAATACCTTGAAAACTGCTAAAGAAAAAAACCCCTAGATCATAATTTAAGAGCTACCATGTATAATATTTGAAAGGTGGATTGAAAGTTTTAAATTACTATGGAAACTGAGATCAGACCAGTCACAGAATAACAATGCAATTCTCGTTGTACTTGCTCCTAAGACCATTAAAGTTAAACCGTCTTATGTTTCGAAGGCTAGTAGTGGTTAACTGATTACATGCATTGCAACAAACAGCTACAATTAAGCCAGCTTGTAATTCTCTTGAAAAGCGCATAAAGAATAAAGGACAGTTGAATTCGTAGTTTCTTCCTGCACTAGAAGATCCTTTTAAGTCCTGAAATCTCCAAAAGTTTGATGGGTCTGGCAATGATGATGTAATGGGGGGGAAAGTTACATACAATTTCCCTTTTCTTTATCTTCTTTGAGACCAACGTGAAGACAAATCTGAAACAGAAATACTTAGCATTAGTTCAACTGCAGATATTTGTCAGTTCTATTTCAGCGTGGTCTCAAATTATATCAAGACCTTGCTGTGCTCAGTGTAAATATACAAGGGCAGGGAGAAATGGCCCTTCCCCCAGATAATTGGCATTTTACAGGAAGGTCTGCATAGCTGTTTGCAAACAAACACCAGTTTGAGCTCTGTTCTAACAGCAAGACACTCCACTGAACCAGAGGCTCCATCGGCGTGCTGGCCTCACGTTGTGCCTGCTAGAATAACCCTCACTGAGATCCCATCTGAGGAACGCTCTGCATCTTACCCTAAGAAAAAGATGAGAGAATACATGCCTCAAACAAAAGCTGTCCTGCAATCTGGAAGAGCAGTAACAACCCATGTTATGTTGACCCAATGATCCATTATAGAAGCAGCCTTTTGTAAGTGACTCACCAGAGATATTTTTTTCACCCAGAGGTGAATCCTGTATTGGCTTTTTTGCTTCTTTGTTTTGAATGCATTGTTCTATTTCCAGAGAAGAAAGATGATCTAGCATCTAGTATTTTATGACAACACCTGCTAAAAAAAACCTTATTGAAATTTTTATTCATATAATACATAAAGGGTAAAAACACAGAATGACTCATCAATAAGATTATATTAGTCATTATAAAATCAGGAGTATAACTCATTAGATGTATAAAGATTAATCAGTTAGTACGAGGTGCAGCATCGTTCCTTAATTTTTGCAGATGGTAATGCATATTGAAAAAAAAAAAATCTTTATACATAAACAAGACAAAATTGCATGTCGCCTTATTAAAGTTCTTTTTTTCTAGCTCTCTAGAAGAACAATTCTAAGGGAACTAGAGCTATATATGGACTCTAGATAAGATTTACTTTTCAATTGCTTCTAGCCTATTTATCTTCACAAGCATTAAACCAACCCTTACAATAATTATGAATTAAGATATGCATCAAGTAATGCTTGTGTTCTTAATTTAAATGATTTTTCAAAGCCAACCTGGTTTAAAGCTTGGTTCCTAGTAAATGACATAATCATGTTTTCATATTAATAATTTTTATAAGGCAAATAGCTTGTAAACTTACACTCCAACATTCATGTTAGAATTGTAAGAGACAAGATGAAACATGATTTGAGTGCCACTGACCAGAAAAAAGTACACACTGGGGGTGGATTATTTCCCAGTTACACAACGCAATTTAAAATCTATGGGACAAGAGAAGGTTCACTTATTTCTTTTATGGTGGTAGCACTTACTTCTGAAAAGTGAACATAAAATGTGATTTGTTAAATCTGCACTGTTAGGGTAGCATACCTGCTGTCACCAATTTGTAACCTGCTGTCACCAATTTGTTATCTATTTTTCCTACATTTAGGATCCTCTGCTAGCACACACAATCTTTTCTTTTTTTCCAAAACAAATATTTTCTGTGCAATAAAAATTTTTATACCCCAACTCAAGTATTAATTGGATAAATTGAAAGTAAAAATCCTCCAAAGCCAAATTAACAAAATAGAGTTTGTTTCCATTCTCAGCTTCATCTTGTTCCTTCGCTTCTTTTTGCACTTTGTCATTATCTTGTGTCTTGCAGTTTTTGAAACCAATACATCCTCTGAGACCCAAACCAGGGAAAGCTTTATAATATCTGCACACAAATCCTGGCAGGCTGCTGAAAATATCTCCACTTCATGCTGTTATTTTAGTCTCATGACATGCTACTTAAACATGTAAAAAAAACTTTAGGTACTCAGATAGTCTGATGGACCAGAATGGGGTTGCAGTCAAGAAGAATTCCTTACACATTACTGTGGAATAAAATTCTTTTACCTCCTTCAGTACTTGCAGGGCAGACTGTTAAATGAGCAATGGTTACCACAACAGCAAATGCGATCTTCATGTTATTTGTCAGGGGAAAAAAAAAAAGTTTTTTGTGCAGGAGAAGAGGTCTGGCAGTATTGGAAGAAGTTAAATGTGCTTAACTCTGCCCTTACCCAGCAAAAACTGGTGTGGCTCATGTCACCTATCAGGGTCACAGGAGTGCAGTTATAATGTTTCCCCAATTACAAAGTTTCCCTGAGCCTGCCTTTGCCACTTACATTTTATGGCTAAGCATGAGGTCCTGAACTATGCATTTTTCACATTTTCTATGATCTTTTTATTTAAAGTATTGTCACTCTCTTTCTTGATTTGCTGCTTTTGTTTTTAGTGGGGTTTGGTTTGGGTGGGKTTTTTTTGCCAAAAATATGGTACCAATTACAAAATAAATACGTGGGTGATAGTAAAAAGCAGATGTAATGACATTTTTGTGAAAAATTGTAACTTTGAGAAAAGGCCATAAGTGAACTTATTTTAAAAAATAAAATAAAAGATAAATTGATTAGCTTTACTAATTTTGCTTTGAAAGCACTTTTCCTAGCTTATATTCATGCTCAGAGCAATACAATTCATTAGGAAAAAATAACAGATCAAGAAAGAAATAAAAACTTTAACTCCTCCTCTTGAATTTCAAAATGGATAGGAATTGAAACCACAAATTCTACATCCCTCTTAGGTTATGACAGGTAGCACAGCTATTTCATAGGTACAGCATATAGCATGAGGAACTTCATTAGACGTTATAGTTGCTTCAATGGGAAACCTGCCCACACAAGCTTGTAAAATCAGGAAAAGCTGCTAGAAGTGCTTGCTTTAAACATGCCATAACAATGATGGATCCCGTCAGCCACCCTGGGAAAGATTCTGCCTCTGTACAAAGAACTTTATTTTGTTACTGCCAGATTAAAAAAATAACACACCCCCCTCCATTCTGTATGCGCTCAATTTACCTCCTAAAGCACAGTTTATTTCACTGATATTACAGACTTCCTTGTGTCCCAGTGTGTAATGCTTATACTCACTTAGGGAGAACAGAGGGAAGTGTATGGGATGGACCTGCTGGTGACCTCCCAAATCAAGGCATCTGATGAGGAAGACTCTTCGAATTGGTATGCTATTTATTTTTATTGTGGATAACCATTTGTCAGATGTGTATGGTCACAGAATAGGAGAAAGGACTTCTGAAGCTGAGATGCAGCAAGAGATAAGTGTGAGGTAGAACAGAAACTAGTGGTAATAGCGGCTAAAGATACAGAGTAGCCAAAAGCTATAGAGCATGGAAAATGGTGTTAGAGAACGAGATTTATATATTCCTTTCAGCCACTGTATTGCTTACTGTTGATATTCCCATACACCATAGGCTTTAAACTCAGACTACAGGAGAGTATCAGAAGCAGATAATAAAAAGCATTTCATACTTTATCAACCTTGTACTCACTTCATGCTTTGTTATCAGTTACTCCATTACATCAGCATATCTGTCACCATTCCATGCATTCTATTTCTGCCTTAAAACTGACAAAGTCAGATTAGACTCTCCTGCAACTGTGGGTTAGATGGGCAATGGGACATCCCTCTCTCTCACACACACACTTACTTTAGTCAGTGAGTTATACTAGCACAATGTTGCAAAAAATATATATTTTACTTATTCAAGTTAAAGTTTTAAGAGGATTGTAATTTTAACATAACATCAATTTAAATATATGTTTTTCACTATCTGAATTGCATATAGTCATACAAACTTTCTGTAATGCACAATGATATATCACTGAAAGTTTTTGTAATTCCTTTGGCATGAAAGGCAAGAGCAATTAGATCTCTTCTGGGTCAGCTGGCAGTGGTCTTGACATACATATTCACCACACGTTACACAACTGTTTATTAGTTAGCAGTAGCTCAGGGTGATCTGAAATGCTGGGTTCTACCTTCAGGCTATAGAAAAAATGTAAAGTTGTTAGTAGGAATGCAGTATATAGATCAATAGTCCCAAAAACGGTTTGATGTGATGAGGAAGATGGTAGTTTTTCTGAAAAGGAAGGTGAGGGATTTAGCTCTTTTCCAGTGCTAGACAGCCAAAGGACAAAAGCTATATAACAGCTGAGAGCCRTCTTTTGGTTATTTGGTCCAACTGAATGCAATAGAATAACTCTTGTCACATGGAAGACTAATAAAATGGATGGTGTCTCTTCTCTCATACAAAATCTTAACAGAGTGACAGTGTGACAGGAAGTTACAAAAGGCATTTTGCTTAAATGATTACAGCAAAGTGAGCTTAATATTGAAATATCAACCTGACAGATAAATAATACTGTAATATTTACTGACATTCTGTCTTGGAAGGTGTTGACTTTAGTTTGCCAATGAGTCAAAAAAACCTGTAAGAACATAAAATAGGAATTTCAGACAACATAAACTGGTATTAAACTACTAATCAACTAACCAAAGGGTTTTCCTGGAAAATCCTTCAGAAATAAAAGACCACATGGCTTCTTAGGACTGTCAGTACATAAAGGATTTGATATTTAAGTAAGTCTCTCTCTGTTCTTCAGGTCATGGTAAGAGTCTCTTCCTCTCCTCCACCATGTATCAGATACCTAACCTTTCCCTTTGCTTCTGCATGTGTTGATCTTGCCCTTAAATATTTAATATCTTTGGACTTATTTTCATCAGAGAAAACAAGAATGCTTAAAATGTATTGTGAAATAGTAACTTCTTGTGATAATGTTCAGGTAGCTAATCATTCTTTGGAACTGTCCTCTTTTAGATTCTTAACTAACGTCTGAACTGAAAATAAATGTACTGAGATACATTGAATGTCTTAAAGTACGATATGATGGGCAAAATTTTAATCCCTTTTTCCTTAAAAGGTTAACTAGGCTATGCTGCAAATTGTGTGTATATGATGTACATATATTTTTATATCTATATATATACACACATATATATCTTTCCTGGTGAATACATACATCTTTATGAAGATCTACATGTGTGAACTTCTGAAGGAAAATATATCATGCCAGTCATACAGAAATTTATTTAATTAATATAAAAATTTTATAGCTCATCTTTGTTTTGTGTATATGCATATGTGCACAATACAAGCACACTTTTTTTTTTGTAGAAAACAGAATCTTAAAACCAATCTTTGTTATTTTTAAATATCATTTTCCACTGGAGAAGATAGAACTATTTGCATATTTATTAAATATATTTTACCAGAAAATTCACCCTATGATGCTGCATCTCATTGAAAGTCTATTTCTACAAGCAGCCGAGGTCATTATGTGGAAAATTCTGTACAAAAATATAATATGTATTGGCTACATTTAGAATAAACTATAATAGGAGCTGGTACAGATTTTGAGCCTTAGGCCATAAAATTCAACAAATATAATCATTTTTCTGGTAACACTAACATTAACTCAGTTTTGGAAAGCTGAGTAACTAGGCACACTGGTCAACTCTTAAAATTCAGTATATTTTGATAATCACATAATTGAATCTGAAATGTTTCATTTGTTCTTTATTCTGTGTGGATGGTATGTCAAATCAGTATGATTTAACTGTGCATAAATTCTGACATTTTAGGGACACTGACTATGGAAAAAAACATTATGGCATTTTTCAAGTTTGGTAGTACTTGTAGGTACTCTTGCAGGTTTGATTACAGACCTTCTGTGGGTGGAGTAATGCCACAGTGGCAGATCAACTGGTGGAAAAGGTGAGGAGACAGGACATCATAATAGATTCACTGGAAATATTCCCAGAAAGGCACAGCTTAATTGCTAGGTTGTTCTCTCAGGAGTACTTACCTCCTTTTCCTACGGTAAGCCGCAGATGTACAAGGCTACAAGTTGATAGAGCAATTTGACTAGCTTCCCTTTTCCACCACCATTTGGAGTCAGGTTTTTTAAATATTTATGTCTGGACGAGAAGACACACACCTGCTGGGATATTTAGAAGAGCACACTAACCCTGAAAAGCTCATAGGCAGAACTGCTTACCTCCCAGTTCTGTACTGGTTGCTTTCATTCCCACACTTGGATAGCATGTGGATTTCGAATGAGGGAGTTGCTAGAAAAGAAGACTTGCCAACAGAGGTAAAGAGCAGAACTGGATAAAATACAAAATCCTGCCTTTTTCTTCTTTCTTGACAGAAAATCTGTGCAAAACAGCATAGCATGAGATAAAAAGAGAGTAGATAGCAGAAGGAAAATACCTCAGGACACAGCAGAGAGAAGGATATTGTCAGGAATCTGTCTATTCCAGAATGAGGACTCAGACTTAAACACAAAGGGTGCATACATCACTGCAAGAAGGCAAACATATTTGCACATTTTCAAATGTATGACCAGATAACTGGTAATCAGCTAAATACTTAAAAATAATCAAATGGCTAACTAAGGAATAAAAGGCAGAGATTACAAAAAGAAATCTGTCATTTTTACAGGGTGGTTTCAAGCATAATACTATTTACAAGGATATGAGGTCACTGAAATACGACAGTGTGAGTTAGATCAGAGCCTGGCTGAGCACTGGCAGGAGAAACCTGTGTTTTGGATGTAGCCAGCAGGAAAACAAAGGGAAGGCACCAGCACTGTATGAACCGGCTTTATCAGCAACCCTTTGCAGCTGGTTGTACAAAGATGGGCCCGGCAGTAAGAATGCACCTCTGCCCAGCCACCGCTCTCTGTGATTCAGTACACTTACTGCAGACATCCCTGTACCTCTGGATGCATTAGCTGGAAGAATAGGATTTGACTTTATGACTAAGATATTTACAGCCCTGTCAAAACCCTGACTTTCTTTTGTACTGTTAGRAAGAAGTACATATCCTTTGGGAGGGTAGAGGGCTCTATATGAAAATGGTTAACTCAACAGAAAGATGCAGTAATGAAAAATGGGCAGTAAAGAAGGAATTATACTGGTGAATCCTAGTTTTTTGTGGCAGAAACTGATAGCTGTCAGGTTGATCAGTGATGATGACAATGGCCACAGGTCTATGTAAAGGAGTCCCAGAGCTTGCATCACTCTCAGTATCTCAGTGACTTGACAGGTATGTGGTTTTTGATACATCCCTGAGAATGACTCTGGAGGTAGTTGAAGAACTTATTTGAAACATCAATCTTTAATGAACACTGGGAATTTTTCCAGCAGCCTAGAGAAAGAGAAGTTTTTATTTAAGTTTTCCAGGTTCCTGACATAACACATCAAAGTTGCCCTAACAAAAATATTTGTACCTTTTCAATATATTTTTTAAATGTTTTAATTCACTTTTATTCCTATATATAAAAAAACTAAAAATCTTTGAATTACTCCACCTGTGAAAAAAGATGTAAGTCAGCACATATTATACCTTTTTTCCTTCGGCTGCATCGTATTCCCCTTGATCATCTTTTCTATCTATCTTTTCTCAACTCAAAAATAAAATAGCAATTAACTTGTATAGTTATGAAAAACACTGCTGGGGCCCTGAGTCCACTAAGAGGTTTTAACCTAACCAGCCCCACCTGGGATGCCCATCCACACCCCTGGGCACCCAGCGCCTGCCTGAGCTCTGCCACAGGCATTCCTGTGCCTTGCTCAGTCTCCAGCCCTGCCTCTGCCCCTGTCCTGTCCTCAGGCCTCTGTTGTAGTCCCCTCTCCTGCTGGTCCTGGACTGGAGTCCCTGGAAGGACCATGGTCCTGACTCACTCTTTTGCCTGGGACAGTCTGGGACTCTCAGTGGACCTTGCTGTCGGCACTCTGCTCTGCCTACCCTGCTCACACCATGGGGCTGTGCCCTGGTCAGGAGGAGCACTGCCCCTGCCTGAACTGGCTGCCAGCTTGTCCTCCTTTACGGAGCAGCCCCGCTCCTGCTGCTCCCTGGCAAAATTTTAGGCATGACAGAGAGCTGTTTGGAAACCAGTAGTCTGACACTATGATGTGCTGTGGTGTTGACTTTACCTCATTTCAGTGCAGTTAAGTAAAGGATGCTTTTAATATCAGAGAAGACTAGATAAAATATCTGCTATATTCCCATCTTTCAGTGCTTTTTGTAGATACTTGGAATTAAATACAGTAGTATCTTATGGAATTCCGTGGATTTTGTGAGACAGCATTTTTTTAAGAGCTGGAGTTAATTTTGAATTGGATGGCCCATGTCCAAATTTATACGAAGTGCAGAAGTCCAAGAAGTTCCCAAATAGTGAACTTTAAAGAAAAGATGCTGATTTTTGCAGTAGAACTATAATCATTCTTTGGCAAGGCAAGTAAAATCTTCTTGGGAGTACCTTCAGGAATCACAGAATATTGTCTGAGTTTATGTTGTGATATATCATTATATGACATGAATTCTTGATGCAAAACTCCAGAGTAGGAAAGTTGCTGTGTGAATGTTATAACATTCTGATTTCATAAGACATGAGAGGCGGCTTCTTTAAAGAAAGAACAAATACAAAAGAATATGGGAGTGGAGATATCAGTTGAGGAGACAGTGGCCACGTGTACTTGAACTGTTAGGGATTTTGGAAATACTGCATCCCATCTGTAGGAGAAGATCAGGTTTGAGGCCATCTAAGGAACCTGAACGTGCACAAGTCCATGGGACCTGACGAGATCCATTCGTGGGTCCTGAGGGAACTGGCGRATGAAGTTGCTAAGCCACTATCCATCATATTTGAGAAGTCGTGGCAGTCCRGTGAAKTTCCCACTGACTGGAAAAGGGGAAACATAACCCCCATTTTTAAAAAAGGAAAAAAGGAAGACCCGGGCAACTACAGGCCAGTCAGTCTCACCTCTGTGCCTGGCAAGATCATGGAACAGATGCTCCTGGAAGGTGTGCTAAGGCACATGGAGGACAGGGAGGTGATTCAAGACAGCCAGCATGGCTTCACCAAGGGCAAGTCCTGCCTGACCAACCCAGTGGCCTTCTATGATGGACTGACTACATCAGTGGGCATGGGAAGGGCTACAGATGTCGTCTACCTGGACCTCTGTAAGGCCTTTGACATGGTCCCCCACAACATCCTTCTCTCTCAACTGGAGAGGTATGGATTTGATGGGTGGACTGTCCGGTGGGTGAGGAATTGGTTGGATGGTCACATCCAGAGGGTAGTGGTCAATGGCTCAATGTCCAGATGGAGATCAGTGATGAGTGGCATCCTGCGGGGGTCCGTTTTGGGACCGGTACTGTTTAATATCTTCATCAATGACATAGACGGTGGGATCGAGTGCACCCTCAGCAAGTTTGCAGATGACACCAAGCTGAGTGGTGCAGTCGACACGCCTGAGGGACGGGATGCCATCCAGAGGGACCTGGACAAGCTCGAGAAGTGGGCCCATGTGAACCTCATGAGGTTCAACAAGGCCAAGTGCAAGGTCCTGCACCTGGGTCGGGATCAATACAGGCTGGGGGATGAAGGCATTGAGAGCAGCCCTGCCGAGAAGGACTTGGGGGTACTGGTGGATAAAAAGCTGGACATGAGCTGGAAATGTGCGCTCGCAGCCCAGAAGGCCAACCATATCCTGGGCTGCATCACAAGAAGCGTGGCCAGCAGGTCGAGGGAGGTGATTCTGCCCCTCTACTCTGCTCTGGTGAGACCCCACCTGGAGTACTGCGTCCAGCTCTGGAGCCCTCAGCACAAGAAAGACACGGACCTGTTGGAGCAGGTCCAGAGGAGGGTCACAAAAATGATCAGGGGAATGGAACACCTCTCCCATGAAGAAAGGCTGAGAGAGTTGGGGTTGTTCAGCCTGGAGAAGAGAAGGCTTCGGGGAGACCTTMTYGCAGCCTWTCAGTACTTAAAGGGGGCTTATAAGAAAGATGGGGACAAACTTTTTAGCGGGGCCTGTTGCGACAGGACAAGGGGGAATGGTTTTAAACTAAAAGAGGGTAGATTTAGACTAGATATAAGGAAGAAATTTTTTGTGCTGAGGGTGGTGAAACACTGGCACAGGTTGCCCAGAGAGGTGGTAGATGCGCCATCCCTGGAAACATTCAAGGTCAGGTTGGACGGGGCTCTGAGCAACCTGATCTAGTTGAAGATGTCCCTGCCCATGGCAGGGGTTTGGACTAGATGGCCTTTGAAGGTCCCTTCCAACCCAAACTATTCTATGATTCTATGATTCTATGATATTGGAGCCTCCAATACAGGGTTAATGTTCACTGAAGTGAGTTCAGCAGAAGGCCCCCAAGCTGGCCAGGGGCTGGAGGAGTTGTCCTACCGACAGTGGCTGAAGGAGCTGGGCTTGTTCAGCTTGGAAGAGAGTTTCGGGAGGACCTCTAACAGCAGCCATTCAGCATCTACAGGTGGTCATCAGGAAGACAGAGAGAGGCTCTTCACAGCAGTGCAGAGCGGAAGGCTGAAAGACAACAGGCAGAAATTGAAACGAGGGATATTCAGGTCAGATGAAAGGAAAAACCTCGTCCTCCATGAGGACAGCCAAGCTGTGGAACAGGCTGCCCAGAGAGGTTTCGCTCTCTCCGTCCTTGGCAGTTTTTGAGATTGCCCTGAGCAATGTGGTCTGACCCCAGAGCTGGCCATGCTGTGAGCAGGAGATTGGACTAGAGACCTCCTGGGGGCCCATCCAGCCTGGATGCTGCTTTGGTCACACTTCACTTCTCATTTAATGCAGTAATAATATTATAGCTGGCAATAATATGGTTCATAATATATTGTTCATAACAATATGGCTCATACAAATCAATGAAATTGATGTAACCATCAGCAAAACATTTCATTTTAGACAGAACCCACCGATGTTGATTTGAGCCTGTTAGCCTAACACAGGGAGAGAGAGTGGGCAGGAAGGAAATCAAAAGAAAAACCAAGGAAGTATACATCCAAAATCACAGGTGGAGAAAAAAAAAACACCTTTTTATCTTTTATCTTATGTTTAAGACAAAAAAAGATTTTTAAGTCTCAGG
Source organism: Phoebastria nigripes (assembly GCA_035582835.1). Lineage (NCBI taxonomy): Eukaryota > Metazoa > Chordata > Aves > Procellariiformes > Diomedeidae > Phoebastria > Phoebastria nigripes. Next base: position 28,713 of record JAYKAV010000048.1, on the reverse strand, counting down.
ACAGTACTTTGCAAGACAGATAAAATATTCCTTTGAATTTTCAAAAGTCGTATCTTAGATTTAAAGTGAAGTGGCTGCAGTGTCATTTTAGATTTAAAATAAGAACTAGAGCAAATCATTTTGTTGCAGAAACAGGATGGTTTACACATACTGAATAAAGAGTGTGTGACAGTTTAACGTTTGAAATTCCTAAGAAATTGTTTCCTGAGAGTTATGCCAGGGACAGCAATCAAACAATTTTACTCTCCCTCTAAGCGTCTGATATATGTTTAATGCATTTACAGATTTGGTGGGCTCTGAAAAAGGGTTGGGATATTAAAAAAATATTTTTGTTAACATCCTGCCTGCAAAATTGGCAGCAGTTTGTTCATTCAAATCTTCTAAAAGATTCAAAGTTTTTCTTTTCCTCACTGCCCCCTAAAGCATTAATTTGCTGCTTTGGATGACTTTCTAAAGCTTATAATTGGACCATCCACAGGAGCTAATCAGCTATCACAAAAATCCATGCAGATGAAGATCAGGGAGACAAGTTCATGGCTCAAAAGCATACATTTAAGAAATCCAGCTCCCTTTTTTTAATAATAAGAACAGCAATTAAAATCATCTGAGCGGTTTAACTTTATCCTTTTCAAAGGCTTTAGACTCTGCTTGAGGGTGAAAAAAACCTGAAAAAAAAACCATAAGCCCCCTTCTTTTCCCCGCAGAAAACCCGAGCGAAAAGCGCTCTCCAGCCGCACGGGGGCTACGGGCGGCGCTGCAGCACCGCGAACGCCGCGCCGGCCCCAGGCCCGCCCGCCGCCGCCTGCCTGCAGCTGGAGAATTCGCTCTGCTGCTGCTCCTGACGCTGCGTACCGGCCGGCCGCGACGCGCTCTCTGTTTATTATAGTACACAGGCCCCCCAGCCCCTTTGCTTTCTTACACCATAACGCCAGGAGGCTGAAAAAAGGCACTCTAAAACCTTTACTTTTCAAGAATCAGCTTTCCAGCTTGTTATAGCTTTCTTGTCCTCGCATCGGCTGATGCTTGCTCTAATTTAAGAGGTAGAATTTAATTCAAGACTTTTACTGTAGCTACYGCCATGACTTGCATTAAATGGTGCAAGCTTTTCCGGAACCATAGCACAAAGACTAAAATTGGCTTTGTCTGTTGATTTATTTATATCTTTATTTTAAAAAAAAAGAATATTTGTTGTATTTCATTGTGGCTCAGAGTGCATTCTTTGCTGAAGAGAGCACAAAATAATATCTTTTCGTATAGTGCCATTTGACTGAATCTATCATTTGTGTTTCTTTCTATCTTAGGACATTGTTAATGTAAAAAGAAAATACTGTGCAGTAGCTGAATTAGTATGATTGACAAAGCGGCTGCTATAGTATAACCTTTTTTAAAAAAACTTTTGTTGAATTTCTGCCTCATAAATAAGTGGTGTACTTGCAAACCACTTGTGATCGCACTCCTGAAAATAAATTGCTGTTCCAGATATTCTGTCCTTCCAAATAACAGTGTGTGTTTATACATTTGACAAATAATGTTGCATATTTCCCAGTGACCACAAAAGAAGTAGGAGATTATAAGGATACAGAATTTCCAGRGATGCTATTTTTCTCCATTTTTCCTTAATACCAGCTGTCTTCCTTTTCTTCTATGTTTGCCTCACATCTGTAGGATGCAACATATGCAGTGGACTTACAATGTGGCATATTCCAGTCTGGATTTGATCTCATTCAGGTATTTTTATTATATGAAAAACCATTATAGGATTTGTTCAAACACACTGTGTTGCAAGGAATGGATGTTAAACACCCATGGCGCTCAAGCAGCTGTGTACAAACTTCTTTATTCAGATCAGTAAAGTAAAAAGGGCTCAAAATGTATAAGATTACTGATATGTAACAATACAGATTAAAATAAAAATCTAAATTTCATCCAACCTGCCTTCCCTTTAYATGTCTTCTGCTACTCAAATGCACTGCCAGTATGTCAGCTTTTGGATTGTCTGATTTAATTTTGCAGCTTCACTGCCTAGCGAGGGCTAATCTTCTGTGTGAAACACTGTTCCCCATTGAGGTAGTGCCAAGAATACAAAGATATATAACCCTGGTTCCATAGTCATACAATCTCACCATGCACAAATCAAAAAAGTCAATCTTAGAGCATCTGCTGGCGTTCACCTACACTTACAGCAGAGAGCATGAGTGCTTACTGGATGCTAGAAAATAACACATAGAGGTGAGTGCCATCTCTGATCCCAAACTAATTACAACGCTCTAACTTTTTGATTCAACATCAGAACTGAAAACTGATATTGACTTATGCATTTATTCCCTTATCATTTAAACATAGTCATTTTCTGTGTGCTAGCACTAGTAACAAATGTCAGGAGTTAAACATAGTCTTTCAGAAACTGGGAAATATAACCACCATCCTTCATTTACACTAGTTATGAGAAATTATTCAAGCTTCTTTGCGCAAACTGTTTAGATGAAACAATACCGGCTTCCACCTTATGTGTTCGACTGGACATTCGTGGGCTAGCAAATTCATATTCATTCATTCATATGAAGCTTTGAATGTAGAAATGTATGCCTGGATACAAGTGCCTAAGATAGCAAATACGATACACAGTTAGTTATGTACTGGAACACAGGAGAATGGCTCYGAGAGTCATAAAAATCACAGAAATTAGAGCCAGAAAGGATCTTGAGTTGTTTATCCTTTTCCACCTGATAAATGTTTGCCTAAAATCTAAGAAAGAAAATTTGCTCCGGGTGCCAGCTTGAAAGATTTTTGGAGGAATGATCAAGGAAATTGTTGTTTGCTTTCTGCTGCGGTTCAGAAGCTTGCTCATTCTTTGTAAGTAAAGAGATTACATCAAAGACATCTGACTCCATCACCACCTTCTTCCTAACAGAATCAATACACAGTGTCCTGAGCTTTGACCAAGTACTCTGGTCAAAGACAGTAAAATTACTCTGTGAAATGTCATCTTTACCTTGATTCCACCAGATAATGATTTCAGTATTTTTCTGCCAGACAAAGGTGACTAGTTATCTTCACATCTCAGGAGAGATGTCATAGTTGCAGTTCGTGGATAAATGAAAACTACAGGGTAGTGGTAATTCCTGACATTAACTAGGTGCTGGCTGTGGATCAAGATCCTTCAGCTTAATCTGTCTTGCACCATTAACAACTTAGAACTGACTATACTTTGTAATGGGTTATGCAGAGGTTTTCCTTGATGCTACTGCTTTTAGATTAGGTGACTTATTTACATAAAGGGCATGCCTCCGCTAGCAATTCCAATGGACAGTGTTTGTGTGCCTCTTCATATGACAGTGACGAATGCTGGGAACATGTGATGCTAGTATTCCACACACATGTTAAAAGTAGATGGGAAAACTTCTGTCATGATTTTAACAAAAMCCAGGTTTTTAAATTCTGCCTTCTCTACAGAAAAAAAATGAAAAGAAATGCTATTTGGTAAACAGTACCTTTTTTTGTTTCCACAAAACTGCTTTAAAATTTAATTATTAATTTGACAATGATCTTTGCTTATTTCTTTTTCACCAAAGCAGCCACTTGTACCAATAATGTACTCACCTGCTGCAGCTGGCTAGGCTTTTCATCTCTGTATTGCTTGCTGTTGCTCATAACTTCTTTCTCCAGACATAGGTGCAGTTTGCAACATACTGATATTCCTCTATTAACTCTCCACCTCCTTTGAATATGACAGTTCCACAAGGTATCCTGATTCTCTTGCAGCTGTTATACTCCTTCGACTGCTGCTTTCACAGACTCATGCTCTTAAATATAGCCTATAGTAGGTGTTGTTTCCTATACTCCACAACTGCTTGTGTGATATAATAGCTCGGCAATATCTTTCACCATACGGAGCACTGCAAGCAGTTGATGAGCAGCATTGCTGTCCATGAAAAATTGTTTTGAAGATGCATTCTTCTGAACATACATTTAATGTTAAAGGATAGAAAAAGCCTCAGATTAGAATTTCAAATGGTGAAGTTGTACTGATTTACCCCAGTGGGGCATCAAATGCTGCGGGCTTTTCTTTTGTTTGTTTTTGACATGCATATATTCACAATAACCTAGCAACCAAGATAAACTTACCAGACCGTTCGGTGTCTAATAAAACTTGCAACTTCCATTGCTGTCAGGAAGAGATGTGGTTCTCAGCTACAGTAGATCATGGTACAAGCTGCACAGAAAATTCCTCCTTTAATTTTTTTCTAATCTGTAAAATATTACATCCACAAAAAGTGATTTTATGTTTTCAAACATAAATATAACAAAATGGCAAGCAGATTCTAGGTAAAATAATGCTGGCCTTAGTCTGCTATATTTTATGTCAGTTGAAAAAAGTAGAAACTCTTCAGAATCCAAAGAGTGATGCTGAGGGAAAAATAGTAGGAGAGCATTCTGTAACATATAAGCCTATTAATTATTAATATGATTTAAATAATGGTGACTCATGTTCTGTCATTGTCGAATATTAGCTTGAGGGGAGCTATTGTTTCACCTTTATTGTGGGCTGCCTTTCTTTTTCTTTGCTTTCATAGCATATCTTACTCCCTTTTGTGTCTTGTTTCATTTTTATGTGTGAAGCAAAATCACTGTAGAGGATCCAAAGCTAATTATATCTTCATTAATATCAGAAAAAATATCTTAATAATAAACAGAAAAATCAAGAGATTTAAATAAGAGGAAAGATTAAAAGACAATAAAATATGTATTTTTTTAAGAAAAAATGCATGCCCAGAGGAAAAATCAATAATTATATATACTTTAATCTTTATGTTTTTATGCAAATTATGGGGAAAAAATCTTAAGCAATATAAATTAACAAGAAAGACCAGGTGTTCAGCATTAAATAGCTAATTCCAAAGGAACTGTGCTGATACATACTGCAAATGTAGCTAAAAATGATTTGCACAGATGTATACAATTTAATTTGTCAAATGGGCAGGGCATTTACCTTGATCTGTCTGTTGCCATTGGTATAGACAGATATTGTGATGCAGAGGGCTAAAGTTACCTTTACTGATGATTCTGAAAATGTGGTCTGTGTGCTGGTGAGTAGTCTGTGAGGCCATAATAAATGGTCTGTATTTATTCTGTGCGTGCTAGTCGTCAAGAAATTTTAAAGCTGTAATTGATGCCTGTCATTGTTTCAGAAAGTTTTACTGATCTAGCCTGATTCCTTTCTGCATATCCTAGACTATGACATTTCACCGAAATTCATTACTTCACACATTGTGTTAAGGCATATCCCTTAAAAAGACAACTTTGGTTTTGAAGACTTAAACTGAAGGGCAACCATYATATCCCGAAGTCATTTGATTCAGTGTTTAATTATCCCCACAAGTTGGAACAAATCACCAAGGAAATTAACCCATGTTATGCACAAAGTCCATTGTGTATGTGATGAAAGGCACTACTCCCTGAGGAAATAATGTGATTTAAGGAGTAAGAAACAGAAGATGCAATCTGTTTTATACAAAATTCTTGTCCATTGGTACTAAGTGATCCATGACATCTTATTATTTGGGGGGACAAAATATTATCAATAGGTTGATTGTGGACTTTTTAAGTAACAGCTTTCTCCAAGTGCTTGTAAGTAAGGTTAATGATTATATTATTTGTCTTCACTGAGCCTTATTATTTTACTATATATATGCAATGCATATATTGTATTATTATATTTTATTTATACTGTATATATATTTCAGGGAGGGGAAGGAATGGAGAGAGAGAGAAAGAGGGATGCCCCATATGTTGAAGGACAACAGGGAATTCAAAGCAAAGAACAAAAATTGAGTCGCTAACTAGGGTGTTACGGTGTTTCTGATTTTGTAGTGCAGTTATCTGAATGTTACATATACCTTTGTTATCTACATGTAAAATATTTTGCAAATGGAGGAAAGGATTGGGTTTTATCTTGTTTTCCAGCTTGGAGCCTCATCCTACTAACAGGACTCTTGCCATTTATTCCTAAATGAGCAAAATATAGTTTTTAGCTGTTCTTAGTCAGCTAAAATGGCTCTAAATTTATAGTAATTATGCTATCTCACAACAGATTCTGGAAAAAAAACTCTTTAAAATATGCACTTGATTGTTTAAGTGGCTTAAAAATCACCAAATACRTGTTAGCATTGATCCCACGACTGGGACCATCCCTGACTTTTTCATTCGTTTATTGGCTTCTAATAAATTCCTCCAGGGTTCCCTCATACTTTTATAGCTGGTCTGTCTTAGTTAGGTATAAGTGGATCAGGATGTTCAAGGGCAGCTTCATGAAATAGTATAAATTTGCAATACAAGCCTGATAGAAAAAGAAATCAGAGCTGAGGAGGAATTGCGTCTCTACGTTTGAGAATGATTTAAAACTTTATACCTGGATCTCRTGGGGAGTTGATAGTCTATGCACTGGCAACTAGAAACTCCAATCAAAACCCCCCACATGATGAATACTTCACTCTACAGGTTAATTTCATCTTGCAGATACTCAGAAACTTTTCAAACTATCTTTTTTTAAATATTTCTTAGTAGGAATGGATACAGTAAAACTAGTTCTACCAACACTGTGAACAGTGTATATTTATATTTTAAAAGGAATCACCGACTCATTAAAATACGGTATTGCTAGCATATTTTTAATAAAAGCTTGTAAATAGGCCAATCTAACTCCTCCTTTCTTGCTGACCATTAGATAAAGTCATTGTTTTGTTTCTGAAACACTATAAAGTTATAGGAGAGACCCCACTCAGTACCTAATAAGCAATACATAATGTCTAAAAGTATGAAAAAGCTTTTTCATAGTTTGTCAGCTGAATAAACAGACACATTTTCCAATGTTTTTAAGTTTTTGAAAGATTAGAAAAACAATTAAGTTATTGTGGATAAAAGGCTGCTGCACAGCAGCTGGGCCATGATAGTATCGATTTGCTAGTGTGCAATGGTAAGTGCAAGCAATTCAAGTTTCTTTTAATCTTTCACTGTAGATTAAGGTAACTCCAATTACTTTGTTTTCCGTGATGGAGTGATACTACATATATTAAAATTTACCATTSATAAACTGGTATGTGATAAATTGTTCATGTAGCTAAGCCATGAACTGTGTTCAACATCAGGTTGGATGGGGCTTTGAGCAACCTGATCTAGTTGAAGATGTCCCTGTCCATGGTAGGGGGGTTGGACTAGATGATCTTTGAAGATCGCTTCCAACCCAAACCATTCTATGATTCTGTGATTCTGTATAAGGACTGTTGTTCCTAGGTTACATACATGGTTTTAAACACAAGATCCAGGTATTTTAAAATCCTCTTATAGTGTAGAAGTCTCTAAGGAGACAAAGAATGCATTACACTGCCATAGAAGTGGTAAAGGAACCTTTGTTATGAAGAAATCTTGAATTTTTTTCCTTTTCTTAAGGAAATCATGTTACAGATTTCAAAGCTTTTCAGCTCTATTTAGATTGCTAGCAGCATAAGTGTTCTTATATCAGATATCTCTGATTCTGCACAGAAAAATTTGCTATGTCTAGTTTTATTGTTGATTTCAATAACAGTTACAAAAGAAAAAAGTGTTTGCAGATTAGCTCATACTGGAGCATAAGCTGGAGTAATATTTGAATTGCAGTTACATTTGTGCTGTTGGGCCAAGTTGCCTCCTGTGTATTTCCATTAGCTTTATTAATGTTTTATGGRAAATTAATCTGGATCATTTTCTTTTATATAAATTCTGATTGTGAATGGATATCTTACTACAGGATGCTGAGAGGGCTGGCCAAGAAAAATGTTAGCAATGTAATTCTAAGCCTACTAACTTGAGCCACGTGTTATGATTTTAAAGTAAATTATATAGCTGCATTGGCAAACTATCTACGTTAGTTAAAGTCCTGGTTTGCGTGCAAATTAGGAGACTGAAATTATTCATATAGTTGGTGAGATAGGCTGCAGTAAAATTAACTGGACTACTTTCAGGTCATACAATCTCAGAAGTCACACTAGAAGATAATACAAAACACCCTGTCATCATTGGCTTTAATTTAAAGGAAAAGTGGCCATTTTGGGGGGGGRAAATATCTTGACCATAATTGTTAATTGAAAACAGAATTGTAGATGAATCTAATCTTAATGCAGCTCAGCATCTGCATGCAAAATGAAGTCAGGAGACTAGCAATTTTGCTGTTAAGGTATATTCTATTTTTAATTCATTTGATTAGAAATGGAGTTCAATAAACATGTTCCATGAAATGTTACGTCATCTAGTTGTTACAGAAACCAACACAAATCGTGGTTCAGAAGATCTAAAAGGAGAGAAGATGGTTTTCCTGTAAATTCAATTTTCATCTTAATTTAATTATTAATAGCATTTATTAAACAGCACAAAATGTGCCACTATGTGTCTGGCTACATCTTCCCTCCAAAATATGTGTATTTCTGTAAAAACTTGAGCAATRTTCTTCGCAATGGTATCCTGAGGTAGTCAAAACAGAAACGGTTTTTTCCTCAGTATTAAAGCCAACCATGTGTTTCCTCAGATATGGCGCACAGTTCCTGTACACAAATGCATGCAGCATGGGGAACAAACAGAGCAACGGTCTCATTGGGGTCATGGGGATGTGGTGGGATGGAGTGCTGTGATGGACAGATACAAGCTCTTTAGGAAGGACCAGGCAGGATGGTGAGGAGGGGGATCTGCCCTTGATGTGAGAGAGCAGTGGGGATGTCTGGAGTTCTGCCTATGGGTGGGYGATGAGTCAGCAAAGAGCTTACATCTCAGGATTAGTGGGTAGAGCAACATGGGCAATGTTCTTGTGTGTATCTGCTACAGACCACCTTATCAAGAAGAAGTTGATGAGGCCTTCTTTAGACAGCTGCAAGGAGCCTTATGGGGGGCTTCTATCACCCCAATATCTGCTGGAGGGACAACACAGCAGGGCACAAGTAATCCAAGAGGTTTCTGGAGTGCATTGAGGACAACTTAACACAGGTGATCAAGGAGCCAGCGAGGAGTGGTGCTCTGCTGGACCTCATACTAACAAACAAGGAAGGATTGAGTGGGATGTGAATTTTGGGGGCAGCCTTGTCTGTAGTGACCATGAGATGGTGGAGTTCAGGATCCCAAGAGGAAGGGGCAGGGCTTAAAGCAGATTCAAAACTCTGGACTTTTGGAGGGCAGACTTTGGCTTGTTCAGGGACCTGCTTAGGATACAGTTTTGGTTATACAGGATCTCCAATATCTCTATGGGATATAGCCTTGGAAAGACGGGAGATCCAGAAGAGCTGGATGCTTTTTAAGGATCACCTTCTGCAAGCGCAGCTAAACAGGGAGCTTCTGTCTAAACTCAGACATGAGAAGGAAACATACAAGGGGTGGAAGCAGGAACAAGTGACATGGGAACAATATAAAGATACTGTCAAAGCACGGAGGGATGGGATTAGGAAGGTCAAAGCCCATCTGGAGTTGATACTGGTGAAAGGCAACAAGAAAAACTTCTACAGCAGCAAGAAAGGCTATGAAAAATGTAGGTCTGCTGTTGAATGGGACAAGGGATCTGATGACAAAGGAGATGGAAAAGGATGAGGTACTCAGTGCCTTCTTTTCCTCAGTCTTTATCAATAAGACTGTCTTCAGGCCCCTGAAAGCAAAGGTAAAGTCTAGAACAAGGAAGACTTACCCTCAGTGAAGGTGTTTGCTGATGATACAAACCAGAAGTGGTTGATGCACCAGATGGTTGCCCTGAGAGGCTGTGTTGTCTCCATCCTTGGAGATACTCAAAAGCCATCTGGGCATAGCCCTGGGCAACCTGCTGTCAGTGACCCTGCTTGAGCAGGGGGGTTGGACTAGATGATCTCAAGAGGTCCCTTCCAACTTCAACTATTCTGTTTTTCTTTTTCAGTTATGATATTTTCTTATTTAGCTCTTCTACTAAGGGCTAATGCCGACCCTTCCAGGCCTGGGTTTCCATTTAGGCACCTTGTTCTAAAAGACACTTACATTCTGTTGTTATGCAAGGTTGCTTATCTATTTTTGTAGGAGTTCTACAACAGAAGACAACAAGCTGAATAAGATTGGATTGTACAGACGAAAGGTACTTTATCCCAAATAGCTGCCTGTAACAATCTGAGTCTGAAGAGAAATTCATCCTAGGCTTATACATCAACCATTCTGAATGTGTGACATTACCAGTCTTTGCAGTAACAGGCAGATATATGGGTTCAGATGGAGAAAGAAGCCTGCCTAAACCCCCAAGGAGAAAAACCTAGTGCTTGAATAAAGATTTTCATCCCTGCTACTTTAGGTTTGCAAACCCTAAGAGCACATGTATCTCAAAATACCATGTCATGGGGACATAAAAACTTCTTTTAATCTATCCAGTATAAATGTGTAATAGAACATTAGATCTGAGGAAGCTACACTTTGAAATATATTCTTCCACAAGTGAATTCAGAATCTTCTCTGGCAGACTGATTCTCGTTATGACAAAGAGTTTAAGGCACCTTCTTTACAGTCATATGACCAAGCAGAGTGGAGAGGCTTGGAAGAAATGGTATTAAGCATTATTAAGCGTTATACATGAAACATCAGCTATGACTCATTACCCCAAATTTCATTCAACTTGAATGGTTGTGGAAAACTTTTTTTCCAGGGAATGAAAGAGAAACCACTTGAAGTATAGGAAGCATGTAGTAAGGATCAGGAAGTCACTAGTAAAAATCATGTTACCTTTCATGCCAGTTGTGATTGTTAGTTTCCCACTAAAATTAATTCTGCTTATTTCTTTTTTTTTTTTTTTTTTTTTTTTTTTTTTTTTTTTTTTTTTTTTTTTTTTTTTTTTTTTTTTTTTTTTCCTTTTTATCCTTTTTTCCCCATTCAAACAGTCTTGAAATA
>JAYKAV010000048.1:0-17785 GCA_035582835.1 Phoebastria nigripes | reverse complement strand
TTTTTTTTTGTGTTGTTGTTCAGACTGTTTCTTAGTCCGTATATTCTCTGATGATACAGTTACTGTTTTCATAGGTGGTCAGACAACATTCATACTGGACTTGCGTCATTTTAGCTAGTACTTATACTAGAGGAAAATGTCATTGGTCATTGGTTCATATCTTTATCAGTTATGATATTCTAATGTTCTATTCTAATCATGATGCTATGAGGCAGGACTCGTATTATTCTTATGAAGTTAAAGAAAAAAGATTGAAATACAGGAAAAAATGTCTTGTTCCACCTGACACAGGACGTGAATATAATAATATCAACTTCAAGCTATGAAGCATTGGAGATATTTGAGAAGAGCAGCAGTTTAGGGTAKACTTTGGTACACATCTGCTCTGTGCTTCCATTGTAGGTATGAATAGATAATCTTATATGAAAAATCCCTATACAAGTAAACAAACCATTAGGGTCCCATCCCCAAATGGGATGCAATTTGCTCAAAAATAACAATCTTGACTCATCTTTGCAATGTTTGTAGTGATCTTGTTTATTTAGACTGTAAACTTTTGGTAGCAAGAACTACCTGTGGCCATAGGATTTTAGCCTCACCTGGGCCTAAAGGTACCATCTGTGATAGAAGCAACCAATAACACACTCCATTCAGAACCAGTGACTACAGGGAGATGAAAGATGAGCATATTTTGACATGGAAACCTTCCCTGACATATTGTATATCTAATGTGCGTACTACTTTGTACATTTTGGAAAAATCTGTGTTTCTTTTCAAATAGACCTTATTTTCAGTGGACTGAAAGAATGGGAATGAGTAAATGAATATTAATTTACTTGGAGCTTAGGGAACATTTTACTTCTATGTTTATGTTTGCCTAGCTTTGGTCTATTGTGTTCCAAAAAGCACAGTGGAAATTATTTCAAAGACCCAGTGAGAGACAATAAAATTAACTTCTGGGCTGGTGATAGCACCTGTAACTTTCACTGAAGAATTCAATAGAAGTTGCAGGTGCTCAGGACCAATTTGGATTAGTCACTAAGAACATGCATGGCAAATCTTACTTTAAGGTGAAATGGCCAAGTAATAAATCCCTTTATAAAAATTATGAGAGAAGCTTAATGATGGTGGAGTGAATGCTGTTGCTGTTATAAAACTTTATGCTTCTTTGCAGATTGGTGTATACACTTAAGGCAAAATGTATCCTTATATTTGCCAAATTACATGATTTTGTGATGGCAGATCCATATTTAGTTATTAATCGTTCGTATCCCTTGGGATCGATACCGGCTAAATCCACCTCTCTAGAGGTGGATTACACAATTAATCCTTTTTACCTGTGATTTAACTCATTTCCCTTTCACTTAATAAAATACCCTCACCAATAACAATACTATGTTAAAACATATAATGATACTTCTACTTTTCCAGTAAATTAGTCTAACTAGCCTATTATGTTAATACAGGAGTTATTAAGTCACTCATTAATTCTGTCTGGAAGTATGACACCCAAGGAAGCAATTTGTGTTTGGTATAATTGCCGTCATTTGAAAAGCCATTTTTATGAAGCCAATTATTTTTTAACACATTCACTTCCTTCTTATCAATCTCATAACTGATACCATTTTCCACCTGCTCAGCAATCTCATCTCCTAGGTTCAAGATTAAATCATGCTGAGGTATCACCTAACTCTTTTCCTTGATCTATACCTTGCCTTCTGATAGTAAATCAGCCTGTAAGCCACTATACCATTTACATGTCCTTGCCGTGCCAGATAGCAACGCAAGCTTAATGTTATAAAAACATAAAATCATTCAGCACCAATTACAGAGTTGCAGAGGTGCCGTTAGGTAGCTGTGACTGATCAATRAAGACTTTCTATCTGGAGTTCCCTGATGAGAGAAATATCTTGGCTCTCGACCTTGCACTTTACACTTCATTCTGTGATACATGGTATGTCAAGATATAGCAGATGGTGAGGGATGCAATGGGAGGTGACTGCATTACACCCTATTCTCAACTGCCTTTGACTTTAACTGCAGCATTTACATTACTCTGTCTTTGCCGCATCAACTTGAGAACTGAAATGTTGTGACTGGCTCTCTATCACCTCTGACCATCATTTTTTGCATTAAACTCACTTCCCTGTCTGTCTTTTTCTGCTTTCCTTTCACATAGCATTTCCCCACTGCATTTTCTTTCTTCTATTAATACATATTCCAGTTTCTTCTCSCTCAAGGGGATTTTCTTTGTTGTGAAATTTCGTTCTTTTGGTGAATCAGTTTGACGCTTCTTCAGAGAAAACATTCTCAGTGGTGGTGAAGGGGCAAGTCACAGATTGGTGCTAGCTGTACTGTCCATCAAGAGAAGCAATAGTGAAAAGTAAAACAAAACAAAACAAAACAATCTATAATGCAGTTTTCCAGTATGATTTGTCCCCTGCAGTCGAAAAAAAAGGAACTGCAGACCAATTTTTCATAGTCTTAACTGCAAGTTAAATGAAGGATACAGAGTAAACAACAGATATTATTTTCAGGAGCACATGGATTGTGCACAGGTACCCCTTTTATTTAGAGTTTAAAATAAATGATGCTGCAGCTGTTCATGAGACTGAGATGTTGCTATTTTAATAAAATGCCTGACTAGCGTAAATTGTATTAGGTGCAAATTACTGTTTTCACAGATGACGCTATTGTTACACTGCTGTTTTCTAAAAATGAAGTCTGTCTTTCTCTTCCCATTCATCATAACTAGGTAAGTAACCAAATGAAATTCATTAAACCCACTGCAGGGTGAGGGTTTTCAAAACAAAGTCCTAGGATTTGGCTACACCACCTCCAGTAACGCCATTGCAACTGCATGGCTAAATCCCCAATTATCACTTAGAAAATGTACTAGCTGGTGTCAGACTTATTAGCATGATTATACATGAGGTGCTGAAGAGGGAAGATAATCATACCATTGCATAATTGTTTTTCTCTAATATGGATTGCACTGAGTTTCAAGTCAGACGTTGAGCAAATGCCTGATGTATCCCCATTTAAAGGGAAAGTAAAGCTTCAGTAAATTGATATTCGTATTGCTGTTTCACAGTTTTTAGAAGAGTGAGGAATAAGTTCTAGCAGCACTGGTAAACACAGATAGACTTCAATATCTGAAAAAGAAAAAAAAAAAAAAAAAAAAAAAAAAAAAGCCATAACACAACACTTTGGTCACCATGTTTAGAAAATCCTTAAAATGCCCTCAACAAGAANAAAAAAAAAAAAAAAGCCATAACACAACACTTTGGTCACCATGTTTAGAAAATCCTTAAAATGCCCTCAACAAGAAAAGAAGTGTGGGATATAGTAATACTGTAAGATGATGAAATCTGTAGGGGGAGGGAAGAAAAGAGACTGTAACAAAACTGATCCCTATTTAACTAAGGATTAAGAATTTGCTTAGATTTGTGTGGGCAAAGTGGATGCCATGCTGAAACACCTGGAAGAGGACATCAGTCCAGTTTACATAGTTTGAAAATCAGCCACTGTCCAAAATTGTGACAAATGCATGACTCCATTTGCTTCCATTCATAAAGAATTAAATAGCTCATTCTTCATAAATGTCCTTGCAGGTAACAGATACCTGTGAAAACATGCATGAATCCACCAAAATCTGAACTGAATACCTGAAAATTAATTGCAGAAGTTTGAGAATAAATATCTGAGATTTTTTCATCTTTAAAGAAGAAATCTCATGCATCCCCTCAGAAATAGGTGCAATTCTGTATTACTAAACTGATATAGAAGAAAAGAGCAGAAAAGGTAAAATCCTACCTCCCTTGAAGTCAAGAGCAAAACTCATCTTGACTGCGTTTGAACTAATATTTCCCAGTGATTATATGAAAACCACACTATGCAAAGCAAGCAACTTGTGTACCTTGAAGCAGATACACAATTTACTGACAAAACTAGCCACAGGTAATCATGGGCTAATCACAGGTAACAAATATCTGTAAGAAAAGGAAGAGCAAGGGAATAAAAATTATTCATTACCCAGCCAACAACTTATATTCATAATAAATGCTCTCTGGAACAAGGTCTGTCAGCACATGAAGGAATACAAAAAATCTTTCTCGGTTCCCAGTTCTGAAATTTAAACATAAAAGTAAACTTCTTGTTAAAAACTACTTTTTTTTTTTCCCATAAAAAAATGACACATTTCTTACTTCAAAAGTATGTTTCCATTATAAAACAGATTCTGGAAAACAAGAATTTACATTCATTGAGTATAAATGTCCCACTAATGTCACCGGGACTATCCATAGAATATGCTGCTTCAAAAAAGTGAGACTGACAAAGAAAAAATATCTTTTAAGTATGTTTAATCTGATTCTCTCCTTGACTTTTTTCCTAGTAACATTTTTAATTGTCTAGACATTCAAGAATTTCTTTGAATATAGAAAATACATTTGATATAATGATTTAAAAGATGAGAGCACTATGGGGATAATGATGTATTTTCACCTAGAGTGCTGATATTATTCTGACACAAGACTTAATGATTTGTTGTATACACTTGTTTGTTTGTCTGCTTTATATTTGACCATACCTAATAAACTCTTGAAGAATATACGATCCCCAAGGCTTCTTTTAAGATGTACTTTCAACCTGTGAAGTCTAGCTAGCCTTAGCAACTTATAAGAACATTTGTGACATTTACAAACAAGCAAAATCAGAACTGCAACAGGGATGTATGTGATTCCACACACTTCACCTTGAAGAAGCACATCACCTTGGAATGAAAGTTGACTTTTAAGTTAACTTAAGCAGCACTTGATCTTGTTTTGACAGCTTGTCTTTGATGGCATGCACGTATATATCCTTCAGGAAGTTAATGTAGGGTACTTACTTTCAGGTAAGCAGTGAATTTAATATATTGGAATTATCCTTCCTTAAGGATCTTGCTTGCAAAATTAATCTCCAGTCACCTACAAAAGCTTTTGCTTTAGGCACTAAAATCAAGTGACCTAATAGACAACTCAAACTTTAAAAAAAAATAATTACCCAAAGAAAATGTAGCACTTCTGATTGCRGTGAGTGCAGACGAAGATTTCTCATTGATTTCATCAGAAGTAAGTTGAGGTGCTTTGTGATCACTACATCTCAGAGGGAATCTATTCCAAACTCAAATTGGGAGTTATTATTTCTATATAAGTTTGAAGACTAGGCCATTTGGATTGAGGTGACTCTGCTTATGACCTTACACATATTGTTTTGAGTCTGCTTGAACAAACTATGCAAAAGGTCTTTATACCACATACTCTGTTTGAATGAAAATATACTGAAGAGCTAAATTTACTCTGATTTATGTCACAGAAAAATAAATAATTGCAGATCTAACAAGACTACTGTTGCTGTTAAAGGATTTTCAAAGAGTATATAGATGTCTTCTAAGAGGCAAGCTATCCTTAATATTTCTTCTCTTCTTTAGTACAGGTTTTAATACTAGTCTTTTTTTAAAAAAGCAGTCATGACATAATTTTTGCCAGTACTTGTTAGTCAACATTCTGTTTTAAGATGATCACTTCAACACATGATGCCTTACATAGCTCAAGCTTTTCAAACTAATCATTACAGACATTTGGGAGGAGAAAAAAATCTCATCTAATTAATTCTCAAAATAGTTAGCCTTTAAGGGACCAACATATATTACTTTAAAATACTTCTGCTTATGAAATGCAATCTAGGGCCAAAACTAGGGTGTAATAAATTGTTAACCGTGCAAAGTAGGCTTGTTTTCCCTTTCACTGCTCTAAGCTGTTAAAGTGGGATCAGTCTCTGCCCTGTTTTCCTAGTAATTTATTTTTAATAATACAAGAAATGCTCCCTTAAGTCTCTGATGCAGATTTTCTGAAGTCAGGGAAGAAAGTTAATTTGAACACAACTGCACCATCAAACATAACTGCTTCATAAGACACTTGCATGCTGATTCAGTACATCATTCTGTCATTCCATTTATGTGAAATAGATGGTAGCGTACTATGCAACAGCAAGCTATAGGAATGGACATTTGCAGCAGGGGAAAATTCAGAAAGATTTCCAAGTAATTACAAAGATCGATAGACAGGTAACAAATGTATTTTTTGTGAAACAAACAGAAGTGTTTAAAATAAATAAAATAAAATTATGATTAAAATAATTAAAGTTCAGTTAAAGTTGATTCAAGAAATGTCAGCTCCTGTATGCATACATTTGTAAGATTTCTTTGTGTTTCTATATGTTTTGGGATAATATTTCTGTGGAAGGTCAGATTGGGCCTAGCCTCAGAGAAAATGTAGATACCAGAAAATATTTTTTTCCCTTGCAATTCCTTATTATTCCTTGCCTCCCTGGGTATAGATGCTGATTTGCCAACCCTGAAGGGACAGGCTTATTATCTCCTCCTGTACACACCTGACATGTACTATGGAGTACAACTGAAAAGATGCAGCAGAGAATTTATCATGATCCAACTTCTACATAGCACAATCCTTGCTAGGGATTCTTTTCATATAAATTCCCAGAGGAAGTAATTAAGGCACCAACATAAATATAGCTTTTTCTTGTATTTAACTATGTTGTTGATAATTTCTTTAGATATTAATTTTTACATCCTACACTCCACTTGCATTTTCCAGGTACAGCATGAAAATACTATTTGGCTTGACATCATGAGCTGACCTTCAATAACAGAAGATTATTGTTTCCATCAGACATAACAGCAGCAAACAGCACTTGGATGCTGCACTGCCACAGAATTGCACTGTCCCTTCAAAGTGCAGGAGGTCAATCCTGGCACTGCTGCAAATGGCATCACAATTCCCAGATGTTTAAATGAATGTGACATGGATTGCTCTTCTTGGTTTGAACTCCTTTAAGCGCAGATGGAACAAACTGATTCAGTGAGCATGAGTTACCTGTAACTGTGTGGGCTGGTGGAAACCTATGCCTGGCTTGATAAGTCATAAAAGCATGACGGTGAAGCTGCCCAGGCTGCCAGTCCATCCAGAGCGGTCTGTATGGCTAAGTGGACACAGAGAAGTTTGACTTTCATATCAGGTAAGACAGGTGTTTTGGCTGTGCTGCTTTGTAGAAAACAAGTTGCATTTTTAAAAGCATAGACCTCCAGCTGGGCCTACCTATTTGAACAACAGATGTTTTTATGACTCAGGTAGCCAGTTGGGGTTCACCAATATTTTACAGGGTTATAGGTAACTAAAGATCACTGAGCCACCTGTGCTTAGCACATTTCAATGGGATCAACCGGTTCAATGAACCTGTATACTGTATTTAAAAAGCCTCTAGCCAGTTACCTAACTAAAGGCACGAAGGAAGAAATACAGGAAGGCTATTACATTGAATTATTTTCTACTCTGTGAATCAGTCCAATACCTGAACCTCCCATTTCCTGGTTAGCTTAAATGGCAGACTAAGTTTCTGAGCCATGAGACTAGGTAGAGAAAAAATGAGAAATCTATTAAACCTTCCTCAGAAAAACAACTCAAAATAGTAGGTGGGAAAAGATTGCATCATAAAATCTCAATATTCAGCAATTTAATAAGTGTAAATAGAACACCTAGGTTGGTATATTTTAGCACCTGTTGTACAAGAAATTAACTTCTAGAGAAACAGAATTCTGAAAGATCTCTTTTAGGACACATGTATGTCTTTAGAAAGACCATACTGAAGAACTTTTCAACAATTTAGACTTTTCCTAAATATCACAGTTGTGAGTCTTGTGGTAGCAACATCCGTTGCAGGCTATAAATGACTTTTAATTCACAGAGGAGTGTGAGACAAGCCAATATTCAATGTTAATATCAACATTCAGCAAGTAGCAAAATATTGGGGGCCTCTTTAGAATTGCGAAAAAACAATACACTGGATTCCAAAGCATGAAGATAAACCCTTAAACTAGGTTCAGCTGCCATAAAAAACCCACAAGTATTAGAGGGTCCAGCAAAGAAGTCTTATATCAGACGTTGGATAAATTCGGTGCAGGACCCTTATTATCTATTTGGAAGAATTGAATAGAATTCCAAATAGAATTTGGAAGATTCTTTGTCTCTAAGAACAAACAGGAGGATAGAGATGATAGAATATGATTTTTTTTAACAGTTCCTTTACATAATTTTGTATAAAGATATTCATCAAAATCCTTCCTTTTACCTTTCATTAACTTACTGGTGTCTTGTGACAYTGCATTGCTTGAATATATATAAGTGTGTGTGTTTATATAAATAGTGGAATTTTCGCAGCCAGGTTCTGGCTGCTGTATACTGGCATTGTAACAATTACTTTTGAGAAATACACCCTTGGAAACTAAGCACTTACTATCCACACATTTAAAACTCAAAATAACTGGGAAAAGCTATGAAATCTAAGGAAAAGCAGATTCCTTTCATCCAGACTTACTCCTTTGAGTTACCAGATGAACTCTATAAACTAAACACAGAAGGCTGAAGAAGGTGTTACACAGCAATATCTGGTATTAATGGTTGAGTTCAGCCCTGGCAAAAAGACACTGTGTGGATAATGCCACCTTTTTATAGATTGCTTTTCCTGATACTGACTTGTCCTTGTGCACTCTAAATATGGAGTTACACAAGCTAACACCCACACTCACTGACACGGTTGTAACCATGTAATTTGCACTTTGAATAGCTTCTCCACAGAACTGCAGTCAAAGAGCACATGCTGCACTGCATATATTCTTTGTGTCACAGCCATTCAATTATTTTTCATTTGTTTTTTTTCCTGATAGAACTATGAACACTTTTTTGTTTGCCTGATTTTTCATTTGAAATACATGTGATAAAGGAAAAAATGAAATGAAAATGAACAATATAGTGAGGAAAAAAAATACTCTGACAGCAAATCTTCAGATATTCTGCACTTTAATATCACGTCCTAGCACTCAGATTTAATTCACTGTAACTAAATTTGTGTTCTCCTAGTGTACACTGGAGGAAAAATCAGGACCTTGGAGACAATCTAAAGCATATCAATCAATATTTGCAACTTTTAAAGTCCTCAGATGGATTCTGTGAACTTAATTTTCTTCTATAAAGCTTCTGTTGGCACAATTTGCAGCATAGCTTTCTAACTACTGATAGATTATGTTGCTGGCATGGATCTGTAATTTTTCATTAGCTAGTGATTCAATATTCCCAGTTTTCTTTACACCAAAATAGAAGGGATGTTCTTCAGTTATTGCACTGGAAAATGCTCTTGGGTATATTGTACCTAAAGGGAACAAATTCATTATATAGCAGCACAGTATAAAACTGCAGTTACTCCAAGATGACAATTATATTTTGAGATATTAAAGTTTGCTGTTTTGATGATGGCCTTAGTTTTATTTTTAACAGATAGATCAACATGAACAATTTCATAATAGTAAGCAAGATACTCAATTCACATTCCTCATTTGTATTGATTTTACAGTGACTCTTCAAAGGAGATAAAATATAGTAAAAGGAAGATGTTAAACAATATTAAAGTTCATACTCCTTCTGGATATTTGCCGAGTGTAACTCCAAAATGCTAATATTTTTAATAGAAAATTGTCTTTTTCATCTAAGATACAATCTCACCCAAAATACATCAGGTGTATCATCATGTGTTTTACTAGGGAGAGGAATGGGAGGGATTAAAAACTTCTCAGAAATCAGGGAAAAACCAAATAGAGCAGGGTGAATGAATCTGAAGCTTTTTAAAATTGCTAGAGTGTATGTATGAGAGTATATATGCATAAATATATATATGCACCCATAGATGCGTACCAGGTAATTAGGGATTGATGTGATGGGAGTGTTTAGGAGACTGAAAACTTTTGAACTTTCAAGCTAAGCCCGATCCTTCTAGGCTGTTGCCCCCTCCCCTGCTCCCGATGCCGCCTGTCTGGAGCTCTTTTGTCTCGCCCGCCTCCGTCCTGTGCAGGCGTTGTCCCGCCCGACTGCAGCCCCGCTGCTTGTGCTGGCCCTGCCCGGCGGCGGTGCCCCGGGCGCCTCCCCGGTTGCCCCTTGGGCGATCGCATTGCCCCCACGCTTATGCAAAACCCCATCTGGCTTTGCCATCGCGCTCTTGCAGCCTGCTTACGCGCTCTAGCTAGTTACGCTCTTTTAGCATGCTTATATTCAGGTTCAAGGCAAGCCATTATTAACTACACAGGTGCCGCAGGCCTCTGGTTTTGCTACAGAACAGTTTATCTTAAAAGAAACTTCAGATCATATGAGCCACTTGCAGCTAAGTAGCAGCTAAGTACTGGCATAATATAAAACAGATTAGCATCCTGTAACCGAATGCCAACTGCTAGAGATAACAGGAGAAAAGATGCTTATCTTAAAGTGTGTCTGTTTTCTTTCCTTAATGTATTCCCATCCCCATTCCACCACCTTACATGAAAATACTTCCCATCATCCAAATGCATTCAGCTCTGCAGTCATGCTGTGGCTTCTAAATTTAAGGGAAAACTGTCTCTCCTGATGTAGCTGTTCCGTTTTTTTATTGGACTACTCATTGGCTTAGATAGTATGTAAGAACAACCTTATGCAGGTTGGTGATAGGGCTTTTATTTGAGAAACACACCTGGGGTGTAGGCCTTACAAGGAAGGAAAAGCCCTAGCTTATCATAGCTGTAACAGCTACTGATTAGGCTATTCTTTATGAAGCTGAAAGTCTCCAGCTCAGTCACAGTTATGAACAAGATAATAGTAAAATTTGAATCTGAGGTTCCTGCAGCCCAGCAAGTGCCTAATCATTAAACTCTAAGGTATACCGAGAAATCTCTATTTTATCAATGGCAGTTAAGTCTTATTCTGAGTTTAGGCATTTAAAAAACTTATCCCCTTTCTTAAAAATAAATAACTATAAAAAAACATTTCAACTTGACATGCCATATTTTTTCCCAAAACAAACAAACAAAAATTATTTGCAATATCTGTTTCCAAATGTGTCAGGGAGGAAGTAATTATCAAAGTATGTGTAAAACCCAGCATCTTCATGTACAAAAATACACAGAGTCACCTGTTTAGATGATGAGCTCATCTTGCTGTCATATACTTGCATCCAAGATAGCATGACCCAACAATAGCTCTGGTTTATTTGATTTGTTTTTGACTCAGGATGTTACAATTTGCCTCTGATACCTGAAGACACAGAATACGAGATTCAGGGAGGAGATGAAAAAAATACCAGATGATGCATGAATTCACAGCCATGCTTTTAAGGTCTGCTACCATTTATCAGATTTATTATTGTTTTTATCTCCTAGATGGTCATCATAAAATGAATAAAAAATATTGGAATGCAAGGATACAACCTTCTCTGATGAGATGACTGGCTTGGTGAATGAGGGTAAAGCAGCAGATGTTGCTTATCCTGACTATAGCTTTTGATGCTGTCTCCCATAACATCTCATAGACAAACTGATTAAAAATGGGCTAGTGGACGGTTAGGTGGATCAAACACTGAATGAACTGCCAGGCTCAAACATTATGATCAACAGGACAAAGTCCACCTGGAGGCCAGTCACCAGTGGTATACCCCAAGGGTCAACACTGGGTCCAGTACTGTTTAACCTCCTCATTAATGACCTGGATGATGGAGCAGAATGCACCCTCAGCAAGTCTGCCGATGATGCAAAACTGGGAGAAGTGTTTGATGCACCAGATGGTTTTGCTGCTATTCTGGCTGGAAAAATGGACTGACAGGAAACTCATGAGGTTGAAAAAAGGAAAATGCTGAGTCCTGCACTTGCAGAGGAATAACTCATGCAACAGTACACGCTAGGGACCGACTGGCTGGAAAGCAGCTTGGCAGAAAAGGACCTGAAGTTCTGGCAGACAGCAAGTTGAACATGGGTCAGCAATGTGCCCTTGTCACAAAGGCGGCCAACAGACTCCTGGGCTGCATTAGGCAGAGCATTGACAGCAGGTCGAGAGAAGTGACCTTTCCCCTCTACTCAACCCTGGTGGGACACACCTGGAGTGCCGTGTCCAGTGCTGGGCTCCCCAGTACAAGAGAGACATGGACGTAGTGGAGCAAGTCCAGTGAAGAACCACAAAGATGATCGAGGGACTGGAGTATCTTTCATACGAGGAGAGGCTGAGAGAGGTAAGACTGTTCAGCCTGGAGAAGAGAATGCTCAGGGGGGATCTTATCAATATGCATAAATGCCTGCTAGGAGGGTGCAAAGAAGATGGAGCTAGGCTCTTCTCAGTGGTGCTCAGCGGTGTAAGAGGAATTGGGTACAAGTTGAAATACAGGAAATTCCATCTGAACATGAGAAAAACTTTTTTATTCTAACAGTGGTTGAACACTGGCACAGGTTGCCCAGAGAGGCTGCGTTGTCTCCACCCTTGGAGATATTCAAAACCCAACTGGTCATGGCCCTGGGCAACCTGCTGTAGGTGACTCTGCTTGAGCAGGGGAGTTCGACTACCCAGACTTTGTGCCCAATCAAGTTGAAATACAGGAAATTCTGTCTGAACATAAGAAAAAATTGTTCACTATGTGGATTGACAAAGATTGGAACACTCTAATCTCCTCGTCCTTTCCTAAAAACTGTGACCAATTGAGCTTTTTTATCCTCTGATCACAAATTTGATTATTTCCACTTATGTGTAGTAGTCTACTCTGTTTTGAAATTCATCTTAATTATTTTTTCAGAACATTTCTTCAAGCTGACAGAAAAGAATAATTTTGAATTCTTTTCCTTTAATGTTCTAGCATATCTGCTTATCTTTTTGTTATGCACAAATCAAATTAGCCTATTTTATCACCCAGGTCATTAATGAAAATACTGATTAGAACTAGACCCTGGAAACATTTCTGAAGATACATCTCAAAATATCCCTTACTGTTGGCAGCAAGCTAATAACTACTCTTGTGCAGAGTTATGCAATCAATCTTGTACCTTGCATGTAAGTAATCTCTTGTTACTGTTGTTGTCTTTCTGAATTTCATTTTTTATCTTTAGTCTTTTCTAACTTTACCAGGACTTTACAGAGGAAGGAAATACTGTCTCTTATGCACCTTGGCAAGATCAAGAGACAATAAATAGAGACATAGAGTTATGCAGCTTTTCAGAATGTCCATCTTTCTTCTATGAATGACATTCAAATCCAACTGTATTCCAATCTTCTATTCTCTACCAGCTGAACTGTGTGTGTGCTTCGCACGCATGTGTGAGTATTTAAACAACACATACATGTACAGGAATGACAACTTCTAACCAGAATTGTGTTTTTCAGTTTAGTAAATCTATATTCAAAATGGCCAAACTACCTTTACATTTTTCATTAAAAAAACAGATTTTTTTCTAATTTCAGGCATTACAGGGGAAGGAATTTAATTTCTATTTTTTACAAATTAGCACACATAACAGTGAATTCATTTCACTGTTTCTAATTTCGATCTATAACAGAAAATGCCATCTCCTCAACTGTAATTAATTACTTTAGTATCAATCACTACCTAGAACTAAAAGTTTGTATTGTGAAAGCAATGTCTTCCAATGAGGTTTTATTGCAAGCATTTGAGAGATCATATTTCTTGTAGTAATGTAAGTGATTGATTTTCTTGAAGTGTCATCTTTCTCCTACAACCTTCTGTAAAAATACCTTCACTATATAAATATCAGTAGGAAGATAAATCATATCTTTTCATCTGTACTGGTATTTTGAAGGTTTTTTTCCTGATAGGTTAGTCAGGAGTTAAACTACAGTGAACAAATAAGACTGTATTTTAGCTCTCTCTTCAGATGTACACTTGTTTTCATCATTATGTACCTTGGAAAGTCAAACACTCAGATTATCCTGTAAAGAGACAGTATCAGATTTTTCTGAGACCAAAAAAACCCCAAACCAAACCACTGTGATATAATATGGGAAATGAATGAGTTTATTATTTTGTGTTTAAAAATGAAATATAGCCAATAGGCCAACATTGTTTATAATATGTATCTGATGGATGTTCTATTTTTGTCACAGGGATATAGATTTACTTTTAAACTCAACCAAGAAAAGGTGATACATAAAAGGCATCCAAAATATGGAGCAAGTTCATCAGATAAAAGTATGTTAACTTCACAAGGAAAGCACAGCAGATGCAAAGAACTGTGGTTTTGAGGACCTGAAATACAAGCTCCACCTCATTAGAACATTGAAAATGCATTTTTTATTTTTACAGCAACTCAGATCTTCTCATAATTTTTTTATTACTTGAACATACATCAGACACCATAGTTTCTAATAAAATTGCTTCCCTTCAGAAATATTTAATTTTCATGCAATATGCTGAAAGAAAAAAAAATCTTAGTTATTTCATTGAAGAATATAGGCATAAAATTGTGCTCTTGCAACATACAGTGATTTTTTTATTATTTTTGAAACATTGACATTATTTTGCCTACCACAGTTACTGAAGTTAACAGTCTGTAATGCGACATTAATCTTTTGGTTTTATCTTACCACTGATCACCGTAGCACACAAAAGCAGCAGCAGGTTCTGTTACATGGTACACCCATATAACAGAACATATCCTGGTTGTCCTGGTTCCGGCTGGGACAGAGTTAACTTTCTTCCCAGTAGCTGGGGAGATGTGCTGTGTTTTGGGTTTGGTATAATAGAAGCGTTGATGGCCCATTGATGTTTTGGGTGTTGCTGGGTGGTGCTTGCACCCGGGGACTTTTTGGCCTCCCGTGCCTTGCCAGGTGCACGGGAAGCTGGCGGGGGGAGCATAGCTGGGGCGGTTGACCCAGCTGGCCAATGGGGTATTCCATACCATGTGACGTCATGCTCAGTATAAAAACTAAGTGGGGGGGCACTCTGGGTTCCGGGATGGGCTCGCATGTTTCGGGCACGCGTCGGTTCAGCAACGCGTCGGTGCGGCGGGTGGTGAGCAATTGCATCGTGCATCGCCTATTTTGTATATTCTATTGTTGATGTTGTTACCGCTGTTATTATTACTGTTTTGCTTTGTTTTATTTCAATTATTAAACTGTTTTTATCTCAACCCGTGAGTTTTCCTACTCGTGCCCTCTCAATTCTCTCCCCCATCCCACCAGAGTTGAGGGGTGAGCGAGTGGCTGCATGGTGTTTAGGTGCTGCCAGGGTTAAACCACGACAGTCCTTTTTGGCGCCCAACGTGGGGCWYGAAGGGTTYGAGATAACAACAGATTAACTAGAGCATATTAAGGAATTTATATCTGTTAACAGTTGTTGGTCACAATATTAGTTTCTCCTACCTGCATCATGCTCTTGTTTTTGCTGTACATGTTAAAGATTGGTGTTGGTTTCTGCGGTCTGCTGTGCTCTGCAGTGATCAGTGATGTTTTGCCGGGGAGATTTGTTATTAAAATGCTGGCATTGGGCATTATTTGGTATCTGGGTGTTGTACTGAAGCTGTTACTGTACTTTGGGTACCACCTCTTGGAGACAATTAGCAATTATACCTTTTCCTCTCAGGAGCTTTTTATGGAGGAAATACAGAATGGCACCTTCCTCTRTGATGTTYTCTCCTTTGTTACMACAACTTGTCAGTACCTTGAACATCCCTGGGTAGTTAAGATACACCTATTGGTATTTCTTGGGAATATTGTYTYGGTTTTGTCTAAGGTTAATAAGCAATTYARGAATATCATSCAGAGATCTGCCCCAAGGCTGGATAGTTATGAGTGGCAGGGTGTGTGGGATAGCATGGGCAAACGCCTAGGACGGTGAGCACCCCCAGTGTTTTGGAACTTCACCCCCGAACAAGTGCAAAATCCTGAGAAGTTAGCAGAATATTTGGAAAAAGTATGCTGTCACCCTGGCAATTCTAGGGAGRCACARATCACTGCAATGTGCTGGGGCCTGGCCCATGCCTACCGAGCCCTGTTCAACACTATTCAGAACCCTCATGGGGAACAAAAGGTCTCTGGATCTGACAACAGAACAACGGGCCCTGCAGCTACCCCAGCCCCCACGGCAGGCACGGCGGCTACTCCACCCCCTGCAACAGAGAACCAACCTGTGCCGGTATCAGTCACCCCTATACAAAAAAGGAAGTACACAAGAAAATCAACTCCTGTAGTAAGGGATGAAAATGAACCAGGGCCATCATGTGAACAGGAGGAGGAAGAGGCAGAACCCGTAAATGAGATGGTAACCACCCGATCCCTATCCCTGAGTGAGCTGCGAGATATGCGAAAAGATTTCAGCCATCGTCCAGGCGAGCACATTGGCTGCTCCAGTGCTGGGATAATGGGGCCAGTGGCCTGGAACTAGAGGGTAGGGAAGCCAAGCAGCTGGGATCCCTTTCTAGGGAAGGGGGCATTGACAAAGCGATTGGGCAAGGGGCACRRKYCCYCAGCCTCTGGAGGCGACTCCTGTCAGGCGTGAAGGAAAGGTATCCCTTCAAGGAAGATGTTCTATGTCACCCAGGCAAGTGRACCACCATGGRGAGAGGTATCCAGTACCTGAGGGAATTAGCCATGCTGGAGGTGATTTACGATGACCTGAAAAATGTGCAGTTACCCAAAGATCCACATGAAGTCAAGTGCACCCGACCCATGTGGCGGAAGTTTGTACGGAGTGCATCATCATCGCATGCCAGCTCATTGGCAGTAATGGCCTGGAAAGATGGAGAGGAACAAAGGGTGGATGAACTGGCTGGCCAACTCCGGCAATACGAAGAAAGTCTCTCCTCCTCCCTACGGGCCTGCATCTCTGCTGTGGAGAAACTGTCTCGGGAGGTSCAGCAACTCAAAGAGGATATGTCCTACTCCCCACCTGCAYGGGCCAGTATCTCAGCCATTAGGAGTAAGYGTCCCTCTGCTCAAGAGAGAAGATATCGTGGATACACACCCCTGGGCAACCTGTGGTTTTATCTGTGTGACCACGGAGAGGACATGAGGAAGTGGGATGGAAAACCTACCTGGACCTTAGAGGCATGGGTACGTGAATTGCAAGGAAAAACAATCACAGAAGGGGGTTCTTCCAGGAAAACTGCTGCTCCAGTTTCCAGTGAGCAGTTCCCCAGACAGAGCAGAAGGGCTGATTCCACTTCCAATCTTAATAAAGGGTCTCCCGATTCATACTTAGAAGAGGTGGGTGGCAAATACAATGACCAGGATTAGAGGGGCCCTGCCGCCAGCCAGGTGGAGGAAAGGGACAACCAGGTTTACTGAACTGTGTGGATTCGATGGCCTGGCACACCAGACCCACAGGAGTATAAGGCTCTCGTAGACACCGGTGCACAGTGTACCCTGATGCCATCAAGCTATAAAGGGRCAGARCCCATYTGTATTTCTGGAGTRACAGGGGGRTCCCAAGAGCTGACTGTRTTGGAGGCYGAAGTGAGCCTAACYGGGAATGAGTGGCAAAAGCACCCCRTTGTGACTGGCCCAGAGGCTCCGTGCATCCTTGGCATAGACTACCTCAGGAGAGGGTATTTCAAGGACGCAAAAGGGTACCGGTGGGCTTTTGGTGTAGCTGCCGTGGAGATGAAGGAAATCAAACAACTGCCTGGTCTCTCAGAGGACCCTTCTGTTGTGGGGTTGCTGAGGGTCGAAGAACAACAGGTGCCGATTGCTACCACAACGGTGCACCRGCRGCAATATCGCACCAACCGAGACTCCCTGATTCCCATCCATAAGCTGATTCGTCAACTGGAKAGCCAGGGAGTGATCAGCAAGACTCGCTCACCCTTTAACAGTCCCATATGGCCAGTGTGAAAGTCGAATGGAGAGTGGAGACAGTAGACTACCGTGGCCTGAAC
>JAYKAV010000047.1:212093-233717 GCA_035582835.1 Phoebastria nigripes | reverse complement strand
CTGAAAAGTCCTTGACTAGTAGACTACTTAGCAACAACTAAAAACATCAGTGTCTTATCAACATTCTTTTCATACTAAATCCAAAACACAGCACTAGGAAGAAAATTAACTCTATCCTAGCTGAAACCAGGACACATGCTTAACTGTATACACATACTTCTCCCCCTAAATTGGGATTTAAAGTTGTCAGAATTATTGTGGGCATGTTTGAGCAATGTGGAAGAGGTGGCTGGAAAGCTTCTGTTTAACCACTTCTGTGCCGCTGTGGGAGACAGGAAGGCTTGCAGCTGTTCCCCAGCCTCAGCACTGGATGGTTAGTGGCAGTGCCCTGAATGCTAAGAGCATAAGCACTGGCTTGTTCACCTTGGAAGCAGGATGATCTCCATGCAATGGCTGCAGCATACTGTGGGGTAATATAGTCCTCCTTAGCAGGACTAAGCTGGGTACCTCTCCATACGCTCTGTGCTCTGCAGCAGACATGCTATGGGAGAAATGACTTGGTACTGAAGACCTACCAGATCAACAAGACATGTTGAATCCAAAGAAGCTATGAAGTCCGATTCAGAAAATATAAATGGCTGCTACATTTCTTCCCAATCTCATCATCCATCTAGGGGATATATTGGACACTACTCTGTGTCAGCTTCTAATTGAACATAGCAGGGGGAGAGCTGCTAAGTTCTGTCCTGTGTAACTGAGTAATTGATTTCATCAGCACAGGGGAAAGGTCACTAGCTTTTGCTGGTAACTACGAAAGCTCCACAAAAGTATGCCTACAGTTTTCCCAAGCTCATCGGGCCATTTATCCAATGGAGGCTTAAGGAAATAATGGGGCATTACTTGATAGGAGTTACTTGATTAATGCTCTAATGATAATTTTGGTTAATAACTGTATAAATAACTATAGTTTAATTTAAACTATAACAGTCCTGCTACACATCCCAGTGTAGCAAAATTAAAATAGCAATGTAAAAGCACTGCAGTTGGTGAAAAAAAGTCATGTCTGCTGCATATAGCCAACACCAAAATATAATGTGCAATTTTAAACACTGCTAAAGGTTAAGCCCACAAAATAGTTCTATGAAATTAGCTTTGAATGTTGTATAACTTTTTTCTAGAAAGCCTGGAAATCACCTCTCCGTTAGAATGATTAGGACACATGAATTGGGGTCCTGTCAATACTCCTGGCGCTGGGAGATTAGGTAATTCTGATCACTCAAAACTTCAACTGTAAACAGCCTCTCTCATTCAAGCTGCATCTGTATCTCTGCGTCTGTTTCTTTACATACTGTTCCAGAAAGCAACTTGAACATAGCTTCATTATTTTGTGCACAGGAATTAAATAGGTTTACAGCCCAGTTTTCAACTCATGTTTTATCTAGCATTTTTGCAACAATGACACAGGTGACACAGAAAAGTTTTACTAGCTATATTTTCATTGTAAATTACTCAAATCTGCTCTAAATTAACTTGTATTCTAGCAAAACAGTAAAATGCATTTGATGTTTTGTGTGCCTGTGCATAGAAAACAGCACTTACCCGTTTCAACACTTTGAAGAGCAGTAGTGAGAAGTTTCATACAGACGTGTATAAACGAATGAAAATGTAATATTACTAGAACATTTTACCTTACCAACATGACAATTACTTGAAAATCAAATCAAAGTGATTTGAACAAGCTAAATACATCCCCCAGTCTTCATTCCATGAAAATTTCATAGCTTCTGTTCTCCTTTCAGAGAAAAAATCCAAGATGACAGCCAGATTTACTGGCTTGCCCTTGTTCTTGATTCAAGCATAGCTTGCTAATGAACTAAACCCATAAAATTAACAGAGGTTAGTGTGGACCATTTCACATTATTTTCTACCAAATAAAGTATGAAACTGCTCAGTTTTCTAAATGCTCAGTCAGGTGCCTGAACAGAAGTACCTGATTCAGATGCATGGTATACCAAAGACATCCTCCCAGGACTAGCATCCCACAAGCCTAGCATCCCACAGGGTCTAATGAAGACCTCAGCAGCTAGAGGCCAGAGAGGATGGAAAATGGCACTAACTGCTTAAGTTCAGCTATCTCAGTTGTGCCCTTACGCATTCCTCCTAACAATGCTCGGTTGCAGAAAATATAGATAACATGGCTCTCCCTCAGTGCTAGGAAAAATAACTTTGTAACATTGTAACTTAAATTAAAAAATATTTACAAATCCTACTGAGTGACACAGGCAGGTGAATGTCCGAAAGGTCAGAGATTGCATTAGTGGTTTTATTTATTCCAACTACTAAAGCTTTATCAACAGCAAAATGTTAATACCATAGGATTTATTATGGGGGAGGCAAGTACTGATTAAAATTAACTAGGCCATAGACTGGAGTTGGACACTAATGACGAATGTATTGGACTACCCATTTTTAACAAACCAGTTATTTCCCCTCCCATTATTTCCTCAATATGATACGCAACTGCAACACTAATCAAGAACTCCTGGAAGACAGCCACCCCCTGGCTCTGCTCCTCAGGCTGGCTCTCAGCATGGGTTCATATTTCCAAAGGCCCAAACAGATCAGGACCCATATACACTTAAGGCTAAATCTCCATTCAGAACCCACCTCAGCTGCTCACATTCCTCAGTAGTCAAGTAGATAACAAGAGGCAAGACAAAGTGCCAAGAAGCAGAGATAAGGCATTCTGGGCCATGGGGATCATCGTTGTGGTTGTGCGCGTGTGGGGGAAACCAAAACCAAAAAATACTTTCAGATGAGATTAGTGTGGTACAGAGCCTGGTCACCCCTGGGTCCTACAAGGATCCTCCTTCTCCCAGCCTTTTGGTTTACCAGAAGGAGATCTACATGCAGCAACTAGTTAACAGCAGAGCTACCATTAAAACAGAATAAAAAGTAGTGTTACTTGATGCCAAGATCCTTCTGAGAAGGTGGAGGCATCTCTCTGGTAAATTAACTATTCTTAAGACAGAAGGCTGATACAAGAGTTTGGGATTCTCTAGGATGAAAGACACTGCTTAACAGCCAGACTTATTAGTGTTTGGTGAAGGTATGTCATGTCATGTCAGTGTTGCAGCACTCAGAGCTAGTAACTTAGGAAAACGCACTGACTTTTCACTTTTTAAGCCTTCTGTTCAAACCTAGGCCTGACAAACACAAGCAAAAACATGTCTGATGCACTTCTGGGAATGAGAAGAATAAGGATTTTGTAAGGAAGGCTCAACAAAATTGTGAAGTGAAATTAGAACCAAATACCAAAACAGGTACAAAACTCAACAGCAAAATTAAAAGATTCTCAACTTGGGATACTAAGTATCAGGTTAAAGACATCTTACCCAAACATAAAAGACTGTTGTCCAAAACTAATGAGCTCAAGCTGGCTTCCATGCTTTCATACAACTTGCAGCTAAGCTAAGCTGTAGAACTCCTTGGTGAAGGATGCTGTGGAGACTAAAAGGCAACAACATAATTTCACATAAACCCCCTCCAATATTACCTCCGGCCCAGACAATTCCTACCTTAAGTATCGCTGCACAGGAGCAAACTCTGAGGGAGAATAACTACATCTTCCCCCCGTTCCTACAGCACTCCCTAGACTGTGCTGTTACAGCACTGGGCAACACAGATTTCTGGTCTGACCCAACACAGCTGCTCTTACATTCTCACGCCTTACCTCTGAATTTAATAGGACATTAAATGGAAAAAGCTTGTCAGCTCATGAGCAGTGTGCTCAATTCCCACCTGGATTTTCAATCATAAGTTTTATGAGCAAATTCATCTCCATAATTGAAAAATATTTAGGGGACTCAAACTTCAATAAAACCTAGGTAAATTATTAAGTGATTAAGATGTAATTTCAGAACAGCACACGCTGGGCTATGAGCACTGATCCAGCTAATCACATGCTGATTAAATCTTTTAAAAAGCTTTGGAATTTACCCTTTGCTTTTCAGTTCCAAACTGGACAAAGATATTTACTACTTAATGTGAACATCAAGACAAAAACCTAATGCATTCCTCTTCACCTGTCGATCTCTGTAAAACACATTAATAAATAAACCAACATAGAAGTTAATGATTTACTGCTGAATTGTATTAGGAATAGTCTTGGGTACTGCATATCAGAAACAAGAGAGGATGAACCCCTGAACAACTTATTTCTCCCTTTTTTTGTGAAAAAAGATTTGCAATACATGATCTGCGACAGAAAAATTGGGAAAGAGGGAAATTAAAGTCAACTAGGAACTCTGGAAATAAAAAAGGAAAAACATTTAAACATGTCTATTCTGTTAAAAAAAATTACAAACAGTACATTTAGTAGAGCTTAGTAACCACTGCTTGCTTTCCGCTGGTAGAGGCTTAAGGCATTCAGCTATTAATCACATGAAAGTAGATATTAAGGAATATTAATCCATACCAGCTGTTACATCTTTTACTGTGCTATTATTAGAGATTAATCTTTATAGAACAAGGCTGCCTTTTCATGTCATTTCCAAGAGGACATCATATAAGCTGATACTGTTTTACAACACATCTTCATAAAGGGGTTGAAGAAAGCAGGAGATAATGACTACATGGTGAAATTACATTCAACCTCATCCTTCAAATCTAAGGCACTTATGTTTAGAAGAGACACTGTCACTGTAATCAGCTGATTAGTTAATTTTTATTGTGACTGTAAAAAAATGCTTTTATAGCTTGCTATTTACATCAAAAGAAAAAGGATATTCTCTTAGTGATACTGAATGTTCTCTTATGGAAAGTTCAAGGCCATGTGATTTCCTATCTTCAGTAGCTGGGAATGTATCCAGTTAAAAACATCTAATATGATCTAGTTGAAGGAGCCTTAATGAGTAATATTTAGGATTGTAACAGAATTTTAACAAAACAGAATCAACACTGTGAGCATAGTATTTCCTAATGAAGTATAAAAACCCCGTTAGGTGAGCCAGGTTTTTAGAGCAGCAATTGCTTTTACTGTTGGATACACTTCACAGACAACTGCATCTGCAGACTCTAGAGAAACTCCTATAGGATCACATGTTGGTGGAATGCTATTAAAATCACAAGAAGTATAACACTGTTCCAAAAAAGTAAAATTACTGGCAGAAAAGGCCAGTATTATCCATTAAAGATTATGAGATTACCATTAAAAATAAGCTTCTAATCAGTTTCTTGAGTTTTGGATGAGACTGTACCAGCTGCACTAGGGAAATCAGTTGTCATAGTTACAGAAAATCTACATTCTCTATACCTGCAGTCTCTTCGTTTTGTTAAATGCAAGATTCTTCTCTAATTATGTTGCAATTATTCATCGGGGTACCTTTGGTTTTTACTCATTTGGACTTCAGACTGATTTTACAGATTACATGTGTATTAGTTTTATAGCACAGCCTACATACTGAGGAAGAAGCTCTTTAGTCTAGGGTTGTATGATTCACTGTTCTCCCACTCTTCCTTGCAATTTGCACAGTATCTCATCAGCAGCCACTGTCCTTTCACTCTCCCCAAATTTGCAAAAGTCCTTCAGTGGCTCCCTTTTCTCAGTCTGCCCATATTCTGTCTGGGCATCCTGACCTGCTTCAGCTGGTCAGCTGCTCCCTCCACAGCACTGCCTGAACCTGCCTCTATCTTTGACAATCTGGCATGTACAACTGCCTTTCACAGCCTCTGCTACCTGTCTTAAATCCTCTCCACCCTCATCTTCATCTGCTGATAAAGCTGTTATTTATAGAACATTGGTTTTGATGTCTTTTCCTCTCCTCTCCTCCCAAATAAGTACCTTAAAATACTGTTATTTAGAATCATAGAATCGTTTAGGTTGGAAAAGACATTTAAGATCATCGAGTCCAACCATCAACCTAACACTGCCCAGTCCACCACTAAACCATGTCCCTAAGCACCACATCTACACGTCTTTTAAATACTTCCAGGGATGGTGACTCAACCACTTCCCTGGGCAGCCTGTTCCAATGCTTAACAACCCTTTTGGTGAAGAAATTTTTCCTAATAGCCAATCTAAACCTCCCTTGGCACAACTTGAGGCCGTTTCCTCTCGTCCTATCGCTTGCTACTTGGGAGAAGAGACTGACACCCACCTTGCTACAACCTCCTTTCAGGTAGTTGTAGAGAGTGATAAGGTCTCCCCTGGGCCTCCTTTTCTCCAGGCTAAACAGTCCCAGTTCCTTTGGCCGCTCCTCATAAGACTTGTGCTCTAGACCCTTCACCAGCTTCGTTGCCCTTCTTTGGACACGCTCCAGCACCTCAATGTCCTTCTTGTAGTGAGAGGCCCAAAACTGAACACAGTATTCGAGGTGCAGCCTCACCAGTGCCGAGTACAGGGGCACGATCACTTCTCTACTCCTGCTGGCCACACTATTTCTGATACAGGCCAGGATGCCGTTGGCCTTCTTGGCCGCCTGGGCACACTGCTGGCTCATATTCAGCCAGCTGTCGACCAACACCCCCAGGTTCTTTTCCGACAGGCAGCTTTCCAGCCACTCTTCCCCAAGCCCGTAGCGTTGCATGGGGTTGTTGTGACCCAAGTGCAGAACCCGGCACTTGGCCTTGTTGAATCTCATACAGTTGGCCTTGGCCCATCGATCCAGCCTGTCCAGGTCCCTCTGCAGAGCCTTCCTACCCTCAAGCAGATCGACACTCCTGCCCAACTTGGTGTCGTCTGCAAACTTACTGAGGGTGCACTCAATCCCCTCGTCCAGATCATTGATAAAGATATTAAACAGAACTGGCCCCGATACTGAGCCCTGGGGAACACCACTTGTGACCGGCCGCCAACTGGATTTAACTCCATTCACCACAACTCTTTGGGTGCAGCCATCCAGATGGTTTTTTACCCAGCGAAGAGTACATCTGTCCAAGCCATGAGCAGCCAGTTTCTCCAGGAGAATGCTGTGGGAAATGGTGTCAAAAGCTTTACTGAAGTCTAGGTAGACAACATCCACAGCTTTCCCTCATCCACTAAGCGGGTCACCTTGTCATAGAAGGAGATCAAGTTAGTCAAGCAGGACCTGCCTTTCATAAACCCATGCTGACTGGGCCTGATCACCTGGTTGTCCTGTACGTGCCATGTAATGGCACTCAAGATGATCTGCTCCATAACTTTCCGGGCACTGAGGTCAGACTGACAGGCCTGTAGTTCCCCGGATCCTCCTTCCAGCCCTTCTTGTAGATGGGTGTCACATTTGCTTACCTCCAGTCWAGTGGAACCTCCCCGGTTAGCCAGGACTGCAGATAAAGGATTGAAAGTGGCTTGGTGAGCATTTTCGCCAGCTCCCTCAGTACCCTTGGGTGGATCCCATCCGGCCCCATAGACTTGTGTGTGTCTAAGCGGTGTAGCAGGTGGCCAACCATTTCCCCTTGGATTATGGGGGCTTCATYCTACTCCCCGTCCCYGTCTTCCAGCTCAGGGGGCTGGGTACCCAGAGAACAACTGGTCTTACTATTAAAGACTGAGGCAAAGAAGGCATTAAGTACCTCAGCTTTTTCCTCATCCCTTGTCACTGTGTTTCCCCCCGCATCCAATAAAGGATGGAGATTCTCCTTAGCCCTCCTTTTGTTGCTAATGTATTTATAGAAACCTTTTTTATTGTCTTTTACGGCAGTAGCCAGATTAAGTTCTAGTTGGGCTTTGGCCCTTCTACTTTTCTCCTTGCATAACCTCACGACATCTTTGTAGTCCTCCTGAGTTGCCTGCACCTTCTTCCAAAGGTCATAAAGTCTTCTTTTTTTCCTGAGTTCCAGCCAACGCTCCCTGTTCAGCCAGGCCGGTCTTCTTCCCCACCGGCTCGTCTTTTGGCACACAGGGACGGCCTGCTCCTGCGCCTTTAAGATTTCCTTCTTGAAGAATGTCCAGCCTTCCTGGACTCCTTTGCCCTTCAGGACTGCCTCCCAAGGGACTCTGTCAACCAGTCTCTCTTTGACCAGCCAAAGTCTGCCCTACAGAAGTCCAAGGTAGCAGTTCTGCCGACCCCCCTCCTTACTTCTCCAAGAATCGAAAACTCTATCGTTTYGTGATCACTACGCCCAAGACAGCCTCCAACCGTCACATCACCCACAAGTCCTTCTCTGTTCGCAAACAACAAGTCCAGTGGGGAGCCTYCCCTAGCTGGCTCACTCACCAGCTGTGTCAGGAAGTTGTCTTCCACACACTCCAGGAACCTCCTAGACTGTTTCCTCTCTGCTGTATTGTATTTCCAGCAGACATCTGGTAAGCTGAAGTCCCCCATGAGAACAACGGCTAGCAATTGTGAGGCTTCTCCCAGCTGCTCATAGAGTATTTCGTCTGCCTCTTCATCCTGGTTGGGTGGTCTATAACAGACTCCCACCATGGTATCTGCCTTGTTGGCCTTCCCCCTGATTCTTACCCATAAACACTCAACCATATCGTCACCATCATTAAGCTCTAGACAAACAAAACACTCCCTAACATACCGGGCTACCCCACCACCTCTCCTTCCTTGCCTATCCCTTCTGAAGAGTTTATAGCCATCCATTGCAGCACTGCAGTTGTGCGAGTCATCCCATTATGTTTCCATGATGGCAACTATATCATAGTTTTCCTGCTGCACAATGGCTTCCAGCTCCTCCTGTTTGTTGCCCATGCTGCGTGCATTGGTGTAGATGCACTTCAGTTGGGCTATTGATCCTGCCACCTTTTTTGGGGAAGAAGCCCTAATTCCTATGTGACCATTCCCAGGCGCTTCCATGGTTTCTAACACATCAATAACCCTTGCGTCTTTGCTGCCACATGGATCTCCATCCCCTACCTCCACTGAGACAGCAGACCGAAGGACCTTGCTAGCACACTGCCCCTCAAAAATTGGCGTGCCGCCCCCAGGCTTACCTCTAGCGAGCCTGGTTTTATCCCTTTCCCCCTTCAAATCTAGTTTAAAGCTCCTTCAATGAGCCCTGCTAACTCCTGTGTGAAGATTTCACTCTCCTCTTCATGCCACTTCCCAGGAGAAACTGGCTTTCCCATTCCACCCTGCTAATGCCTGTCTACAGTACTTCTCCCATTTCCAAATCAGATAGGTGGCCAATCCTACAATGACACTTCTGCTGCTTAATGTCAATAATTTGCCTGCTAACAACTGGCAAAAGTACAGGGCAGAGGTACTCACAACACAAAAGATAATGTACGTATTAGGAGGTAAAACTGGGGTCCAAATGTAAGCCTTTAAGCAGTTTATCTCATTGCTTACTTTTTATTTAAATCAAAAGGGTTTGGTTTTTTTTCTTCTTGTTTCTTTCCTTCCCCCCCACCCAGCTAGCTCTGAAATCATAAGGGATAAAATATGAGAACAATCAACCATTTTTACAGTTAGTTAGGAGTCAGACAGTTAGCCAGTTTTATAACAGATATGAATCTATGTAAAATCCTTCCATTCAGCCTTCATACACCTCTGCCACCCAGCTGTGAAAGGCTGTTGCAGTGAATCCTTGAGCTATATACATCGTGAATGTACTTTAATGATCCTCAATTACATTTCTCTTTATGTATTAGTGAATGAGATTGAAAAACATCAGTTCATCTCTTCTTAGGTAATTCAAATCTATTTAGAATTTTGGACAGTATTTACTCAATTTTCCTGAAAACTTGGAAAAGCTATAAAAATAGGAGTAAAATATGCCCTTGCATCTTCTCAACATGTGGAAGTTTGCTGTTTTGCAAGCTGCATTCTAGGAATGAATGGCTTTCTTCTCCTTGCTCTTTGCTGATGTTTGTCGATTTTCCCTTTCACTGCTTGTCTGCCTCTCATGGATTTTGACTCTCCGTTTCCAGTCCTTTGGATAGCCAAGGTTTGGCTTATTTTCCATTTTTCAAAGTGAGTATCTTTATTGCAGGCATCTACACCAAGAGAAAATTGATGTCTGGAAACCCTGAGGAGGGTTTGCATGAGCAATTCCTACATCACAGATTAGTTAATTGGAGGCTTGAAGCGGGGATATATGATCAGGGGAACACTAAATCAGTTTTCTGAAAAAAAGAAAAGTTCATTTTAACGAGCTCCAGCTTTTCTAACTTTTCCATTAGTGTAGATCGCAGGAGTTGCACTATAGGTTGGGGCCCACATACAACAGAAAACTATTTCTGTGAAGTGGACAAGACATGTAACAGGAAGGGAAACAGAGGGAAAGCGAGTTGCCCAAATTCACAAAGTAGGGTGGAAGGCACAGGTAGTAACAAAACTGTGAAGTTAAACTGCTGATCCAATCCACCACATTGCCTATGAAATGGCTCTTTTTCAATGCTTTCTGACTCTTCCTTTACACTGCCACCTATGTTTTTCACCTCATTTTTAAGGACTGACTAAATTAAAAGAATCTTCATCGCTTGTGGTAGATTCTACAAACGCAGAGTCTGAAATTAAAAAGCACCAGAAAGGTTCTATTCATTAAGGCAATGGTTGATTCTTCAAACTTAGAAGTGGAGAGCATTAAGTACCCCAACCTATATCCTTCATTGCAAGATCAGCTAACCTACTATCACTGTGTGAGACATGAACTAATACCACTTTCCACCAAAATTGTTTTTCCTTTGTTTATCCACACTTGTGTTTTCTAGGCAAAACAAAGGGGCAACCATTTGGAGCATGGTACCACTTACAGTCACATTCTGTATGTCTCCTGCTACTGTAAAATCCTCATCTGCCTCAGAAGCACTCTTTTATGACTACTTGTTGCTCTGTATGCTTGAAAGTCAGAGAGAGCTTTGCAGTATCCATGAGCATTTGCTTCAGTTTTTAACAGGTAGCCAGCCTTGACAGATTCCTTCTATAAAACTACATCCAAAGTGAAAATTGCTCAAGGCTTTCTGCTCTGATTTTTCCCTTCTCAGAACTGCATAAGGCTTGTTTGCAGACCTTCAGCAAAGAGATGCTGGTAAGCAAGAACTGGCAAGAGGTAGAGCATGAACCAAGCATCTGTGGCAGGTTTTTCTGAATGAGACTAGGAGTAATTTGTGTTGGGAAACAGGCAGTGAAGCACAGTTACAAAAGACATAGATGCATGCAAATCCCACAGTTGCCAGGAGTGAATATCAACAGCTGGACAGAATAGCATCAAATTGCCGAAAAGTAAAAAAACCTTATTCCGTAATTCACAAGGTGATTCTGACATTCAGTACATGCCATGAGTTCTGGGGAAGGATTTTGTTCTCTCCAAGTCCACTGCAGTGCCACTCATGGTTTCATCATTATCACAGGCCCAAGTCAAGCATTAGGGAACATTTCAAATATATCATCCCTTAAAAGAAGGCTCTGCTCACATGCAATATGAAAAAGGACAGTTCTCCTGCTGTTCCCTTTGTCAGCTTCATCTTTTTCTAACACTACAGAATCTTGGTACCAAATCCATGCTTTCACTGACATGGCTAGCACAAGAGAGTCCAGAAATGCTTCCTATTACCCCTGCAATTACAAGCTGCGAACCTGCACTGGCTCAGCAATTTTAACTAGACATTTAACTAGACCCCTCTCTCCTTCTGGCCCTAGACCCCTGTTAATAGATTATTAAGATGCTGCATTTCAGAGTAGCACCTCTGTATACATAATTTGTATCCAGATTTATAAAGGGGATGAAAGTTGTTAGATATGTACATGATTGTTATGTGCTGGACACCAGGCCAAACCTACCATGACACTTGCAACTCATAATACATGTACTTATCCTGCTGGACAGTCTCCACTTGCTGTAAATTGTGGGGTTTATGCAGTATTGGCCCAGACATTCAGATGTTCTATGAGATATATGCATGTTCCTTACAAGTAACAGCTATCATCAGTTTTAAAAATTTGCCAAACATCTGGGCTCAGACATACTAAGAATGTCAAAAAGCTCCTGCAAAACTCATGATATTCTCATTACTGGAAGCCATCATGACGTAACAGTTGTACATAGGCAGCGTTTTGGTTAGAGGTACATGAGGCTTTAACAGCGATACAGTGCAAGAAGTCTTGTCTCTGATTCCATGCTTACACCCTATCTTGAACAGTAAGCTTCCATGCCTTTGTGGTAACCTTTCCTTCATGCTACAGATCACATATTACTCGCTGTATGCACACACCATCTGCTCCTGTTGGATGTCTGCAGTGTATTGACTTGTAGAGAAGGGGCTTAGCGCAATCTACATGCCTAGCTATGCTGGGTGACTCATACCTGCAGAATATAGACTCAACTCCTTATGAACAATTCCTGACAACAAAGAGATTCCTAAAAGCCATACCTTACATCGTCTGTCTTAAGAAGAAACTTACAGGATGTCAAGAAGAATGTCATGGACATGCGAAGGAGAACCATTTAGTTCTACATTTCAAATTGGATAAATCCTCTACTATACTGATATTCTTTCTTTGGATGGTGTGTCACAGCAAAACAAAAGCCTTATAATTCACTTGGCCAATTGTGCATCCTGCTTAGGGGGTTAAAGGATTTATTTCCAATTCCTATTCAGATCAGCTGGTACTGTCTAACACACAGTCTATTACGGACTGTTTTTCACAATGCTCTTATGCAGTTTGTGGAAGGACATTAAGATACCAAATCAACACTAAACCAATTCAGTGTTGATTCAGCAAGGCAGCTCAGTAGAAGAGCCCATAGAATGCTCTTTGTAAAATAGCATACACAAGTAGAAAAGATTTGTCAAAATTGGACAAATTTATATACTCAACTATAACATTTTTCAGTATCTTTTAAGAATGCAGCTACAGTACTGATTCTGCTGTGATAGCCATAGATTATTCTAATTTGACATTCCCTTCTTTCATTAAACAGAAGAGTATAGGCTGTGCTGCTGTCTCAAAGTCTGGGAGTCTGTACAAGAGATCACATGCTGCTAAGTGCAGGGTTTTTTTGTTTGAAAAGGGCCAACTGATAACCTGTTGGCCTACTCTCCAGACACAAGTCTGCCTCTATTTTTCTTTAGGGCCATGAAAGTCTACCTGTGATGACAGTTTGATTATTGCCCCGATATTTTTTGAGCATTAAGGAAGATACAGAACCTGCTCTGCTGTACTTAGAGAGAAATAAATTATACCTAAGTTATTTTCTCACTTCCATCACTCAATTGACTCCCCAAACTGGAAAAAAACCAGCAGTGTTATTTCTTGAGCCACTGAGACAATGGCCAAAATGTTTGCACAAAGAGAATGTCTTAATCACAGCAGAAATTTTTTTGGGAAAAAAAAAAAAAAAGATATTTGAAACTCTCAAAAGGAATGTGTATGAAAGAGATTTCACTGTACTATTAACCAGTTGCAGATAACTGTTCCAAATAAACTCATGAGCTTTTCTATAAACCATCAAAAGGTATAGTAATTTGAAGCAAATCACAGCTTCTTGACAAATAGTTTAGGAGCAGAAAGTAAATTCATCCCGTTAATCTTTTTTTTCCTGTTCGAAGTTTAATATTACCATAAGCAAGCACACAAAGCATACAATTTAAGATTAACAACTGCAACTAACTTCAAGGGACTTTATACTAATTTTCAAGCTTCATTAACAAATGGTTAGACAGCTCAAAACAGTGACTTAAAGGGAAGACAAAATTGTTTTTGTGTCTAAAAGATAAATACTCTCTGATCTAAGAGAATGTATACATCCTTTACCGTCTTTTCTCTGGTTTGTCTGGTCATTTACAAAACACAGGACAAGTTATTTGCCTTAGTCTGAAGGTCTAATAATCTTTCCACCTTTGCAATCCGTGAAAGCTTTTCTAATGAATCACTGGGTAACACTGTACTACCTTAAAAAAAAGATTTAAAAAGATCTATTATACTTTCTGTAGTAGTGCTGCTGAGGTTTTCAAAGTTGTCTCATGTATTTACATAAAATATTCTTTAAAATATTTTTTTAATATTCTAAAAAATTTATTTTTTTTAGACATTACTGTTATTTCTTGCACCACATTTGATAGCCAGGAATAAGACAGTGATGTGAGCAATAAAGCAATTAAAAATATATTAGTGTCTCTATAAAAGCCTAAATCTGAGCATCTGGAAGGCTTGTACTGAGTATATCCTTATACAGATAATCGCAGAGAATTTACAAGCATGGAAGAATCATAGGCAAACAGAAATAACATGTAGAGAAAAGCTGTTTCAATAAAATGGTTTTCTCTTCAGAGGAACAGAAAATGAGTCATAGCAGGTACATCTTAAAGACATTTAGATCAAGTCAATGAAGATAGTAAGCAGAGATGAAAGCATTGTTTAGTACTACAAAAGTAATTTGAAGTAATTCCCATTAGTGGGAATGACAGACCAGTGATGTACATCCAGATAAGCTGCTTCCTTTTTTAATAAACTGAGATGTTTACCAGAAACAAAACCAAAACACAGATGTAAGCGTGCACACGCACAAGCATACTCCTTTTCTTAAACACTACAGGTTTCACATTTCATTTACAGCATTCTCTGTTGAGGTAGAGAATAATGCCTTTAACTGCAGAGCAGGTAGCAACAGGTGTTTTTGTAAAACTGCTCAGGAAGTAAAATGTCATCTTCCTTTAGAGCACTGCTATCAAAATCAGGGGAATACATAGGAAAGCTAAGCAGAGTAGAGAGCTGAGTAGGGATACTTGGCCATTTTAATTACTCTTGCTATTCAGCACTACTGCACTAAAAACTGGGAGTCAAAATCATGGACCAGGACCACACACTGTTACACATTCCTCAGAAAAAGGTCCATGAGAGTGGTAAAAGGGAAGAATGATTAGAGTGGTGAAATTTTCGTTATAAATCTCTATGCTTAGCTACATCACATGGCTTTAGCCATCTCCTGCCTAGGTTTTCCAGATGTACCCCAAAGCACTACACTCCTACAAAACACACACATTCAAGACTAGTTTTAATCCCTGCTTTCAGCTGTATCATTTGCAAAAGTTTACATTCAATACAAAACATTCTCAAGCACAACAGCGCCCAGATTTCCTGCCTTGAGATGTCCTGACTCCCAGAGACGATCACTTCCACTTGCCTGTATGCTGACAGCATGCAATTAACCTCAGAGAGCCAACCAACATAATTTCTCAGAAGTAACACTCCCAGCCTACTACATAAGTCTAAAAATCTTTTTTTTTAATCAACTCTAGAAATAATATTTTTCTAATGAAAGGTGAAGTTTTTGTTCCCCAAATGAACATTAAAGCAAATAAACACCAAAAGAATTAGGAAGACTAAAACAAGTAAGCCATGAAGGGAATTTACAGCTTTTAAAAGACAACATTTTTTTACAATCAGAAGTCGAACCTTGTTAAGAAAAACAAGATCTGTACTGTGTTCCTTCTACCTTCACTTGACTAGTCCTTCCTCTGGGATTAGTGGGATAATATTAAACAATTTTTGTCTGGGTATTTTACTCTGACTTTATTCCATTCTAAAAAAAAAAAAAAAAAAAAAAGAAAAAAGAAAGCTGACTGCACCTGGGGCACTATGCCTGCCTTATGGATTTACTATTCCGATTTGTCATGTTTAAGTGAGCCTAGATATATAAAACAACATTTTAAAGGGGAAATCCTTCTCTTTAATTTCCTTTATCATTGCTTCTCTGTATTATTCAATAACTAAAGTTAATACTACCGGCCTATGAAACTACTGCTTATCTTTGAAAAGTCATTTGGTTGACAAAGCAAGCAATATACAGTTGTTCATGAAATGGAAGTGTCTTGGAGGACAGCCTGGTTTTTCACACTATTTGGACACAGCCACGAGGCACCTAAGAAGCAACTGTGCAAGTAATGGGAAAAGTTACACAAAGTGACACTGTTGCTAAGTATTAGCTGACATTTCAATATGCCACTTTGCTTTGTATCTATCAGAGGAGAAAAAACCTGAACCGCAAATGCTTTAGA
The DNA here is from genome assembly GCA_035582835.1 of Phoebastria nigripes. Classification (NCBI taxonomy): domain Eukaryota; kingdom Metazoa; phylum Chordata; class Aves; order Procellariiformes; family Diomedeidae; genus Phoebastria; species Phoebastria nigripes. The sequence continues at coordinate 217,846 of JAYKAV010000047.1, read as the reverse complement.
GCCTTCCATTTTTCCTCTAAGTATTTAGGCTTGGCCCTGGTGACAAGGACATTACAGCTGAAGTATTCTTTTTTTTTTTTCCACCTAGCACTCAATGTCTGTAATAGGGCCTGTAATATGGGCATTACATGCAACTTGACAATCTCTTTAGCAAAGAAAAGGGCCAGGGTCCCCAGTTAGCACATAAAAAACGTCACTGTAAATGACTTTATCCCTAGATAGTGCTTGTAACTCACCTGGTGATGGCCCTTGACCATCAGTCTCTGCTGAAGAAGTCCTCCAAACCTAGACATATTCTTTCTTGCATTCGCAGATGACAATGACCAATATTTTGCATCATATAGAACAATCTTTTTTAAGAAGGAAACATTTTGATACATACTTAGTTGCCTGTGTGTCAATGACTAATTTCCTCCAAGATGCTGCCAGACATTTTTCTCTCAGTTATGTTTCTTCAGACTTCCTTTCACCCCTTTAATTAGAATCTGACTCTAACATTGTGATGATCAGCAGAAATTACAGGTAAGAGGGTTGGAGGGGGTGGAAGAGAAGACAACAACTATTTCTCATTATTTGAATTGAGTCAGTTCGAAAAAGGTCAGTTGAGCTGGAATCTAAGTAATCCTGAGCTGAAGTTAGTCTATATTTGTTCCAAATAAATCTATCAGTCCATGGAGAAAAGATGTATCTAAATTCCCTTCACAGCTGAAAACTGAATTAAGAAACAAATTCTTAATATTCATCTACAACATGCAAGCTTATGACAACAACAGTGAGCTTATACATTATAAAGCAATCACCTCATGTCTTCCTTCTTCCCCCTTGTCTTTTTCATTCATATACTGCACAGCACACGATCTAACCACAAACTGTATTTCTCATAGAATCTGTCTGCCGTAGATGTTCAGTGAATCACATCAAAATCCTTTATACATCCTATCATTGACTGCATCTAAATTTGGCATGAACACCAAGTATCAATAGTCATCAAAATATGATTTTGACTATGGATAGGAATAATTACAGGCTAGCCCTGTTCGGTGATATTTAACCCAACTTAAGACAGTGCACTTGTGAAAGAACTCCCATAATAGGAATAAGATTCATTGCCAGAACCAGTGCAATGAACATGACTGATACCTCTGACACTTGAAAGAGCACAGAGGGAAAGAGAATTGTTCTCATTTATAATGGTACCAGCTATTTAAAAAAAAAAAAAAAGAAAAGGGGCAAACAGTGTCTCCAGCTGTTTCCCTCAGATTGTAGTATCTGGGTAATTGCAGACTTACCTTTTGTGATCCAGATGCTGAGCCCTTAAATGAAGTGCGTTTGAAGGAGCCACTCATCCTCCGTAAGGAACCTGTGAACTTTCCTCCTCTTCCTTTCTTAATCCTCTGGCCCTTACCCTCCATAAGGGATCTAGTACCCCAGCACCAAAGAAAACTCTGATTTTAGTCATGTAGTCTGAGCAGTTTTTTTCCTGAAGCCAACAATCATTAAGTTACAGCTTAAATAGAAAGAGACAGATGCATAAAACAAAATCAAAGTCAAATAATGAGACTCCTGTTCTGATATGCACCCTATCACAAGTGTTACCAGCCAGCTAGACAAGTAGAAAAACAAGGCAATACACTGATACAAACTGCTGTCCCCCTCCCTCTTCTCTACTGACTCTGTAATCAGGCTTAATGCACACAGCTTCTGCAAGCTATGGTTTTTAATGGACAGAGATTTAATAAATGGTGATTGAAGGTAAATCTACTTTAGAAGCAGCAGCCCGAAAGGTTTTTATTCGTGCAAAGCACAGGGCAGTCAGATGGAAATTATTTTGGTACCAGTAGACAGGCACATGAAAAGAGCAGATGGTCCTCAACAGACTATGGGTTAGAGGCCTGGTGGAATTCTAAAGGATAACTGCTGATGGCAAGTGTGCCTACAGCAGGTCTCAGGATGAGAGAGACAAGGTTTTAAAAACAAACCACCCATAAGATCACAAGTTAGATTCTAATTAATTGGGGAATATGGGTTGTGGCAAATAAGTGTGGTGTGTATTATCTTCATGAATTCTTATTAATACCTCAATTCATCTATTTTGTACTATTCTGCCTAAATATGCAGAGGAAAGTACAAGGAGGCAGTTAGGAGAGAATAAAAAAGAAATGAGGAAGAGACAACGTACTTTAAAAGAACAACAAAATTATTATTGACTAGGAAATATCTAGTTGGCTCCAGAAGACTTGCTTTCTCAGACATGAGCCAGGAATCTGTTAGAGAGCCTTGTTTAGAAAAGAAGATGGATGAGAGCACAGAGAAACTAGATATACATTTCAGAAATATACACAGGGACTGCTGATTTGTAACTGTGAGGTAAGTCAGAAACACCACTAATTTACAGGATTTAGTTATACAGTTGTTATTTACTTTTTTTTTTAGGTTCACCCCTTTGTCCCTCAATAAAGATGGCGTGGGTGCCTGCTTGCAGCTGGTTAGAGGAGGCAAAGAAAATTGTGTTGAAAACTTAAAAGAAAACAAAACAAAAGCGGAAGAGGCTGACAGACAGAGATGCTTCAATTTTGTTGTTCTGGTCAGCACAGCCATAACCAAGAAAATGAAACTTCCCAGGCTGGCAAGGATAAGTAGCTGACAACTTACGACATACTTAAAAGTTGTGTTGGGAAATGGGAGAGTAAAAGTTTCATGCTCTGCAGGAGAATCACTTCTATTATATTAGTGCAAACAGTTTGTGGGATCAGGTTAATGGAATGTAAAGAGGAGGGCATGGACACTAAAGGTTCACCAAAGAGGTCTTCCATTCTAACCATTCATTAAACCTAGGCAAAACCAAGGAAGGTAAAATTAGCATTTTTGACAAGACTTTTGACAGCAGCTGTTGTATGATGTTGTTTTAAGACATGGCTTGGCTTAAGTGAACAAGGCTGAAGTAGAAGCTGGCAAATGGAATATAAAAATCTGGCAAGGACAGTAAGCTGATAGAGCATGGGCAGAATAATTTTAAAGGGAGTTGTAATCAGACAAGCTACTTTACAAAGTAGTGCCTCATAAATTCCATGTACACCTGCTCTCCAAAAGGGTCTCTCCATTATATCTGGTCAGTTAGCAGCAAAACATTGCAATTACTGTATCATTGAGTTAGCTGCAAAAGATAAAATATCTGGGTCAAAAACTACTCTGTTGTGAGTTTAAACTGTTGTGATCTTTGAAACAAAACAAATTACTTCTGTTTATACCAGAACTTCATTTGCCCAGTCCTGCCTTTTTCATCTATAAAAGTCATCACTACATTCTGGGACATATTCTCAAATGGTGGTAGCTATTACAGCAGTCGCTTCTATGAACACTGACAGATTTAATGAGCTGAGAATATGCCCTCCTGATCTTATTTCATAATTATGAACAAAGCTGAAAGACATTCAGATAACAGCATATGCTGAACATTTTTCTTTTACGTTGTAGTTTAAACAAATCCAACATGAATGCTGTCAAGGAACAAAAAAAAATATTCAAGGCTCCTTTGCACAGTTCCTCTTCCTCAGCCACAACATGCGTCTCAATGCAATGAATGAAACAGAGGTGCATCCTAGTCACTATTTGTTATGTCACCTCACAAAAAGGCATCATGTTATGACAGCACAATCCCCTGAAGTGATGTTGGGCTGCATTACTCAGAAGGGATGACTAATGGTATTTTGGTAAAGTACAAAAATGGGGACATGCTTTTCAGAAAGCAGAAATTCAGAATACAGATCTGTTCTCCAAGACACAATGTAGAATGTGAATAAGGAATTCATTATCTTGGTCCTTTTGGATCTGTGATTCTAAGACTTTTGTCTGAGCTCCGTGTAACTGTTTTTGGTGTATTTTAAGGACCACACTGGACTTTCACAAGTCATCAGTACCCAGGAGATGTTCACATCCAAGAGCCGGATGAAAGCCTTCCAGCAATCAATGCAACAGAAGCTGCTGAATACTAACCCCAGCTGAAAAATCAGGCAACTAAGTTCTACTGATGTTTTTGTCCCCACTGTGTTTATATAACACTTCATGGGCCGTTTCCACTGTACTAGGGGAACAGAAACACGCACCATGCTGGCACTTTCAACAGCTCCATGATTTAGAAGCACAAGTTTAATTGATTTTCCAAAAGAGCTTGTGGTTTTAGGAGTGTAGTCTCACATTAGGAAACCTTTTAAACAAACATTGTTACTGAAGGTTCCTGTCTCACTTTGGAGTGTTATACTTCATCAGTTGAGCTGATTCAATGGTTTGTGTGGTCTAAATTAGATCTGTGTAACCATCTGGTTTAAATCAGCACTGGGGGAGGAAAGGGTAGTAATCTCTTGCAACAGGATGCAGTTGACAACGAATGAGTATATCTGGCACAGTACGGAAGTGAAAGACCCTTAAACTGGTTCTGAAACTGAACAATCCATGACATGAAAGGACACATCCATCCATCACCCTCTGTGTTTTGCAGTAAAATCAAACTGGTCAAACATAGATTATGAAAAACCCAAGACCATACATCCCCATAAAAGAGCAAGTGGAGTGCTGGCACACTCCATTTGCAAGATCACCTTCAAGGTCCCTGACAGCCTGCTCCCTGGGAACAGTAGGATGCATCCATTTCAAAGTACGCAAAAGTAACATACTATGTAAGACATAAGTATCTGTATATCGTATAGATACCACACCATGGAAATTTAACATCTGCAGTCATGGAAAGATCCATGGCTGTCGTGAATGAGTGGTTTTGAGGCCGCTTAAAGAAACACTGACAAGGGTATTAGCAAAAGGTGATTTTAATAGAGATCTGTAAAAGCGCGACTTAACAGAATTCAATGGCAAGGTCCACTCTATTACTTATTACATGGATTAAGCATACACGGGGAAAATCGTGTCAGAATTTGGATTGGAATGATTTTTATAGAGATCGAGGGGAAAAGGGATATAGGAGACCCTTCCGTTGAGTCACGAGGTTCAGAAGACCTGGCTAGATCCAATCTTAGTCTCAGACTTGGAAAACGGTTTGTGTCTAATACAGAAAGGAATAAAGAGATCCTCCCGTTGAGTCACGAGGTTCAGAGTAGACCCCCTTGCTTTCTAAATTCCTTCTCAGAGAGGAGTATAGATGCGGCTGAATCTACCCCTAGTCTCAGACTTGGTCAACAGTTTATGCCTAAGGGATTATGAACGTTTAGCAGCAATTTGAAGTTTAATCACAGTCTGGAGTAAATCGTAAGTTTTAGCAGCATCAAATCATTGGGGTAGATGATTATAAAATTTTAGCAACTACAAAGCAAAATAATCAAAATTACTACAATGTTAAAGCAACTAGATTACAGGTTATACTTACTACTTATTGTTTAAATCTATCTATCTATCTATCTATATAAAAACACTTGCACACGTCACACATAAGGGCCCAAAGCTGAATAAATCTATAAAGGCCTAAAGCTAGATAAATTCACAGGCCTGAAGCTAGGTTATAAAGGCCTTAAGCTAGATAAAGGTACTTAAAGTTAGGTTATAAAGGCCTTAAGCTAGATAAAGGTACCTGTTAAAAATTCCCCTCGAGTGTCGTGAAATACTCACGCTCAATGTCTTGGCATTTCTCAACTGGCGAAGAGTTGAGCCTCAAGTGGTATCTTGGCTGAAGAGTGTTTCAGGCCAAGTCTCGACGGTCCTCCGAATTTCACAAACTCAAGGGTTTGCGAACTCTGAGAGGCGTCCCA
>JAYKAV010000047.1:142929-211748 GCA_035582835.1 Phoebastria nigripes | reverse complement strand
ACCTCAGCCATGCAAGAGTGCCTGGTACAGTCAAGGGACGCTTAACTGCCCAACTCATTACACGATGGCTAAGGCCTAACAGGAGTTTCTGATCGTAGAGAGGCCTAGAGGAAGGGGGGAAATGCACCACCACAATGGCTCAAAAGCCCTATCACAACATGTTTTTAAAAAAGTTAATAGTTTGGTTAAAGATAGCTGTAGTTGCTTCAGCGTATAGAAAATCTAAAATGGACTAAATTGCTCTTACTGTTCGTGGTCAGAGATATTCTATGACATCACATCAGAGATGTCTGATATCAGTGTAAAAAAAAGTGATAGATTTAAAGCTTTGATCTATAGTCCACCATGTCAGCTGAAATGTTTCCACTCAGTTCGGTAGTCAAACTAAATATGGAAAGCAGTAGTGCATAATCCGATGAACTTTATTTACACAGACAGACTGGGGTAAGATAGGCTCATACCTGTATAAAGACTTAAATGTAAAAGGCATCTAGAATTAGGCCTTCCTTCACTTTGCATTTAATGTGAGTATTAAACTAAACGTGAATTTCTTTCACAGACAATGGATTATAAAACAAAAACTAAAAGCACTTTTTCTTTTCTTTAATGGGACGTCTTAAAAGAATATTTTCTGTAAAAAAAAAGTATGTCGGTGTCCTTTGACATTTCTGATACAATAAGAAAATTTAAACAGTCATGTGTTTAACTAAAAAATCCTCTACATTCCATTAAGGATATTCATTAATTAGGCTAAGAACAGGAGCTGATGGTATTGTGCTCGGTGCTACATAAATGCTTTTCCAAAAAGGCTTATTCCAAGATAGTCATAATTAGTTATGTTGTGCTTGCTACCAAAATATCTAGACAAGTGTCCCCACAAGCAAATCCATCTCCCCTTCAACAGGAATTTTCCTGCATAAGGATATGAGCATACACCAGGATTGTCTGAAATCACTATGGTGCTGCAAACTATTATTATTTTGAAGTCTTTCAACTCTTCAGAAACCCACCTGTTATTCTGTTACAGGCAGGATAAACCTGCTACTCTCCCAAACTGAAAACAAATGGAAGTGTCAAAATTACTCTTCAAGATGATTTAATCCTGTTAATCCATTTATGTACTCTCTACAGGTTGGCTAGCTTCAGAGAGCCAGTTCAGTTATTTAAAGTATTTTTAACTTTCAAAAACCCAGTCTCTTCCAAACTGTTTTTCTCTCATTGTGGTACATATAAAAAGCTGCAGGAAATCAGACTAACATCTCATAGTTGTGCACAATAACCTCCAAAGCAGATGACGGAGGGCCTGAAATGAGCTGGAGCAGAATGAAACTGGTAACATTTTATAGTCAAGGTAAAGGAAAGGAGCAACAAGTTTCCTGACTACTGATGAAGTGCTTTGCTTTCCAAATCAGACAATTTTGCAGCAGTAGATTCACTTTTGAAAGAACAACATGAAACCAAAACTGTAAATACAAATGCTCCTCATTCTGGAGCGTTGCATACTTCAAACTGTAAACCTAAAAATGTTTCACATTTGAAGAACTACTACTGTTTGGTTATACTGGCTTCTCAGTGGTCTAGTAACCGCACTGCACTTGCCTTGTCTCATTTCCTCACATTGAACATTTTCCAGCCTTCTCCACCCCCCACATCTACACGTTCAGATGCACTGCTCATGAATCATGCAGATCACAGAAGCAGTACATTACTTTTATGTCATGAACAGAAAGCTATGAAACAACTGCTAGGTCTCATTATTAGCCAAAAGAAACAAAACGCTCCACTACAACACCATAGTCCATTATAAAATCTATTGCTTTTAGAAAAAAACACCACCTTTTTCCCCAAAGGTTTTTATAGTTTTCTTCCCTCTCTTTACCAAGAACTAAAGAATTAAGTTTTAAATTTTTCCTTCTTGTTCTTTTGAGTGCTTYTCCATTTGTGCGACAAGTACTTTCAAATTTGTAACACTTAAAAACAAAGATAGGAAGAGATGGAGGAAGGAAGGATGGGAGAATCTAATGACAATAAATACAGCATTTATCAACATAAATGCAGAACAGGCAGTAGTAACACTCCATAGTGGGGTACAATAACTTAGTACCGAACTAGAGAGAAAGGTATTGAGGTCCAGAAGATCAGACAGACACCAGGGGATCAAAAATGACACAAACATCGAACAACTGGTTTTACCACAAGCTCTACTACAACTAGTGCCATTCAGCTTCCAAATAACTTTTTCTTTCTTTTCTTTTTAAACAAAAACTATCTTTGGATAGTTGATGACATTAGGTGCAGATTAAAGAGCTGTTTTTATACTCAGGGATATAATTTCTGGCCTTACTATTAACATGAATAAGACCTAAATGATGGGTAAGTTTATGGAGTTATGAGGAGGAACAGAAATCAAACCAGCCAAACAAAAAATTGCAAAGCTCTATATCCCTAAAGACAAGGGAAAAAAATACAAAAATTTTACATTTTCTGGTTCTGAAGAAGCTTGAACACTTCATGAAATCATGATGTTTTCCCTTGGCAGTATGATAATTTTCCAGGCAAAGTGCATTTCTTATTTGCAAAAAAAAAAAACTTTATAATTTTGCATTACAGAGCTTGACATCTTTTTTAGGTCTGAATAGCTGCAACTCAAATAATGAAGAGCATTTGGAAAATTTTACAACATTTTTACAGAACTATTTAAAACTTCCTGTGCACAACAAAACTGATAGTGGGAGCACCATGTCTTCAATTCCCTTTGACAGTTCACACTTCAGCTATACACTGCAGTACATCATTGTTTTATCTCAGTTACAGGTCTTAGCCATTATGTATTTCAACAGTTCTTGATTCTTTAGTTTCTATCCCTGAAATGAAGCGTAGATAGAATATTGTTCAGTCCTGGTTACCTACCATGAGAATGAGCACACTGTGGGTCGCTGGGGACTGCTGTCTGCTGGGCGAAGAAAGTTGACTTCTTTTTCTGTAAACTACATATCCTCAAAGCAATGCTGTAGTAACCTAGGCAAAAGCATATTTGGATTAAAAATGTAACAGTTTACACAACAAAACTCAGACAGCAGGTAACTGGCAGGTGACATCTATAGAAAAATAGTTCCATTTAGTCAATTCCACACTTAAACTCAGAGGAAGACTGTAGGCCACTTTGTGGTACTTTTACTTCAGCATTGTCTGTTCATCCATTCCAAGAGTCTTTGTTATTTAGCAACTGTCTGTCCCCTCTCTCCTTCTCTTGCAAGAAAAAAAGCAGATTTAAAGTGAAATGAAGCAGATCATGAGACATGTGGACAGAAGAGAAAAAGTAAAGAAATAACCTCTGCTTTTGCCAGTGGGCCTGTAAATTGGTGCCTGTGTTACCACCCTCACATATGAGAAATAGTCTGTACTGATCATATAAACAACAAAACACATGCCAGTAATCTTATTTCCATAACCTGCTGTCCTGGTTTCAGCTGGGATAGAGTTAATTTTTTTCCTAGTAGTTGGTATAGTGCTATGTTTTGGATTTAGTATGAGAAGAATGTTGATAACACGCTGATGTTTTTAGTTGTTGCTAAGTAGTCTACTAGTCAAGGACTTTTCAGCTTCCCATGCTCTGCCAGGTGCACAAGAAGCTGGGAGGGAGCATAGCCTGGACAGCTAGCCCAACTGGCCAATGGGGTATTCCATACCATGTGACATCATGCTCAGTATATAAAGCTGGGGGAAGAAGAAGGAAGGGGGAGATGATGATGATGATGATGATGATGATGATGATGATGATGATGATGATGATGATGATGATGATGATGATGATGATGATGATGTTTGGAGTGATGGTGTTTGTCTTCTCAAGTAGCCGTTATGTGTGATGGAGCCCTGCTTTCCTGGACACCTGCCTGCCCATGGGAAGTAGTGAATGAATTCCTTGTTTTGCTTTGCTTGCGTGCGTGGCTTTTGCTTTACCTATTAAACTGTCTTTATCTCAACCCATGAGTTTTCTCACTTTTACTCTTCTGATTCTCTCCCCCATCCCACCGCGGGGGGAGTGAGCAAGCAGCTGTGTGGTGCTTAGTTGCTGACTGGGGTTAAACCATGACACCTGCCTAGAGAGTAGAACCTGCAGAAACCCACCAGGTCTCTTTGTCACCTCACCCTCAGGGATAGACTCAGCTTCCCTGTATTTGTAGAATCATAGAAAAAATTAAGTTGGAATGACTTTTGAAGCTCATCTACTCTGACCCCCTGTTCAAAGGAAAGCCAACCTAAAAGCTGGATCAAGTGGTTCAGGGCTTTGTCCAGCTGAATGCTGAAAACCTCCAAGGGCAGTGTTTCCAGTCCTCTGGGCAACCTGCTCCAGTACTCAACCATTCCCCGCTGTGAGGAATTTTTTCCTTATGTCCCTTTGGAACTTCCCTTGCTGCAACTTACAGCCATTGTTTCTTCCTTCTGCACCTCTGGCTCCACCTTCTCTGTAGCACTCCTTTACTAAGTGGAAGACTGCAACTAAATTCCTCCTTAGCCTTCTCCTCTCCAGAGGAACAAACCCAGCTCTTCTAGCCTATCTTTACATCAGGTGCTTCCATACCCTAATCATGCTGATGGCCCCCCACTGAGACATTTTTCAATCTCTCTCCTGTACTAAGGGGCTCTCAAAACAAAGATGGTACTCCAGATGCAATCTCATGAGTGCCAAACAGTGGGAATAAACATTTCCCTCTTCCTAACACAGCACAATACACAGCCTTCATCACTACGAGGGCACACTGCTGACTCATCTTCAATTTGCTGTTCACTGGGATTCCAGGTTGTATTAATGTGTGGGCTTTGCATTTGCCTTAGTAAAATTTTATTAAGTTTGTGTTGGTCGATTCCTCCAGCTTGTTGGACGAACACACACACACACATACACCTTCCTTGGTATTGCTGCAAATTTCATACGGGTGCACTCTATCCCATTTTTCAGGACACTGAAGGTGTTACACTGTATCAGCCCCTTCTGTATCACAGCATTATACCTACAAAGACATATTCAAACTTGAAATTAAAAATTAAAAAAATGTGTTCATCTCAGCAGTTTAGAATTACTGCGCTGAATTGAAGCACAGCAGGATAAGTTGGAATCTTAATTTGTGATGGGGGGGTGTGTCTTAGATCCTGCTATCTTAATACAGCATCCTTAGAGACATCAAAAGAACAGTTTTACAACAGGCAGAAGTCCATTTAACAGCAGGCTGAGCCAGCTGAAGACTTCTTGCATAGACAGGGCTAGTTGTCAGCTGTTTAACAATTTTCCATGTGGCTACATGATTACTAGTACTAACAGTGGAGCAGCCTGTGGTTGGACGGGCTTAATTTGATCACAGAACACCACCATGAGTTTTTCTCTTGCAGCTCTGTGGCTCCTTTCCCCTAAGTAGCCTCCGAAGTACATTAAAGGCTGCTCGTACAAGCAGAGAGCCAGTTTTCAGAGGGTTTGGAAGCACACTGGGACACATAGCAATTTAAAGCACAATCAGCTTCCATCTAAATGAGTAGGTGTGTTACATTCGAAGTGGAAATGAAGAATACCTTACATCACAGAAAATGGTGTCAGGAGAGCATTTTTACAGGCAAATTTGTCCAGCACTGTATATTTGACATTCATGTGCTTTCAAACAATACCACAAGAAGCTCTAGTTACTATTAGTGGTGACTTCATATCCAATTAATAAAACTAAATGAGTTACTTGGGTTTTTTTCCTGGTTTGAAACTACCTGGGATGGAAGAAATAGCAATACAAGAAAATGATGGTTGAGGACAGCACAAAATATTACGCGCATTCATCTGTTCCTGCCCGATATACAGTGTATTATACTTTGATTGTATTGCCTAGAACTTAGTAGCTATTTCTATAGCACCTTCCATCTTAAGATTCAAGTGACTTGAACATTAAAAAACCTAAACTTCAATACCGTTGGGAAGCAATGAAGCATTCTCATCTCTAACAAATACGGGAGCAGCTGAGGCACAGGAAAGCTGAATTACTTGTTTATATCTGTGTGATGTAAAAAATAAGAAGGAACTCCAGGTGTGACACATAACCTTTTTTTTTGTGGTTGGGTTTTTGTTTTTTAATCCCCACATGTATCACTGATGGCAGTGTTGATTACCAGGAGAAAATCAGTCACAGCTCCCAGCTTGACTGGATTGCGCATTTCCTTAACCATTAATTACACATGTACTGGTAATAGTGGATATGCACCACATGTCAGGAAGGCACTAGATAATGCCTCCCATGAAAAGGACAATAGACCCATACTTCGCACATCAATACAATTTTCTGCTTGGGCTCTCTTTTTTTTCTATAAATATTACCCAGATAACTAATAACAGAAATCCAACTCATCATTTTACAGATAAGGAAGAGTATAATTGGTTAAAGGTTCAAATATTGATAAGAAACTCACTAATTTTGATTGCTCAAACTCAGACAGTTCCTCATCTAATTTTGAAAAATGCTGAACAAGCAACAGCTCCTATAATAGCAAATGGGAGCTGCCACATTTCTTCAATTCAGATTCTTGTTGCCTCAAATGACTTTTCAAAAACCGAAGCAAATAAAGGCCTTTATCCAGCATGTAAGACTATCTAAATTAATCTGGGCATTTGTGAGGATCTAGACCACAGTTAACGGGCATTTTTGAAAATTCAAGYCTCAACGGCGTATAGTATGCCACGCCCCCACGTACTGTAATTTACTTCACGTGCAAATTACGTACTAATAAAATTAGAGAGCTAGTGACATCTTACTGGTGTTCTCAAAGAGGCAGAGCTGAAAACGGGACAGTGGATCCCTTCACTACTGTATCACATGTTCAATTTCCAAACAAGCTGAAAGAGCTGGGGACACGTTTAGAATCAGCTTGGGAGAACTCTGACGAATCACTTCCTTGTCTCATCCTAGGATTCTGCAAACGGCTAGGTCTTCCAAGCTAAGAAAAGGGAAAGTAAATCGATTTGTTGACTTCTGTTTCTTTAAAACATGGGGAGGTAAAACCTGAATTCTAAAAATGGGACTATGAAGATAATAATAAAAAAAATACTGTATGCAGATTAAACTTCATAACTGCTTTAGGGACACTAAAACAGAATAAGCAAAGCTCTTTAAAAATAAAGCAGTGGTTCTGCGGTGGTGCATTCCCCTCCCCCCTCTCCTGGGCCGCTCCATGATCTCAGAAACTCCCGTTAAACCTTGGCCTTTGTGTAATGAGTCAGGCGGTGACAGGTTCCTTGACCATATCAGGAACTCTTGCATAGCTGAGGTGGGGGAACGGTACTGACTGTACCAGGAACTCCTGCTGCCTGGCCCAAGTGGGGGATGAGAGCGGGAATAATTCGTCATCCCCTGACACCCTTATCTGAGTCGTAACTCGAGTGGGACAGTACCATTGTTACCAAAACCTTGAGAATTTTCACAGATGACTAAAGCCAATCATCTTGCGAACCTATAAACAGTGGTCCTAAGTGAGRCCCTTTGAGCTCTCCTGGACCACAGCAGGCTGCACCCAGCATCTCCCTCTGAGTGGGACGCCACTCAGAGCTTGCGAACTCTCGAGTTTGCGATAGTTGGAGGACCGTCACCGACTGACAATGGGACCTGGGCTGAAACACTCCTCAAGGCTCAACTCATTGCCCGTTGAGAAATGCCAAGACATTTGACGTGAATATTTCCCTGGACTCGAGGGGAATTTTTAACAAGTATACCTTTTGTACATTTATATATATTTCTGTCTCTGTGTGTGTAAACTGATTTAGATAACCGATATTAAGCTGTCCTGGTTCCGGCTGGGACAGAGTTAACTTTCTTCCCAGTAGCTGGGGAGGGTGTGCTGTGTTTTGGGTTTGGTATAATAGGAGCATTGATGGCCCATTGATGTTTTGGGTGCTGCTAGGTGGGGCTTGCACCGGGCACTTTTCGGCCTCCCATGCCCTGCCAGGTACATGGGAAGCTGGCGGGGGGAGCATAGCCGGGGTGGTTGACCCAGCTGGCCAATGGGGTATTCCATACCATGCGACGTCACGCTCAGTATAAAAACTAAGGGGGGGGGGAGGGCCTGGGTCCCGGGCTCTCATTCGGTTTGGCGGGTGGTGAGCAATTGCATTGTGCATCGCCTGCTTTGTATATTGTTGTTGTTGTTATCACTGTTACTATTACTGTTCTACTTTGTTTTATTTCAATTATTAAACTGTTTTTATCTCAACCCACGAGTTTTCCTACTCGTGCCCTCCCAATTCTCTCCCCCATCCCACCGGAGCAGGGGGGTGAGCGAGCAGCTGCGTGATGTTTAGGTGCTGCCAGGTTTAAACCACGACATAAGCATAATCTGTAATTAAGTCACCGTCATGATTGTTGTAGACTCTACTAACTCACTTTGTAAATGTTAAATCAGTCAATCATTAATTGCTGCTAAAATCTTGTGATCTACCTTAAAACTGTGAATGAACCTTAGACTGCCGCTAAACACATATAATCCCTTAGACATAAACCGTTGACCAAGCCTGGGACTAGGAATGGATCCAGCCGCACCTAAGCTCCATAAGGAGTTTAGAAAGCAAGGGGGTCTTCTCTGAACCTCATGACTCAACGGGAGGGTCTCCCTTACACCTTTCGCATCCTCGGTCTCTGTATAAATCATTCTAGCTCAATTCTAACTTGATTTTCCTTTATATGTTTCATCCATGCAGTAAGTGATAGAGTGAACCTTGCCATCGAACTCTGTTAAGTCACGCTTTTATAAATTTCTATTAAAATCACCTTTTGCGAATACCTTTAATGGTGATTCTTTAAGCAGCCTCTAAACCACTCATTTGCAACAGGTTCAGTTTGAATACTAAATTTAGATGCTAAGTTACTACAGATATTTCAGGCCTTCACTTAGGATAAATCTCTGTTTTACCTGTGCAAAACCTAAAACACTGGCTGTGATGTTTCACTCTTGGTTTTGTTGTTTAGAATGGCAATGTTTCACTGCTCTAGGCTTTTATGAAAGCAAACTAATTATTGTTTCAGCCCACTAATGAGCCAAAGATTGAATGTACTGTAGAGTTTTCAAATTGTTTTGTGGGCAAAAGGAGGGGAAAAGATAATTTAAAATTATTTGTCCAGGTCTATTCATTGCTTCAMCTTTCATATGAATAGCTACAGAATAGTACCAAGACAGTGGAAAGAACTTCACTCTCCACAACGCTTGGTTCTACTGGCTTGTGCACTTAGCTACTAACTGGTACCAAGGTTCCAAATAATTTGCATAAGGAATATGGATATTTTGCCATGAACTGCTGTCTTCAAAATGTACCGTGTGACCTCAGACAGTCAGTTCAGATCAGGAAACTGGGCTAATAAATCCCTATCTCAGAAAGGCAGCTGAGGTTTAGAACAATTTTGTCTTTTTGTCCCTCTCCTCCTTTCTAAAGATAGCAGTACTGCTAAAGATAGCAGTATTTATTTTCAAGTTTATTAAAACATACTTATTGTGAAATATTTCAGTTTTGATAAACCAATACTTTTTGACTGAAACCAGTTTCACTCATCAATTCTCCAATCAGCTACATGAATAAAGCATTTCCATATTGAAATAAGAAATGGAGACAGATACTCCTTTGAATACATTTGTGTAAGTTACAGGGCAGATATTGGAAATTTGAGGTTTGGGGGCTTAATGCAAGTATTAGCAGAACTAAACCCAGGCCCAGTTAGTTTCTCATGAACCTGAGAATGCAGTAGCACTGGTGGAACTGATTAACCACCTTCCATTAAAAAAAACAGATTTATGATGCAATATTTGGTTATTAATGTGCAGAAGAAATAAGAACGCAAAATCTGAGTTTCCATAAAAGCAACATTTTCAGCTATTGAGTTTTAGTTTTGTGAAGAAAATAGGCATGTTTCCAAAAAAGCTTTCAAAAAAAATGGAAGCTACTTCTGTGGAAAAAAAAAGTTGTACTTACGAACAGTATTTCTCTAGCCAATGGCATAACTAGTATGTTAAAAACTCATCTAGGTAAACAACAAGTAGATAGTTCATGGGCTCTCGTTCACTGTAAGAAGCAAAGCAATTTGATTTTAATTTGATTTATTTATTTGATCTGTCTTCAAAGACTAATTCAACACAATATTAAGTTGTCCGTAACAGATACTGATGGAAACAGATGAGAAACGTCACCAGATCTTGGATAGCAACCTAGCATGCAAAATTATATAGCATGAATTACAATTGGAAATAACAGAATTGCTGTAACAGGAGTAAAAACCTCCTCCCTCTCCCATATGTAGATTTTAGCTCTGGAATTGATGAATTCAGGACCTGTATCTGCCCAGTTACTTTGAAAGAAGCCCAGTTAGCCTGTCATCCTTGGACCAGGTGAATTTCTAGTCCCCTTGCCTTTAGTGGTATGCAAAGAATTAAAGAGAAGCAGCTTGGAAGAGAATTATAAAAACCTGAATTCAGTCCAGCAGTTCAGAGAATACAGGCCATGTAGAGCTGGAGATCCTCAGTAATTGTTATGGAACAACAAAAGTGTGCCAGCAGCTCAGTCATATTGTCCTATGTTACTCTGGATACAAAGCTGAATCTTTAAAAACATTCTAGGATTTCACGTCTACTTTAAAGATAATGACAACAAATTAATTACAATTATGTTCGTTCAGTCTCAGCACATTTATAAGTAACTTTCCTTTTAGATAGATAGAAAACCAGAACTCTTTCCAGTCCTCACAGTCATAGTAATACAATAAATTAGATGACAGAAAGGATTACACTGCACTTTATGTGATTATTTTACAGACCACCTTTGCTGCAACCTTCTCCATTTTCCGTGCATCATCAACCCTGAGCAAGGACTTCTCACTGGACTCAGACTTGTCTATGTGACAAAGCACTTCCTTGTAGTTAATTAAAATACCTATTAGCCTAGACTGACCAGTGACAAAAAGTACTAAGAGTATTCACCCCTGGATGACCATTACGATCAGTTTGCCTGAATAATCAGGTCAAGATTTTTCTTCATTTTCCCTATATTTTCATTATTTTCCAACTACTCTTGTTTATACTCAATTAGATGTGGTAAATAAAATGTCTTTAAATATTTCCTGTTAAATACAGTTTGAAATGTTTTTCTCCTATGCCTAAAATATGGCTGAAACTGTCTGTACATTAATACAGTTACTTTTGCTCTGTAATAAAAATGGAATGCTAACCCTGTTATTGCAACAACAAACTGGAGCTAGAGGGGAGCACCAAGAGTCCATTGTGCTGGGCAGATTGGAAAGATGCTGGGGGCCTTGTGGGTGTGAGCAGGGTGACCGTAGATCCAAAATGCAAAAAAGACTGATTTCAGAAGTAGAACCATTGCCACTGGTGGTGCCCCCCCCACCCCCCTTGAAAATGAGATTCATGCCAGGTGACTTTAATGTATACTGTATAAACATAGAAAGCAATTAGCTTCAGCCTCACAATCTTAAAAGCAAAGGGGGGTTTGACATAGATTTCAATGAGGATAGGATCTCATGATAGTAACAAGAGTTTTCTTTTTCATTTCAGCTGAGAAAAAATTGTCATCATTTCAGTATTCAGTACACCACTTTTTTCAATGCAATACTGCTGTCTCAAACAAAGCCAGTTAAATAAATCCAGAACATTTCCATATCTACGAGCAACTAAAATAAAGGCTGAAAGAAAGAGTGTCTCTTACTTAGCTAATAACAGAGGACTGAAAGGATAGTGAAGAAAAAGAGAGAGCTGAAAAATTAAATCATAAACAAAATGAGTAATTTAAATACAAGTAAGCATTGAAGCCTTGAACCTGCACCACTAGATACTAGCCCACAAAACTCCACTGATCTGCTAATTGAAAGAATGAGTCTGCAACTCTGGAAGGAAGTAGCTTATTTCTGCTTCCCACCACAAGACAACATCTACAACTGGTGACAAAAGCCTGCTCCCTACTTGGGTAAACAAGGAAGGTCTGAGTAGCTCTGCTCATATTCAACATACTAAATAATGAAACAAGGCTTCCTCCTGTGCTCCATCATTCCTGAGATAGAGGAAGCAACTGCTTCTTGTTGGGAGATAATTGAATTGCTATCAGTTCTAAAAAGGAGGAAGGACAGACTTCCATTAGATGCTTTGTTAATATATCAGTTCTCTTATTCATAGCACTGAGTTCCATTGTGAAATTCCAAATACATAGTTACTAGTGCCACATCCATTTGGTATCTTCAATGGTAAATACTTCTTATCTCCACCATTTGGCAACTTGGTTCTCACTCACAAGTAACACTTTTTTTAGTATCACCAGCTCCATCTGGTGGATATTCTGCAGCATATATTTTCTTGCGGGGAAGAACAGGATTTTCTGTTACAGTCTTGTTTGTCCTCCCTTTAGAAATATAAGCCTTAAAATGTCTAGTATTTAATTCCTTTTACATTATATTAGCACGTGGGATAGGTCAAATATGCTGAAATCTCCATCTTTATTTGCAATTAATTGTCCTGGAGAGGTTTAAAAACTTCTCTGTAAGAAAAGKAATTTAATTGGCCAGTGACCTTTCCTAAACCGTAACGTACTGGTATTGTACATAATCATGTTGTCTCTGATTGTGAAAATTGCTTTTCAAATAAGAAAAATATATAAAATACATAAAATAAATTTGGACCGGTTAGTAATAATGGCAACTGTAACCTAGAGAAGACCTAGAAATGTGCATATGCAATACATTTTGATGCAAGAAGAACAAGACAAATATTCTGCAAGATAAAAGTAAACATAAGGTGTAGAACAGGTTTAGAAGTAAAGTAAGGAACTGAGAATCTGATAATCTCTTCCTGGCCCTGATTTTCTATGGGACCATGCGCAAGTCACCCCATATCTTTAATACCTTGGTTTCTCTATCTGAACAAAAGAAGCAATCATATAAACCTATGCAAAGACTTTTAATTCCCTGATATTTGTAAAACCATTTGGAGTCCTTGGACAGATGCAAGTATGATTATTGTCTGCAAAGTGCTTGAGCAAACAATCCCTACATTTTCACAAGACCATTCTCAACTGTATTGGCAAGCCCACAGTTCTTCACAGTAATGAGTTCAAAAATTTTGCAAGATGTTCAGAGTACTTTGCCAACATTAATGAAACTTACCAAAAGAGAAAGAAAGGGAAACCTCAGCTGAACTTTCAAGGGTGTTCATTTAAAAGGGTCGCCTACACAAACCAAACATCTCATTTCAGAGTTCACACATCACCAGAAGTAAGAAAAACAAAGGAGGAGAAATACAAATATAATAGCATTGATCCCCTTTCTCTGCATTATAACTCTAGTGCTTAAAAGTCTCTTTATTTCAGTTAAATTACCTATCACAGATGATGCAGTCAGGAAACACAGCTCTGTAATCTAGCACACATCAGCAAACAATGAATCAGCATCTCCTAGATGGTCTTGTCTGGCAGAGCTTAGCACCTCTCAGTGTACTGCTGGTCCCTATTTATTCTCATTGCTTAACTCACTGAGTCCTGTGACATTCCAGTGAGTTTTAGCATTATGCTGGATGTTTTCTGATTGTAGTGTTTTACCTTCTGTTGACAGATATTTGTTAAGAAAAGAAATGTGCATCAGAGTAGTGAAACCTAATTAAATTGAGGGAAATCTTAAGAAGCTAATTAGGAGAAGAATTCATTGCTCTCATCTGCCTACCAAGCACTAGATAAAAATGCAGCTGTGCTTTTTGCTGACAATCTACGTAGAAAAATAGGGCAAACCCGTAACATTTTTATTGACTTCCTGGGGATTGCCAACAGGAGTTGCTGTAATGCTCATGCTAGAGAAAGACAACACCGTGCACTCTCACTCACAGACTGTCAGGAGCACCTCATCCCTTTTATCTGTTGATTATGACATTAGCTCCATTTCACGCTCAACGGTGAGATGTGCCAAGTTAATTATTAGAAACAAAAAACTTCTGGGCAGCTACAGATCACTACTCTACCAGCAACATCTAGACCTAACAGCCACCAGCCTGCCATGTCCTCTTGCAGTGAGAGGCAAATGAAAGTTAGCTGTGACAGACCCATTACCCAGGTCTCTGTCCAGAAATCAGTTATAAAAAGAATTCCCACCTTTACCAGCTCCTTCAGTTACAGGTTCTCCATTTCTGCTAGGAACATTTATCACAGTAATACATTCCAGCTGACCAACTCATGTCACACTGATCTCCAGAGATCTAACAGATGATGGTGGATTTTCTTTGCTACTTCCTAAATTTCAACAAGTGAAATTGGTAAGTGGATACAAAACGGGGCAAGGACTTCTCTTTTTTCCTCCTTCATAGTCAATCTCCTAACATTTTTGTAGTTGGGATCACATGAGTTAGCCATCTCTCTCTCCTGACTATAAAGTCTCAGAGACACCAATAAAGACAAAAACTGCTCCAAAACACACATGCTGGAGTCAAATGAGCAAAGCGAGACAATCAAAAACTACAATCCCACCTGGCCTTGCAGTAATAGGATCACATCAAGATTAGTCCATGTCATAGATTAAGTCCACTGAAGTAAACTAATCTCTCTGTAGTCAGCTAAGACTATATGTTTACTCACTAAGCTGGGAAAAACTCAGGAGTGTAAAACGTGTATCTGCTGGAATAGACCATTTAGACCGCAACTACATGAATGTTTAGTGCACTTACTGCTGCACCACTGACCTTAACGTGGCTTCAGAAAGGAAAAGCTCTTTAAACAGGTTTTTAAACTATATTGTGTGATTGATGAAAAAAAAGTATATTGAAGTCAGCAGAGCACTGTTATACTAAAAGGCTCTTACAGACTCTACTAATTCATATTTGGGCAGTCAACTTTTTGTCTCAGCAAAGCAGCGCAGACAGCTTCCAGGAGAGAGAAATTCTGCACATCAGCACAAAGATGCTGTGCAGGCAGCGGGACAGCCTTCTGTTGGCTGGCAGAGAAATGCTCCATTCAGACTGCAAGCAACAGGAAGCTCTGAGCTGTGGCAGCTCTGAGAAGGAACAGCATAACCACTGTGCTTCTCTGCCCATGAATACAGCAGCTGGTGACTCTGCTTAACTGCAAATGTACTAGCCCACTTCTGTCCTGCCATCAGTCCCTTTGCACAGCAATCACCAGAGCACCACACTACAAAATGGATGTTTGTTCCCTGCTGAGTACTGTCAAACTACTGCTTGCACAACCAGTAAGAGTAATGGCATTTGTCCATCTGCGTCTGGGGAATAAGGTAGATCTGGGGACATTTTCTTCCTCATAGGAAGTTCCTTTCTAGTGCATACATCACACTTCTTCTCTAGAAAACGTATTTACCAGTCTGCACATCTTTAGGAGCTGTCCATTCTGCCATGTCAGTCCAGGCTGCTCACAATCCTTTTGTACGTTTCCTTCTCTCGTTCACCTCTATTAATTAAAATGTATTCCAGGATCTCTATTTTGAATTTTCATCAAAACATCAACATCTGACTGAAAAAGGGAGACTGGGGGAATTAACACAGAAATAAAACATGTTTTGGCAGTGTTTCCTCACATACCTTTGGTTTTCTACTCATGGAAACAATCATAGCCCAATGTCTCCAGATAACATGGCTAACAGTTGTATCTGTGAAAACACAATAACCAAGACGCTGAGCTGACATCAAAGATACTGTCTTACTGAAGGCATAGTATAAGTGGCACCAAAAACAGGCTGTGCAAACCTCTGGATAGTCACCACTGCAGAAGCACCAGAACAGCAAGGTCCCTGCATGGGAGAGTAACCGCCTGTCTCTGTGTCACCATCATACTACTGCTGCCTAACTTACCAAGCTGGTCTATTGTTTTTTAAAGAGCTCCTGGCTCAATAGAGATAAAAGTGCAAAATTTAAAATGAACATATCCACTTAGTGTTTGCTAACATACATATACATATACGCAGTAAATATATTCCTGCTTATTAGTCTACTCAAAGAAGCTTTCCCCACATGTCCTCAAGAAATTTCATCTTCATGTGCTAGAGGACAACAGAAGTGCAATGAAATGAAGTCTTCAAGAAATATTTTATAAGTAGATAGTGTCTTAAGAGCAAATTCATAAATAATGAATGAAGTCCAAGACTAATTTGACAGAAGATGAAGAAAACTTCTTGACTACCAGAAGAAATTTTGGTTCACCAAGAAGTACTGTGTTTTGTGCTGTGCAATAGAACATGTTGCTTTTTTTCTTTTTTCCTTAACAGTTACTACAGCTTTGTGGGCCCAATCCTACATACCTTACAGGTGCTGAATTCTCCACATAAAATTTACCATAGTTCAGAAACAAAAGCAGTGCATATTTTAGGACTTAAGGGAGAGTTAAGCATAGACTGGCTTTATGCCGGCCCTCAGCAGTAGGCTGAATTCCACCTTTAATGAGGTCAATATGAACTAGGCTTTTCCAGAATCTGCAGGATTGGGCCTACTGTTAAATTAGAAAACTGTTGTTACATTGTTTCACTGCAGCCAAGTAATTCTCAGCATATACACATTTTAATCAGAATTTTGACATTTGCTTTAGTAGGGAATAAGCAGAAACAATAGGAATCAACCAAAAGGACAAAATAATGGAATTACCACATGGTTGTATACCTGTGATGTAAATCCAGTCAAATGATTCCATTTAGGTCTTTGCACATGCAGGCATTAATCACCTCTTTGTTCTGTGTTTGTACAGTATCTAGCTCAACAGGGTCCATGCCTCAGCTTTCTGGGATCATATAAAAAATAATTAAATCAGTACCACCACATGCTTAAGGTTTTTGTATTTAATCGAATCCATTGGGAAAGTAAGGGTACATTAGGTTCTCACTATCCACTACTCCCACAAAATTCTGCTAAAAATATTAGTATTAAAAGAAGAAAACACATTCAAGGCAGTAATATTTTTGCATCCATTAACAGGATTATTATTCCCTAATAAAATTCAGGAAACTGACACCAAAGGCCTATTTTATCAGGACACATCTAGTTGCAACCGTGAATGAAAAAAAAACCCAAACTGAACATGGAAGAAACACGGTGATATGGCAACTTGAACCATTACTATTTTTAAGATGAAAACTTGGCCTCAGCTTGATGCAAAAGGTTTTAAATTAGTTGTGATAGAAGTCTGACAACTGGCTTGAAATGGGAACAAGACTGAAAGCAACCACTTGTAGCTTTGAACACATACATATGCAATTACTCCTGATGACTATATCCCTGATTGACTCCATTTGCAGACACTTATCCTGACGATCTTGCTTCCTTAGCTTAACCCACATTTTATCCAAGATGTCCTTGCAAGATGGATTCTTGAAAGAACTATGTTTGCCCACAACTTACTTTTGAACTTTTAATTTTGAAACTTGTGCGGTCTGAGGAAAGGGTGAAGGCACATGTTGATATCATTCAAATTGGATTACTAGCAGAGAACGGTATATCAAGCAAGATTTCTGCAGCAAAACTAACAAGCAGTTTCAAGTAGAAAGGTGTTTTGAAGAATTTCTTATTGACACCCCTGAAACTGGTAGCTAGGGCTGCAAAGAGAGTATCTGAGCTGTGTGTTTACACTTATGACACGCATGGTTGCATAAATACCCAGCAAAAGAGTGAGTCCTCAGAAACTAAAACAGATATAACCCTGATAGACTGAGGTTTTATTGCTGCCATCGAGCTCTCTTTGGTTTGGCTGATAAACAGGGAGTTGCTACATCCATATTCACTAGTGCTTCCTGGCTGCTGTGCACTGATTCAGTCCTGCAAAACTCCCAAGCTCTCATCTCAGTAACAATGAGGTGTAGGCAGTTTCTCATCTGAGCCACTCAAGGCCCGGCTGGTGACTAAGCCCACTGCCAAGCTCCATTTCAGCAGCCACATTATTAATACAGAGACAAGGAAAGCTACTGTATTGATCTAATTTGATTTTCTGTTATGTGTTCATCTCAAAATAAGTGTGACCATATTAGATTCCAGTGTGGTTGGTAAAGTGAGATGAACTGCAAATGCTCAGAAATCTATCCCTTTGCTTCAGGTCAAGGAGGACTGAAAAGATAATCATGACAGTGCAACAAAAATAACAGCAATTAGGTAAAATTAGTTAATTTCAAATACTTGCCTTGCATCTTGCTTACAGCATCAGCCATTTTTCATTCATCGTATTTCTTTTACTGTTCTATGTATCAGCAATGTTTTCCTCTACAAGTATAATGAATACTAAAGAAACCTGAACTCTGATAAAGCATTTAACAAGTACATATCAAAAGATATGTATGTACCTCTGTACTTTTTCCTCAAGCATGTTTCAGATGGCTAAAAATTTACTTTCATTATTCATTTTGAAGATATGAAAAAGAATCTCTCTATCCCTCTCTTCTTTTAAAGACAAGAAATACAGAGAATGTCTTTGCTTAGATAACATATTCCAGGTACATAAAAATGTTATTGTATTAAAAGAATAGCTCAGATTTAAACTACTTAGGATGAATTCAAGTTCAAGTGTCAGAAGAGATAACTACCACTTAGGAGAAAAACCCAGGCAGCTCTCATCTCACTAAAGGTAGAATGAGCCTTTTTAGCATCCTGCTTTGCAAAAGACCTTTGACCCAAGCAAATGGCCACTCAAACAATGGTAGGAAAGACGACCACATTTCTTTTCTCCGTTGCACCCTATCTGTTCATTTACCTTACTGTTTTCCTTAAAATAGAAAAATGAAAAGCACCTACCTTGTCAGACTTGAAGAAAGCACCATATCCTTGGGATGTATGTTAGTTTTATATAGTAATATGTTTAGTTTAAAATCAAGTATCCCCCATAGCCCTTAGCATGCAGAGGTTTTTTTAGCTCTGCTAGAGGATGTACAAACATCTACTCAGGGTATTAGAAAAGGCTAATTCCTAATTCCCTCGACTAAGCCTGCTTGCTGCTATGGACTACTACAGGCTTTATTCCTGTTAGAGACTTATTGGTTGCCCAAGGTGACAGACAATGCTGTGTCACAGGTAATTGTGAAAGTGATATCGGAAAGGGTTTCTAAAAATTTAGCTTTGAGTAAAAAGATCAAATTATTAAGTCTGTAGCCTTTTAAGCCTAAAAAACAAGCACATAGTTATGTTTTACTTTTGCAGTATTAGCTGATACGCAATAAAGTCACATACCCTTTCCATTCAACAAGCCAAACTGTCACTCGAAGAATCAATACAGCAGATTGGAGCAGGCCGATACTACTCCCCAGATGGCAGCAATTATAAGAAGAGGAGAAGGTCAAGCCATGTCAGAAAAAAGAGTGTTTGTGTTCATTTTTCAGTTTTGGGTGTAGGCCAATTAATCTTTTCTAATTGTGTAACTTCGAACCAGGCTGATTACCAAACAATAGAAGAAATCCTCAGAGGGGTTAACACCTGTAACTGCCATCTACAGCAGGAACAAGAACAATGGTACTGATTGGAGACATGTTGTTTGATGTTCCTTGCTACTTTGAAAAGAAACAAATACCTAGCAACCTAGCTGTAATCATAATGAAAATCTCATGAAACAGCTGAAAATGTCATTATTCAGCAAGGCATTCTCCAAGGCATATGTGAGCACAGACATGGAATTTAACGAGATTTGCGCATCACAACTTGTTTGTATTTCTGTAAGGGAAATTTAGTATTTTATGTAAATTTTGGCAAAAATCTAAATGAGGCATTTTTGGTTTAGGTTGACTTCTACCATCCTGGAGTATGTTGTTTAAACAAACTATATTGTGGCATTTAGCTTCAGGTAACATTGAATAACCTGTGCTCACCTGAACTACTGCATTTCATTATAGGATGTGCAGCTGGCTGCCTATCTGCCTATTCTCCTTGGTGGCCTGTGCTAAGTATCTCACATAATACAGTATCTCATCTAGCTGAATTGATAGGATGCCTTCTGGAAGCCACAAGAACACAATGTGACATGAGTTACCCATGAAACTAGCCCTGGAGATAAGAAGCATGTAAAGCTTTCCACTTCATGACTAACTTCACTATTTTAACTTTGAGCTCCTACAAAATGATTTCTTGAACYGTCCATTTACAGGACTTTACACTCCTGCTTAAGTTCAAATCTTAATAGGCTGTTTGGTGATCATAATGCTTCCAGCTGGTCCAAGTCTTAACAGTTCTCTGGTCTTTTCCCCTCATCCTTTCATAATAGACTGATCAGTTTCTATTTCCATTTTCTAGTACACAGTCCAGAGAGATTGTCTTTGGTATTTAATGAGACCTTGGTCCCTGTCTGATGCTTTTAGCTAATATCTCATTACAAAATGAGAAATAATAAAAATATTGCAACTGGACATAATTGCATCACAGACTGCAGACAAAGAATTCCATTTAGAAAACACATACATGAACTAGTAATCCCATTTTGATCAACCTCAAATTTCTTCTTAATGTCAGTAAGTCTGGTGTATCAACGTCTTCCAGAAAATAAAAAGATTATGAGAGCCCATACAGCAAAACCTGTAACTTGCAATTAACCACATTCAGTTAGTCCATAGCATTCAACTACCTATTTTACAAAGTTAAATCTATTAGATTGTGCAGCAATTTTATGTACTGATGTTAATCTTTAGATACTCCCCTGATATTCAAATTCCTTATGGTTCCATTAGAGAATACAACGTGTGCCATGGAGAAACTTGGAATCATGAATAAATTCTTCAGAAGTTTTCTTCCAGCTATTCCAAGCAGGAATCTGTGCAACCATGACAAAAGAGAGAGAAAGGAAAGAAAATCTGTTCTCATCTTAGCCATTCTTTCCACGGCTTCTCAATTCCTCCTTTCTGGTTTTAGAACACCAAAGAGCTCTCAGATATAGAGACATCTGTGTCATAACAGCAGCTAAGGCTTTTTTCAGTGGGAAGTACCACCACGCCCATGAGCCACAGTCCCCTTTTTTGCTTCTTTTCCCCCAAAGAATGTCTCATGAGAATTTCGTTAAGAACAAGAACTTTCTTAAACATGTTGAGCACCTGCACCAGAAAAATCACATTCTTAACTGTAGGTATGTGATTACCTAAACAAAGCCATCTTTGCAGGACAGAGTGCCAGATAAGAAGCTGCCTTGCGAGTAAACCTTTCCTTTTGCTTTTTTGTGAGAAAAAAGATTAATTTAATGGGCAGATGAGTTTACACAGAAGTGACAAGACAGTTGTAGGAAAAGTTCTCAAAGTCTATCAGGTGTGTTACTCTGTCAGTAACCATTGAGTTCTTGTCTGAAATGCACAGAATAGCACACTTCCTATAACTGAAATTACTCTGTGGTCTGCTACTTTTGAAACAATGCTTTAGTTTCCATAACTGGGAAACCATTTAAAATTAATGTACTTTGTAATTATCAGCCTCTAATAAACTACCTTCAGAGTCTCATTTTCTCACAGCAGCACTTGCCAAAGTAAAAGACAGCACTATACAGATTTGTATACTGTTCTAAATGTAATTGGTTTCAGTTGTTTTGTGTGTCCTAAAGCAAACAGAAAACTCATAATTAATGCAACCACAAACAAACCTTTAATTATTCTTTACATTTTATGCGTTCTGGAGATGGATGTTCCCATCTGGTTTCTCACAGTCTCGATGACACACATTGAGTCCTTCTGGTTTAGACACGTTTCTTTTTTTTTACCGCTTTCCTGTGCGACCAGCCAAACTTCCCTACCTCATTCATATCACCAGGCTCCAGCAGATGGAGCTAGCAAGCCACTTGGTTGGCTTCATACAAACATAAGATAAACGGGCATCTAGTCACTAGACTAGACCGCTATTAACAGTACTAGCTGATAAGAACTTCTCTTGTGCAAATCAAATATCCCTCCGCGATTTGTTCTTCCTGAAGCAAAATGATGGGCAGTTTCTTCTCTACTCTCCTACTTTAAATCATTGATCTTATATCAGTACTTTGCTTATCCCTTCTTCACAGAAGCATGGAAGATAAAGGCAGACATGGGGAAGGCAAGGTGGCTCTGTACTTCAGTAATTTTTTCTTTTCATGGTCAAAGTCACAGTTTACCAGGGATATGAATTCCCTACTTAAGCAATTACCAGTCCCAGATGTTACTAAATGGCAAAAACATGGATCCATCTTCACCTAAAAGGAAGGTGAAGTGACACATTTCATTTAGACCAATCTCGCAGTAACTCAAAAAGAAAAAGAAATAGGTCAGAACACATCTTGCTGGCAGCCCAGAACAAGACTCAAGGACATGAAGATTATGGGAGAGAGAAGAGGATTAATAAACTGAATTTGCAGGGGATCCTGATCTTTCTATTGCAGAATGAGACAAAGCTTCCAACACTGAAGAGGAAGTAATATGTTCTCTGAAATGTTCTTGTTCCTTGGCTGCATCCTCAGTTACAGTAATCATTTTCTTAGGATGCTGGCTAACAGTGCGGTATGTCCCAAAGCAATGGTAATATCTAATCTGCTCTTCCACAGAGCCTTTATTAAAGATTATGAACTGAAAAAAATTACTGCTGGAACATTGGCCTTTAAGGTGAGTCTCTGAAAATGGGAGCTACCAGCATTCAAAAATATTATTTCCCTCTACCTAACTAAAGTTGAGACTGTGTAATATGTCCAATCAGATAACATGATCCAAAAGGATGTATTTCCATCTCCCTATACAGAACTGACTATAGCCCTGCTCTTCATACTGTTTAATCTTACTCTCCTCTTTGATCTATTGGGCCATACACCTAGACAGCAACTGCCGAAGTGCAATTATACCAACAAAGGCTGGAAGGTCCAGAGCAAGAATATGTGGCCAACAGACTACACATTACTTGCTTCAATAACTCTTATGGCTACACAGAGATAAAGGCAGATTCTGACACGCAAGTTTAATTTTCACAGAAGCAGACAGTGAAAGAGACTCCTGGAGATATTTTTTCAAATTAATTTTCAGGTAATTTAATGTTTTGAGCATTTTATTTTTAATACAATCAAAATTTTATCAGCTTGTGAAGGAAATGCTGCACTAACTGAGAGTAATGTAACTATGATCAGTTGAGACAGGTTGTGGATACTGATCTATTTGAACTGTATGCTGTTAGGCTGTCAGCAATGTAAGAGTAATTGATGTAGCAAAATCTAGACAATAATAAATGAAGAAAGCAGATAAATATTATCAAGAACAAGCTACTGTTAAAACAAAACTACATTTTACAGGATCAAAACAAGAATTCTGGCTAAGAACCCACTGCCCCTCTAAGGGGCTCCGAGACAAAGAAAGCTGCTGAAGCCAGAATAATACCATTAGCAGTATCTTGTTAGAAAATTAGACTTACAGCTGGTAATAAGAGACTCTTAAAACTATTAATAATATTATATTAACTTCTGGAAAATACATAAGGAGATTTATAGCTACCATAAAAGATGATTGCTTCACTGCTATTGTAAGCAGTATCAAACCCAGGCATTAAATAATGTTGAACTAGAACTAACCTAAGAAATTCAAGATTTTGACTGAGGCTCTGCTTTTAACTAGCTCAATTTAAACAACAAAAAAAAAAGAAAAAAAAAAAGAAAAAAGAAAGAGAGAGAGAGAGATGAATGCTCATTTTTGGTTTTGGTTAGTGTTCACAGATTCACAGATTCAGAGAATGCCCAGCCACTGCTCAGGATGCTGGACAAAAAGGTAATTAAATAGGTTAAGATCCCCAGGCCCTCAGACTTCTCCCAGAGCATTTGCCAATTTCCAGTGAGGCATTCAGAATGTTCCAGTTCCCACCCTGGCCCATCAATCTCCCCCCAACTATTCTTCCTCCTTACCAGAACGAAAGCAGGTGCTTCACTGCATTTGGATGCAGACTGAGAAGGAACTGGGCGATTCCTAAGCCAAAGACATCTCTGTGAGCAAACCTTACTGGCACAACCACATGATCTTATTTCTGAAACCCAGGTCTACCTTTTAGGCAGCTAGCCCACATACCAGCCCTACTGCTCAGTGCTTTTGTTCTTAAGCTTGCATAGGGGAGAAGAATTTTTAAGTCACTGTCTTCCTCATCTGCAGGGACAGTTTGGCTTCTACCTGCTGTAAACAGATCCTTCTGCTGTCTGCACGGGTTCTTGGTGTTCCAAGCAGAAGGCAGTCAGAGCACACAGTGTTCCTAACACCTCCACTGTGGCCCATGTTACAGTGCAGTCTGGCAGATACACTGGCACAGAGCCATCATCTTTTCTAAAAGGGTCCAAGGAACAATCAGTCAAAGGAAAATATATGCTTTCCTTCTGGAAAGCATCTTCCTAAGGGACAGCTTCTACTTGCCTATCCTTTTATGCTGCCAACATGGTACAGAGGGACCACGTATCAAAGGAAAGCTGATCTCACAGGCATTTTCAACTATGTGACATCTTTGCTGGAAATGGGGTGGGGTGAGGATTCTGAGATGTCTTGAAGGGTTTTGGGGGGCTTGGGCAACGACTGAAGCATTTTTCATAAGCTCTGAGAGTCATTTCATAACACTGAATTTGAATAGTGCCAGTGTGGCCCCTACTGCAGTAAAGCAGCTAGGCCACCTAAAATGGCTGACACAAGAAACAAGGACACAGCATTGTTTGCTCCTTTTCCTCCCTAGATGATCCCTCCCCCACTCACCCTGTGTGGTGCTGTTCCAGGGCAGCTTTCCCTCCCATCCTGAGAACAGTTCAGTGATACAGGTAAGTCATACATGGGAGGTATGACGTGATGCTTGTCCTCATTCCCTCTGGTAGATAGCTCATGACTGAGCTCAATAGTAGTAGCATAAAACAGAGAGGAAAAAATAGCTCTGCCTCCTACACATTAATTAGCTTTCAAATCTCTGCAGCGCATCTGTTTTGACATCTCCAGAGGTCTTAATCTATGTTAGGGACTAATTAAAGTTACGAGGAAAGATTCTCACCCATACCTTAGCACATTTACCCAAGGAAAAGGGGCCTGAGAAGCCTGAAGTCAGGTAGAGCACAATATGCTGGCAGCTTCTGAGGACCCCAATGACAGTTCAGGTGTAAGAGGTCTGCCAGGGACAGGACCACGGGGCACAATRTTGCTGACCTATGTCAGACATGAGATACTGTCTATGTACTGTAAATCTTCCTAGCTGCTGAAGCTGTCTAGAATCATAAAAGTGGAAAAGGAATTTAAGTCATCTTCCCCCTTGCTAGATTGTGGGTCTTGTGCTCTGCTTCTTACAGCTGTGTCACAGTATGGGCCAAAACTGACATTCTAAAAAACATGACTATAAAGGCAAGCTGATTCTTAAGAAACAGAGAAAGAAAGAAGATACTGGCATTTGAATTCCCAAGCTGACACATTTGTTCAACACTGCTAAACAGAAGCTATTGCAATAAAAAGTTTTACTGCAACTATACTAAAATTAGAACAAGAGGAAAAAAATTTGAAGTGGTTAGTCTCATTGTTTTATGATTTCAGCTACACAACTAGCTAACTGATGATTTTAGCCATCAGCTGTGGCTTAAATGGGATATTATGAATGCTGGCAGGMCCACTTACATACAGGAAACAGACTTCTGCACCTTTTTGTATATTGCCTGTAATCCAGAAATTAACAGATGACTGTGTGCAAAGTCTGCTTCTCCTGATCTCACACTGATGTCAGCTCCAAAACCAACATTTCCTTCATTCAGATTCCTTAAACACTGGCCTACTTTCCATATTTGTATACAGAACTAAGAAACTGGAATAAACACAGAAATACTGTACAGCAGGTGTTGTGCAGATCAAGATCTTTGTTCCTACTGGGATAGGCGGGGTTTTGTACTTTAATTGTGCTGTTAAGAAGTTTACATGAGTCACTGCCTCTCCTCTTTCCTGCCTTTCTAACGGCCTTGTACTATACCAACAGGCATATGTGTGAGGGGACCATGGGTGTAGTAAAAAGAAACTTGAAGAGTCCCCACAGAGATACCAATGCAGCTGGCCATGTTTCTAATCTTGATTTAGAATGACAATACATAAGAAGTTGCATTGCTAATAACAACAATAAGAAGTAAAATAGATGATACTAATGAATCCCAGAGAATCCAAATTAGGAACTAAACAAAAGTACCCCAGCTAATCTCTTCTGAGTGCTGGCACTCCAACACTTATTTGATAGCCAAGGCAGAATAAATAATAAGCCAAAATTATTTTTTTAAATAAATCTCTTGGGAGGGGGAAGCAGGAAGGGAATCTAAGTTGTCTTTGTGGAATGTTGTCAGATGAGAATTAAAATTCCAGTCTTTACTGAGGCCTCTGCTGGAATGCACAAAACACTGGGTACATTCCCCTTGTGCACATATACACTTTCTGTTTTATTTTTCCATGGTGTGCTGCTTAAAGGCTCACAGCTGCATTCTTACCTGGTTTCTTGGTAATCTTGATACATAAACATAGTGACGCCCAAAGCTGCACTCTTCAGCCCTGGTGCCTTGGCTCTAATAGAAGCTGTTTCACCCAGGAGTGAGATACATCTGAAGGTCCATGCTGGGACTAGGAGGAAACTGCTGTATGGGATCATCCTGAGGTTTAGTCTGCTGCCTCCACCAAAAGCTTCTCAAACATGCTACGAAAGATGGCTTAGCAAATCTTCAGTGGTCAGCAGTGGGACAGTGTGAGGCCCAACAGAGCTCTAATATCACTTTCAAATGGTTAGAATTTGGCTTATGCTCTAAAACACCACTGTTAATATTCATCATCTATCACACTGTTGATTGCAGTTGTTACCCAAAGCACCTACCTTTCACAAACAACAGAATATTCTTTCCAGGGATAGGGGAGGAAGAGGAGAGGGGAGATGTGATTTTTCTTCCCATGGTAGTTTCCCAGAAAACGCAGTCTGAACACCACAGACAAGGAAGGCCTGTAGAGGGAACAAACACATCCCTTAACAACAGGAATGTTCCACAATTCATAACAGAATGATATAAATGTTTTTTCTAATATCAATTAAACAAACTATACAGGCCACTTATTGCAGGCAACTATTCAATAAATCACAAAATAACATTGTGCGATAATAAAGTCAAATGCCAATTACTGACTCTTTTTACAGTCCATTCCCACTGAAGTCAAAGGCAAACTTCCAAGACAAGTATATGGAGACTTGGAGCTGTATTTGTTCAAGTATTTTTTCAATAGATGCCTTACAATGCAGACAATACTTTAAAAAATGTCACTGTATACCTTAATCCCATTTGCTTTGCTGAAGATGAGTGAGATTTGCAACTCTCAAAATCCCACTAAATACTATCTCAATTTCTAGGAGCTTAAATAGCTTTGAAGAAAGGCATTCATGCATGAAATTCACCCTGTGTTGGGGCCAAAAGAGGATTTTACCAACTCCATTGGGAGCTAAGGTATACTGAGACCTTGTGATGCAATGAGCAGGGAATCTCATCCTGATCACACTCCTTAAGGTTGCACATGCCATGTTATAAATTAGTGTTAAAATTCAGATGCTAGAGTGTAACTCCCATATGCGAGAGGAATATAATAGATCACAGTACAGAGCCAGGCTGTACATAACAAACAGCAACTCCTCACAGACTCTGTCAAAAATTATGTTCCTGGAAGCCCCACGGTGCCAAAGAGATTCCCCTTGTATGGGAACTTTCCAGAGACTACAAGTACTGTCCAGTTAGCAAGGGCTGGTGACATAGAGACCTGCCCATGTGCCTTATCACTAACTGGAACGAGTCGTTAGTCACTAACTGCAGTTTCTGTTGGACTCACTGACGGCAATTAGGCCAACAGTCGAGTTTAAATTTTAACTTGTAGATACAAAATGTTGCTTTTCTAAGAGTAGTTCAAGTACACTTCAAATTCCACAAGAAAATCTCTATTTTCCACGGCAGAAGAGCTTCCTAGTTCTTGCAGCACTGAGCATATTCGAGAAAGCACTGTGCTCCAGATGACTGCCACCAAATAACATCTAAACCAATCCATGAATTCCATAAGCACAGACACTAATGAAGTCAGTTTTCTATGGATTTGTATCTTATGGCCTCACTGCTGCATAATAATACACAAGCTCATGATACGGTCTCCCTCTCATACAATTATTTGGTCTCTTCCATCCTATTAGCCTATTTAACCTAGTTTCAGACACTGCTTTGCTGTTAAAGCTAGCCAAAATTAGCCAGAGAAATCCGCAGTAGACAAACAGTAAGGTTGCATTAGGTCTCCCTGATTTAGGAATCTAGGCTAAATAATCTATCCTCTGCACAGCTATTGTTAAACTGCTGTACTGTTGGGAAAGATCAGGAAGAGAAAATTCTGAGCATGTCTGCTCTTACTCTCTGAATACAGAAATCAGAGTAAATTCTTTTCTGCAAACTCCAGTCAGCCTAGGAAAACATAGGATTCCCCAGACCTAATACTGCCTGGTGCCAACAGAACATTGCCTGAGTCATTTCCAGAGAACAGTCCCCAAGCCTATGGTCCCAAACACAAACAGGCCTACCCATTTATTCGGAAAGTTAATATTTAACAGTTCTGACCTCAGTTACTGGGGCAGCCTGTGTATCCTCAACACATCATGGAGAAAAGCAACTTGCTTCATTGGAAGACACAGTGGCGTGATGAGCCTTTCGTGTTCACAAAATTCACCTGGGTTCCATTTGGCTGTGTTTCCATCCACACCTTAAAAAAAAAGTCAGGAAGAGGATAAGCTTTAAGTGTCAAAAAGAACATATAGTCCATTCTCCAAGACATGCCCACTTACAAAGCCAGTACTGGTACTAAATTATTTTAGACCTGGGTAAAGTCATTTTACTTCTCCATCATAATTTCCTTGTTAAATGAGGCAATAGTATATACCATCATTTTCTGGAATGTATTTTTCAAAGACTATTTGTTATCTATAGAATTTTGAACATGCAAGTGGCCAGAGTGAACTAAACATTACTATATGTACAAGAGCAGAAAACTGAGCATATTTGACAGGTAATTTGAAGTGCATGTGGGCAGATATTTTGTAGCCCACATATTCACTTTCATCAGTTACTTATTTTTCTTAAGGGTCTCAACAAAACTGCTTACATTGAACAAATTTGATATTTTAAAAGCCATTTATTTAATGACTTCATGGGAACCTTGAACTATTAAAGCTCATACTTGGAAAATCCTTTTTGTCACAACTTGCAAGCTTGATTCTTCACCTTTTCATTACATGAGTGGGTTCATTACCCACTGAAAACAGTAGAAGCCTTTTCAGTTACTTTAGATCAGACCCTTGCAACAATATAAGACCTCAGTTAAGAAAAAAAAAAATTAGTCCTGATTTACATTAGCAAAAGTGAAGGAAGAGTTACAGACTACAATCAGACCTAAATCAAGAACGGAAATTTTTCCAAACACGAAAAGGAGCTTCAACTACACTCACAGCTATACCTATTATCATCATGTCTTACAGCTGCATTGTTCAATACACTGATGAATGCCAGGCACATCTGTTTTGTTTTGTTTTGTTTTTTTTAAAGCCAACATAATTGATAACCTCACATATTCTATTACTCTCTCACTAATATTTAAATGAATGCAATATCCACTTTATTTAATTACAGCAGCATAGAGAACCCACAAATGAAATAGGACACTTCTAGTCAAGGTATGATTATATGGGTGCAAAACCACTTGTTCACAAAACTGTCCAAATCTAATTACTGTCTCAGATATACTAAAAACAAAAAAAACACCCCACAGTGTGAAGCCAACGTTTCCAAACTTGTACAACTAGCTTTAAAAAAAAAAAAAAAGAGAAAAATTTATTCTTTACCATATCTCTCTTGTCTATGTAAAACAGGTTAAATTCTGACAGATATTGCTAAAATGTATCCCTTCCTTCTGTGGTATTAAACATGTTTGAAAAGGAGGTTGAGACAGATCTTTAGCCATCTCCAGAGTGGGATTAAAAGTGAAAGGACATATGGCCCATTTTACCATCAGCTGTGAAATTCTGACCTTTTATTGTTTTCTCCCAACTATAATCTTCTCTTCATGTTGTTTTTTCATTAGATATTTTCAGCCATGACTCTGAAGAACTTTTGCAGTCCCTAAAGCTTCTAGATGGTAAACATCAAATGCAACACATTACGAAGAGTAAATATTTGCAGTGAAATATGCACTTAAAGTTTGATCAACACAAATGAACTTATATGTGCACTCCCATCAAATTCAGTGGGACCGCTTGATTAAGTAAGGATCACTACGACACAGAAACATTTGAGTGATGATGTCTTTAGATCATCTGTTATATGAGGTGCGGAACTTAGGTAAGTGACATCTGAAGTATTTTTCATAGTATGCAAAATAACAATCGATCAAACAGTCCAAAAGCAAAGAATACAAAACGAGTCCAAGAGCAAAAAGTGAGTGTGTAAGCTTCTGAAAGTGAGTTCTGAAAGTACCAGAAAATTGCAGTCCTTTGAAGAGTTAAAATTTGGTTTACTGTGTTTCCTCTGTTCACTGAGCACTTCTATTCAGTGTTTTGGCATGATGGCAGGAGGACATCAAGTCTATATCTGAGTGATGATCCACAAAGAGTTGCCCACACTAACAGGCCAGTCTCCACGAGAGGCTTTGACACCACGAAAAGTCAGCAGTCAAGTCCAACAAAGGCCAAACTTCCTGTCTATCAGCCAAAACGTTCTGACTGAGCAAAAAGTACTACAAATCTCCCTTACAGTGTGGCACCAACAGACAGCTAGGATAAGCCCAAAAGAAGAATATGCTGCAAATAGTAAGCAAAAGCCAAGGGAAAACAGAAGATTTGTCATCTTTAGTAGCCTCCAATGGTATGATTTTTAGGGAGGCTAAGTGAAAGATAAAGTTACTGTTATTCTGCTGAAACCAAAGGCAAAATGTGGGTACGCGAAGAGCTGAAGTCCAGTAGATCAATCAGGCCTGCAGCACAGGTATTCTTATTGTCACATGAAGCTGAACTAAGCAGTTAAGCTCTTTTTACACTCAGAAATATAATTTCATATTTCAGCTTTACAACAGACAGACCATAAACTCCGGACCAAAATTCCCTATGCTTCAAAACAAACTTCAGCATATAAATCACCTCTGGCAACACACTGAGATGACCAGTCTCAGTACAGTGACTGATACTGCATAGCAAAATAAAGATCTGTGGATATGTAGCCCCCAATTTATTTGGCTCAGCTGTGTTCAATTTGTCAACTATTCAAAGAAAAGATGACACTCCAGAACACGCATATACAAACGAGGCTTCCCTTGAATAATTTCCTCATTTTGTCTGTTCATTTAAGAACGTATGGGGCACTCAACCCTCTCACCATTTTCAAACAACGTTGATCTTTTTATCTAGTCCCAGAACTATACAACTTTTTTTGTGTGTGTATGGTTCTAGAGACCTGTATTTATCAGAACAAATCCTGTCACGAGAGACCATTTGTCTATGATTATTTAACACGTTGCAACAGAAGCCCATGTTGTAATGCAGTGGGAATTTACTAGCAGACACTTTTGAAGAATAACATGGTGCCACAGTCTCAAGAGGTTCATAAAGTATTTGTGGAGCAAATCACCCCTCCAAAGAGCAAAGAGCAAAAGCATTACTAATGCACACTTGAAGACTCCTGTTCTAATGCTGTGGTTTAAAAGTGCTGAGGGCGTTCCTGCACTTAAGAGATTGCTTTTGCTCTCTTCACCCCAGACACCCCCAAGGTAAACTCTCTCTGCCACTGGCTGATTTGTTATATATTAAAGGAGCTGGTAGCAAAGGGTATGGGGATGAACACAGCGTTTGTCCTGAAAAGTGAGCAAATCCCCTAATACCTAAGAAAGCTATAAAATGAATGTCTCAAAGACACTCCCAACTCACTCAAACTCAGTGACTCATGCTCATTTGCTGTAACACAGCTTTCCTGGCAGAGGCATTAAAGCAACTGGCCTTATTTTCAATGTACGTCACACTCAGGCAGTTGCTGATCAGAGAGATATCACTAGTGCCAAAAGCAGTTGGGTGGCAGAGTGCATGCAACTGTGCTCCAGGGTGAAGGAGGAGGGAAGCTGTTCTACATAGTGGAAACAACCTGCTGCTTTTCAGATGAAGACTGGAGAGATGCAAAATTGAAAGCATCAGATATGGACACCCACTCTCCCCATCTCCTCTACTAATGACAGAGATGGGGCCTTGCTTACTAGAGTCATCCTTTGTTAAAGAAGACTGACAATATGTTAGTAACTTGGGGGAGGGGGAATTGTTGCCACACTCCAATGGACTTGGACTGAAATAAAGAATGTCTTTTTTATGACTAACAGGAGTATTTCTCATCATATTGAAATAAAAAGCATACAGAAACTAAAGTTCCAAGGTGCAGGCTACCTACTGAAGTAATATTTGTAATATGCAGTAACACACTGCAGTATTTTTGAAGGAAGTAAAGGAAAAGAGGAGATACACATTCCCTTCCTCTGCAAAGTCTTTTTCTGGCTAGGTTTACACAGGATACTGAAGCAGGTGGCCCTAATCCAATATGGCAATTCCTATTTCTCATGCAGCACAGCCTCTTTTTCTCTTCAATTACAGGGGATATACAAATATATTACACTCTTATACAGCCTTTACAGTGAAGCAAAGGCTCAAAGGCTCTTCGCTGCTTTTACAAAGTACGGTTTGTGTGTAGTAAATGATACCCCTCTGTGGAAGGAAAGCATTCCATTCCTTTCTCCCCAGATCACAGCGTGGGTGGACTGCTGAGAGAACACACGTTGGCGTTTTTCTTGCATGTTTCCCATTTACCAGTACGAAGGGAAAAATCTTGCCTTTGCAGTTAGAGCAGGTGGAGATTTCAGTGCCTGTCCCTAAACCCGTAGGAGAAGAAACACGGGGGAAGGGAGGAAGACACTGTTCTCCCCTCAGGAGAGAAGGGACAGGACAGAAACCTCACTTGCCTGCAGGGCAGAACAGTACTGTTTCCTCTCCCCTTCCCTCGCCAGCGGGAGCTGCACAAGTGTTTGTGGCTCTGCGGCGGGGAAGGAGGGACCATTTCTTCCTCCCCGTCTGGCGGAATGGTTCACCCCCACGCCCGCCACACAAGTGGCCGAGGCGCACTCAGGCCTGACCCCAGGCTC
The DNA here is from genome assembly GCA_035582835.1 of Phoebastria nigripes. Lineage (NCBI taxonomy): Eukaryota > Metazoa > Chordata > Aves > Procellariiformes > Diomedeidae > Phoebastria > Phoebastria nigripes. Next base: position 178,587 of record JAYKAV010000047.1, on the reverse strand, counting down.
TGGCCCGACACACGGGCTCTTCCCTCTTTCCCTGCTCCTCTGCCCACAGTCTCTCAGCCGAGAGAGGCTGTAGGGAGCTGGGCGCGGCGCTGAGGCCGGCCACGGCCACAGCCACGCGTGTCTCAGCGGCCCGGCTGGCGGCGGGTACGGCTGTTGCACGTGGGCCCCGGCAGAGGCGGGTGGCCCGCGCGAGGAGCGCCCATCGCGTGTCAGAGGGCGCTCCGCCCCCGTCCTGCTATTAATAGCGCGGTGGCGGCTGCGGGCGAGGCGCGCGCGGGGCACCCGAGGACAGCAGCGGCGCCCGCTTAAACGGGCAACGGCGCCCTCGCCGCCCCGGGCCTCCTCTTCGCGTCTGCCCCCCACCCGCCAGTCCCCGCCGGCCGCGATGCCCTGCGCCGCCCGAGCCCGCTTACGGCTTCATCCGAGGCGCACACCGACTGCGGGCCCCTGTCGTTGCGTGGTGGGGCCCACCGCGCTCTCCTCAGGCCAGGGAGGCCGCCTCGCCGCCGCGAGCTCCGGCTTTTTCGGAGCTTCCCTGGCTGTGCTGCTGGCTGGGGTTTTCTCCTGCGCGTCCTCCCCTCCCCTGCCCGAGAGCCTGGACTGTCTCTGCTGGACTCCCTCATTGCTCCTCTTTGGGTCCCCGTGTTTTAGTTGCTTTAACATTAAATGTATTCCAGGCAATCTGTTGAGATTGAGCCTAATAAACAAGGATATACTGGAAATGGGTATCAAAAGCACCCACATTTCACATACTCCCTCGTTTCTAGCAGCAAGAAATGTAAAAAGGAATGTACCTGAAGACCAAGAAGCAAAAGTTTCTGTGGTTTGATCTTTTCTATACCAGTACTTCTGCAAAAACTTGCCTAGAGTTAGGCCTGACTGATACCACTTGCAGTGAGGTACATACATCAGCAATGGAAATTTCCACTTGCCTGGGCATTGATTTTGTTAGAAGGGAAGTGGCTGAACAGGAGAGCTTGCCCCTCTCTCATGTGATCCTCACTATAATTTAGAAGGTTGGGATAACCCAAACAAATAAAGACCTTCAAAGCCTTAAGTAAGTGTTCAAGCCTCATAGGTTTCTTTTAAGACCAAAGGACGTTACCCTGTATCTTCTGGATGCAAAACACATGCTTTAACAAGGTAAAACCTTACCAGACAGAAGGGCTTTGATCTTATCAGCCACTATCTGCACAACAGCAAGGATCCAGTAGGTCTTTAATGTACATCTTTGAATTTGCAGTTCAGCATGAATTTCACCAGAGGGTCCCTAAGAGCAGGAATCCATATTCTGTGAAAAGGACTACAGAGTTACACTTAGCTATGCACCTAGCTTACCAGGAACCTACATTAATTGCCGATTTCCACCTCTCCCTCACTCTGAACAAGTCACAAAAACTTGGTACACTATATTCAATCTTTAGGGCTTAAGCAGAAGTTATTGGCTTTGCCCTCAGCCTAACTGAATTAAGTCAACCTTGAACTTTGCTAGATGGGTAGATTTTATAACGTAGTCAGCAACATTCGTGTTCCCGTAAGTCCTCACTTAGTGGCCTGGACATAGCATTTTGACACGAGCTGCTGATTACTACCCTTCTTCCTACTTATTCTAGCCCGATCATCTGTAGAAGCCAAAATGAGAACAGAATGAACTCAATGTGCCCACTAGCTGGAAATCTTGCTCTTGCACCAGGAGTGCTTAGCTATCTTATACCTAGCAGGATTATTGTTAATTTTTGGAGAAATTAACTTAATCACAACAGCAATAAAACCTCATGCCCTCTCACATCAAATACCCTAATTTGTCTGTGTTAATTATGCTACCTTTTGCTCCATTTTCTTGCTGCCAGTATCACCATGCTTCTCACAGCCTGAAATCTAAACATGCCTTTTTTGACTCAGCTGAAGGGAGTAGACCCAATTCTGTATCAACAGCTCTTTTTATCTGCACCTCTTTGGCCACCCAGAGGTATATATCCTCACTTTTTATGTGTTTGGGATTATTTCACACGTTGAAATTTATTATGCAGGAAGAAAAGAAACATTCATGTATACGTTTAAGTCATGCTAGCCTTTGTGTTTCTATGTTGTATTGTATGATCTCACCATGCACTTACAGTAAGTATACACACAGATACACAAGTCTACAACTGCTACTATAATTATTGCTATCTCCACAGGCTTTTAAGTGTTTAGCTGACTAGCTATACTGCATGGTGGCACAATCACATGAGATTTACCAATACCATGAATTTTTGGTTTTATTTTCTTTTTTTTACCATAGTTGGACTAAAAGTCATTGTTCTGGCAGATTCCTCACTGGATATTGCCCTTCACAGCATCTAATATATTGTCACCTGTTTCCACTATGTCCATGGATGCTGTCTTCCCTGCCGTAGTGGACTTTACATACCAAATCCCCCTTTCTACAGATCAAACTCTTTACTCAACAAGAGTTAAAGCTTTGGAGTTACAGAAGCAAACATGATGTTCCACCCCCTACCCCCCACTTGCCAGAATACCCTGATGGCAGACAATACATTTTGGTAAGCCTATTTACTGAATGTGATTTTCTGACGAGTTATGGAACATCTAGTCAACCAGACGTGGAACCAATACCCTTGATTTTCCAGTTTTCTATGCCATATAGCCATATACACCGAACTGGAATGCTCTATTTCCAGTTTTTGAATGAACGTGTACCTTTGCACTGACGTGGTGTGAAATCCCAAGGGGCCAGGACAGTGGAAATACAGGAGCTAGTCTATATAGGCCTCTACAAAGAGAGTTAGCGGGGTCTGTCTGGAGCCATAGACATTCAATTTGAGAGTATCCAAAACTGTTGTTTTTCTTGTAAAAAGCAGCTTGTTCTGGCCAACATTCTTTAAGAGGTCTTCGCCAAGTTATGAACAATGCTTCATCAAAACATAGTATTGTGCAAAGCATGTAAACATATGCCATAAAGGTTATGTTGTTGTTCTTTCCAGCCACAGATCACCCTTGTTTTCATAAAGATGTTTCAAGAGGAACATCTAATTCAATTAATAGGATTCTTTCATTTTTGAAATTATGTACATACTTTTCAGATGCATCACCAAAGTCTGATCTCCAGCATGCACGCTGAAAATAATGCGCCAAAGTTCACAGTGTGAAAAGTTACATGCAGACGAATTACGTATTCATGGTGAACGCAACAGTGAATAGACAGACTACTGAGACAGGAAGTCTAAAGCGAGTCAAAAACCAAAATAAGTTACTTAGCCCAAACAAATTCAGAGATAACTAACTTCCCTACTTTGGGATAACATGATATTTTGATTAGTAATTTTATTTAGTCATGTGTGTATGAATGGGTAACAGTAACAGGAAAAGAGGGGAAGAGTCCTTAAAAGGGAAGGAAAACAAAAGAGAAAAGGGCTARATTCTGTAGATCATGAGATGGAGTGGGACAAAAGGAGGATTGCGACAGTACCGAGACAGGTGATACCAGGGCCTGTCCTTTTACATGGCTGCTGACCACCAGTTGCCACCACACACCGCTGAACAACTCAGATGTCTGGGTCTGATATGAACTGTTTGGATTACAGTGCTACCTGGACCATTACAAGGCTGTGTACAAGGAAGCTGGGTCCGTCTTTATGCTGAACAGTGGGGAAGATTCCTTCTTCACATGGAGGTTTATACATACTTCACTCATTGTCCCATTCAGAAATAGGTGGTTGTGCCTGGCATCACCACGTTCATCATTCTAGCCAAGCCTCAGGAAGGCAGAGGTACTGTCTGCATCTCTGGATATGGTCCAGACCAGACCTCAGCTGTGGTCTCGGATACCCTGGGAGGTAACATACACACATTTTGCTTTAGGATCCAGACAATTTTGGCAAACCCATGCACTTTTGGAAACAGCTGCTCCTCCTGTCAACAACAGCAGTTAGCCTATACAGAAGAAGGGGTGCACCTGGGCCCATACCACCCTCTGGGTTACTAAGCCTTAAACACCCTCCTCCCTGGCCTATACAGATGGCATACTTGGCTAGATTGTTAAAGAAAGAAGTCTTGGGGACTCCTATGGGAAACTGTATATGCAGACCATGTGAACCATGGAGCATGCATTTATTCACCCGATTACCTGTACAACCCTGCAATCCATCTGTTGTAGTGCCAAGTTATTCCAAGGAGCATCTACTCACTGACCATGACTAAACAGTGAAAAATGATGGGATTGAAAAGACAAAAGCCAGAACATACGCTTAACAAAAATGAGCAGTCTTCCTTCTTTTCACCTTGACATCAGTGCAAATGTTGGAGAAACAGAGGGGGAGCTTTACAGCACTGAACCTCCCTCACTATACTTTTGCAAGACAGAAAGCATTGCACTTTTCGGATCTTCCATCACCTTTCCTCTAGCTCAACTATAGCTGCTATTACTGGTGACATTTTGATTCCATACGATACATACATCCAAATCTCTGTGAATTTCACATATTTGAGGATGGCAGGATTGTACTCTCTGGATCTAGCCAAGTCTCACACCATTTTGTTCTTGTGAGCCTTGGGAGGCGCAAAAGACATGCATTACTCTTCTTTATTACAAGAGTCATTTTCACTTCTTAAGTTCATGGATTTGCATGTGGAGAAAGTCAATGTACCATGCTTTCCTTGTCCATGGTGGGTCCCTTCCAAGATGAACACCATCAACAGGTGTCTAAGGTAACAGTCTGCAATCTATTTAACTGTGCGACATTTTCCAAAACATGCCAAAAGCAAATCTCACAAGTTGACAAGTGAAATACAAAACCATAGCTTAAGTGCTAAAGAAGGAATCTTAGTTCAGTTGCGCTTACTGAAAATCAAAATTAGTCTTTGTGTGGCTGTTCTGACAATTTCAGTAAAACATATAGTAACATACTCAGCAATTAATTACAAACAGCAGGGGGGTAAATAAGAGCAGTAAAAAAAAAAAAAAAAAAAGGCTCTTATCCAGCATGATTTATGGTGGGGCTTTGAGTCTTCCTGAATACACAACTTCCACAGATTTGAGGAGCACATGAGTTATGTTAGTTATGCTATGAGGAAAACATACAAATACATTCTCAAAGATGAAGCAGGCTGAACACTGCAAGTTCCATGCCTGTAAGAGGGAGGTAACATGGGCAAAAATGTAGCTAAGAGAAAGATAGTATTCTTCAAGATGAACTCCACCAAATGACAGGATAGGAGAGTGGGTGTTATGATTGGCAAGAAGCATTCAGCATTTTTGCAAGAATATTTTTGAACAAAGAGACAATGACAAAGGTAATAGGAACAGTGGAAGACAACTTTGAATGGGAGGTCAATAGAAAAAAAGAAAAAAAAACTAAAAAAAAGACAAGATATGTGTGTCTGTGTGTGTGTGTGTATATATATATATATATATATAAAAAAATAAATAAAATGAGCTACGTGAGCTGTTTGGAGCCTGTCAAATTGATGGCTGACATTGAACTAAAATCTAGCAAGAGAATGTAATTCCTTATAGTATTAAAGAATGTGCACAACATTCTTTGTTCTCCAGGTTTTTGATATCTATAAAGAGTAGTCTGTACTGCAGTTAACACCAAATTCAAATGTCTCTCTGCCTAACAAAGATCAGTACTCAACATGGCATGGCATTACATGGCAGCATGGTTAGAAATGGTGATGTTACCTCCTGTTGTAGGTGAGGCTGCGGAGGTAGGGATGAAAAACCCAACATTTACCAGAATGCTCTTTAGTTATAGATTTTGCAATTTTGGGAATGCTAAACATTGGATAGACAGACCACCTCAGGTCCAGCTGGAAGCCGTGAAAGTTTTGTACTTGATTTAGGAGCCTCCAACTGGGCACCCAAAATAAAAAGTCCAAAATGAATGGGAAGTTTTGAAATAGTTGAGATTAATGACTTGCCAAAGGCCACACAGGAGATTTGGCCTTTGTGGCCAAAGCCTCTACTGGCTTTACTACCACCTTACTCAGAAAAGCACATATGGCAGGTATAAGCTTCAGTGGGACTTCATTGTTTCAATGGCACATTTCCTAGATTCAAGTAACATAACGGACAAGATATGTCTATAAGCAAACAGATGAATGGAAGTAATATTTTAAACTTACATGCTTTTAAAGATGTTTCTTAAGAAGGAAATAGTTTTCACCATTCTGAAAACATTATCCATGAGGCACCATAAGGACATGCTGCTGAATGCAAGAGTTTCACAGCTTTTAACTTCTGCAATTTTGGACCAAAGCAGTCTGTTAGTCTTCCAATGTTAAGGTCATTTAAAATGGAAATTGAACATCCAAAACCAAAACTGCAATTTCATTACTGTTCTGACAGTACTGTCACACCTTTCACCCCATGCAGGAGGGCTGGCCACTTCTTCCTGAACTACACCAAAGCAGCAAGCGATACTGCAGACAGGCTGCTGATAGAGCCTGCAGTGAGGACATGTACAATCAAACCTCCAGCAACTACCACCTGGAATCAGAACACTTATCCTTATGGAAATATCTGGGCAGAACAACTTACAAACAAACCTCTCACTGTATTAACACACTGCCTGGCTAAATACGTATAGGCTAGGAAGAAATCACTGTTTGCAACACAGGAAGCCGCACATCAACATAATTCATACTTGTGCCCCAAAACTTAATCCCAAAGAAAAATAAAATGTCACTTGGAGCTATTGAAAACACTTGGAAGACATTTTTGCCATGAATGCTAACTCCCAGCTCCCACAGATGAGATTTGTCGTTAGGATTCTGCATAGCAGAGGTTAAGCCACTAGAGAGCTATCTAGTTGCTAAATTTAAAATAGAATGGGATTGTTTTACTTGCAACTTTTTGTTTCCAGTCTTGTACCTCAAAAGTCTGACTTAAGTCTTATTAAATACCTCTCCAGCCTTGTTTGGGATTTGGGACAAAGTGAATCAAGGTGAAATACAAGGTAACATGACAAGTTCAAGCAGTTGAGTTCATAGGAATCCCTGGCGGATCTGTAGCACAAAACATATTTAACAGATCCACGGCCTGAAAATTGTTTACTCTTGCACTGCACAGGGACATTGCACAGATTGATACTACTGAGGGAAAAGAATTCCCGTAACAAGCCCAAACCAGTACATGTCCTGTGAGGAAAACACTTCAGAGTTGTGGGCAAACCCTGAATCATAGGCATTAACTCAAGTTATGTATTTTGCCTAGGCATTAGCACAGGTAGAGAGATCAGACAGACACAATATGACACCCTTACTGAGTATTTCTTAATCAGTTCATATTACAGCTGCTGACAAACAAATGCATAATACCTAGATGTGATCCTAATTAGAGTTTCTGCACGTCCTGTGCCATGAAACCCTTGGAGGAGTATGTAGATTAACCAACTTTTTTTTTTTTTTGTAATATGCCGCTTCTTTCCCACAAACTCCATATCCCACAGGGGTTAAACGGTACAGTAACAGAGTTAAAATAGGCGCAGGAAAGAGCATGAGACTTAAAAATAGATGAGGAATCCAGGAGGCAAAGATACAGGAAGAGGTCTCTGAGACAGGCTGCAACAAGCCTGTGGAGGGCTTTGAAAAAAAACGAAACTTGAAATCCTTTGCCTCATCTAAGTCAGTGGGGGGTTTTGCCAGTGCCCTTTTACTGAGGCAGTACTTCATCCAGAGAGATCAAACTTGGATTTGATCATCAAGTGAATGAAAAGCCAGTGTAGTGGGAGACAGTGAGAGTCACAAACATTTCACTGTTTATGTGGAGTGCAGAGTGCAGTGGCCCTTGAAAGACACAGATTGGCTTCAAGTCTGCCTTGACACAAGCAAGTCTGATAGCTTTTAAATGAAAGTATTAGAACAAGATATGCTTTTGTTCTGCAGGGATATGAACCTCCCCCCTCCTTGTGTTTTTAAGGAAAAGCAAGGCTACAGGAAGCCTCACTGGATTTGAAACTATGAAAGTTATTCATTTACAAATCTGTAGTCTTAATGCAACACTGCGGCAGATTGCTTAAGGGCTAAGGTAGTACAATGCATGCTTAGACACAAAGAACAACAAGACTAACTACACAGCTGAGTTTGCATACATCTTGCAGTGAAATTCTTCAGGCTCTTTAACCTACAACATACAAGTGACTGAACTTAAAAAACCAAACAAACAACAAAAAAAAATCATAACCATTAGGTACTGTAGCAGTAATTCCTCAAACACGTATTTGCATGTGTTGACGCTTCTGAAAGGAAGGCTGTTGAGCAGTTATGCTGGGAAATAAACATTGCCTAACCCTGGAGAGTAACCACAAGAACAGAAAAACAAGTGTTACTGCAGCTGGTGTCTTCCTCCCACAGCACTAGTCTCTTGACTACTGAAATAAAAAGATTAAAAGTCACCTGAGGGTCTAGCTGGTATTTAAGTAACTTTCTTACAGCTATATAAAACTTGCAGTTCAAAAGTCTAGTAACCACTTCCACCCCATTACCCTCCACCCCTCCAAAACGTTTGGCTACTGGCAAAACAAAATATGCCCTCTCTCAAAAACTTTCTACTAGGTGTATTTTCAAGTTTGGTTCTGCAAGTTTGGCCATGATCTTGGCTGATGGGGACATCAGGGACAGCATAACTTACTTGTCCCCAAGCAAAGGAGTAACTTTTTGGACATTTTGGGCAAGGAAGGAGAGGAGGAAATCTATTGAAAGAGATGGTCTTCCTCCTTATGCCCCTGTTTGCGTCAAGTAGTAGGACATATACGTGTAAGAGGCTGAATTACTATGCTGCTGGTGCCTAGCCCCCTTCATGAATGAAGCTGCATCCAACCTTGCGGCCTAGTTTACTCTTTCAAGAAGCAGGTTAGTTTAGCCTACTCTCCATTACAGTTGCTACCTCCACACTAACTAAAGAGCTTCTTGTGCAGACTATATTTACAGTCACCAAGTGATCACTGCCCATTTTACACTCTGGTATTTAGTCAGTTGAATTAGAAAGTTAGTTTAACCCAATGAGTCTCAAAATACAGGTATGATCTCATCAGAGCCAAGCAGAAATAACTGCTTATTCTAATATTTGAGTTCATGAGCCTGGTAGACACAAGCGTGTGGCCCGAAATGGAACGCAGCTGGAATCAATTTGGAGAACTCTGATGAAGATAATGGAATTTTGAAATGTTTTCTCAGACAAAAACCACCAAGTCTTCTACTAGTTAACATCCTTTACCATTAGGATGTTATGCTGGAGGATACATGGTGTTGGCTTGAGGGGAGTAGAGAGGGCCAGAAATCAACAGAATCTCTCTTTGCCCTGGTTATTTTTCAAGGGTTGGGCTCAGTTTGTCTTTTCACTTTGAATTTAGTGAATAATCTTGAAAGAATCACCTTTCTTGAGAAGAGAACACATAGGTGTGAAGCACCCTGAAAGCATCCAATCTGCCATATATAGATGAATGATCCATGAACCACATGTGATGATTTGTAGAAACATTGGACTTACGGCAAATGTGTGACAGTGCCTCAGAACATTTCTGTTTGAGATTCCCAACTGGAAATAAACAGCAAACACAACAAAAGAGCCTCCCAGGAACTCACTTCCACCTGAGTATTATGCAAGCTCTTCAGAGGTTAAGATTTTATTTCCCTCAAGCCATAGAATGAGATGGCATCACCAGCAGATCTAGCTTTTGGCAATAAAAAAGGAAGTGAAAACATGTCATGGGTTAAGCAGCAATTCTTTCATTTGTGGCTCTATATTGCAGATTGGGGAGAAGAATCACCTCCCAAATACTACCCACAATTTAAATCCCAAGCACCTTCTGGCCAAGCAAAAGTCCATGAACATGCCCTCCCGCAAGTTTTCAGGGGTCAGATTCACTAAAACCACCATTGTATTGTAGTGGCTGGAACAGAAGAACCAAGTTTCTATAGTGGGAAATAAAGTGCGTGAAGTACAACATTCCGTATGCCCCTCTACTCCTACAAAGCCTCATAGAACAGCAGCAGCCCCAAGCTGACAATTTAGCCTTTATTAACAGGTAATGATTTCCATTGTGTATAGCTCATGCATACATGAGATGTAAGCATCGTGAGTGCAACTGACTAGCATACTTCCAAAATTCAGCACAACAAAAAATTACCTGATGCCAATCCAATGGTGAATGTGATCCCACATAATGAGACTGGCCCGTGGGAGAAAAAGAAATGTGAAAAAAAACAAAACTGTGCTGTACGTTCAAATTTCAGCCAAGACTAAAATTGAAGCAAATGGCAGGAATTATATGCTTGCTATGAGGCATGAAGCCAGAGCTAGAAGAATTGCTTCTATTCAGTGTCTCAGCTTTAGGAACAAGGAGTGGATAAACAATTAGACAATGGGTTTGGTGTACAATTTCATTGCACTGAGTCAGAAGCAGTGGGGATGTATAGACTAGAACTCTTGGAGAACCAATGCTTGCATGAGGATGAGCTGCAGCACCATCACTTCTGATCCATGAGAAACAAAGAAACCTGGCAGAGATTGAAAAGCACCCCCTCCCTACGCCATGGATACCACTTACTTCCAAAGCATTCAAACAGTCCAGAATGCCTGCTACAGTTCCGCAATGCCAGCATTAGACTAAACTGTATAGTGTAGTAAACACAGGGAAAACACATTACAAAGCTCTCTGATGGGCTTCGGGGGCAGGGGGAAGATTTCCATACTTTAAGGCCTTGGCAAGTACAATCTTCAGCCAGGCCTGACTGCAATCATGACTGGCAACTTTATTCACCTATTTCTGTAGACACTGGCCTTCCTCCAGGTACTGCTGGTGCTTTTCAAGCAGAGTGTGCTTTCCAGCAATACCCCTCATATGCCTCCATCAGCCATCCTGGGCCTCTGCAACAGCACACTGCCTTGGCCATCAATGGGCTTGCTGCCCTGCCTGTCACAGCACTGCCAGCTGAGCACTATTGTTTTATCAAAATGCCAGGACTTTGGCCAAAGTTTTTAGCTGCTCCTTAAACAAACCCTCAGCTCCAGGTCTCACACCCCCAATAGCACATGCTATAGAAGATAACGCTCCTTAAAGCTGGGGTTTGCAGCACCTGTGGGTTATGTTTTCACTCTCCAGTTTCTAGCTGTGCCACAATGCATGTAAAGGGAAAAATGTAGGTACCATCCAATGCCTAATATCAGCACCCCTTGGAAGAACAAGTTCTCGTTCAAAGCTGCTTTCTACCAGCAGACAACTGGCAATAATGGATATCCACTGCATGATCTAATCCACCTTCCAGTTACTAAGGTCAGCCTACTATTTCTTTCCACTGGCTAAGTGTCCTTAAAACTAGATACAAATATTCATGTATAATCCGGAGCTTACTTGAGATGCTGTTGCTATAGTCTTGCTAAGCAGCGTTACACAAGAGGACTTCACACAAGATTTCACAATTTCCTAAATTAGATTGTGCTGGGAGTGGAAGTAGGAGATGGGGGGAGAAGAATGCAAATACTTGACAGAATTAATTCAGTGTGACACAGTCACAGCCATGCATCTGAACATCTGATTCAATTATGAACTTGAAACCAAGGATTTGAAACCCATTTTGCTTATTTTACACCCCCATTAAATATTTGCCACCTACTGCTATCTGCTTGGGAGACAGAAGGAGAAAGGACGGACAATATATTCTGTGAATACTGCAAAACTCAAGCAATAATCTCCAAAATTCTTCACTCTGCGTGCCATTCCTGCTCCCTATCTCTTGCCTTTGCTCTGTTACATACACTCTCAGTTCTTCATTCACCTTTTGTTTTATTCCTTTAACCTCCTCCACCCAGAAGGCCATTGTGTACTTGCCAGAACAGTAACCTGGCAAGTTGCACTCATACTGGCCTGTCTGCACTCATACTGACTACAAGAGCCAGACCTACTCCTGGTGAAGCATGTCACAGATGACGAAAGCACAGCTCTTCATGATCAGGTGGCCCAAAACGCATTGCACAAAGCTGCTGTACTAGTCTGATTGCCAGCCCCTCTCAGAATGTCTCATCCTCCTTTCTCTTCTCACTGCATATGCCGCTTGTCAGATACTGATGAAGATTACTTATTTTCACTCGTAGCAAGGGAAACAAAATGCATCACAACCTGTAGTAGGAAGTTACTCAGAGGTAACTGTTCTTGGTTTTATTGTTTCTCTGAAGTCTATGAATCCTTGAAAGAATGTTTTCATTAGACAAATGGCTAGCTGCAAGCATTCGTTGCCTACGGACTGCCTAGGCACTACCCACACATCTGGGAAGAAATGGAGTCAGCAGGTTTTAAGGAAGGGCCACAAGAGAGATGTCTGAGCACAAATCCTGTCCTAAGGTGACAGGCTCCCTTCCCCCCTCCAAAAAGGGGTTAATGTTTTTATATATCTGTACTGAAGTTAGAGACCCACATGTTCAGCTGCCAGGTACAGTCAGCAGAGTAGCTCCTCAGCTTCCTCCAGGGCCGTAAAATCTGACAGAATAACCACGGGTTTTAGATTTTAACCCTCCCATAAAATACAGACCTACCCTTTCTATCACCTATGGCTGGGAGCTGGCATGGGCAGGAAGGAGGAGGAAAAAAAAAAAAAAAAAAAAAATCCTTCACCTCAAGTTCCTGGTTCATGGAAATTTTGTAGGTAGTTTCATATATTATAGAAGAATACTTATTTGCACCTATAGCAATAGAGAATAACCCTTTGCTGTTCACATTGAAGACCAAAACATATGAATATTTTGCGTATATGGACAGAACAGTGCTTTAGGAAAAAGAGCAAAGGTATTCTGCTATGCAGCACCACTGCCCTGGCATCTCCAGCAATGCTGTACATAAATTCATTTACCAGAAGTTGCTCTTTTACCTTAAGTTTATGTGTGGCCTCAGGATCACCAATTGTGGCTACATCCTTTTTGCTCTAAGGGAGAAAATAGTGTGCAAAAAAAAAAATCATTCCTTGTAACCCTCTATTAGTCTAGAACAGAAACCATTTCTGAAAATAACTGACAACTTGAGGGTTCAAGTTTGTGTAAAGTGCTAAAACACCTACATCTCAGTGGAAGTCCTGAGATCTTATGTCACTTTTGAAAAGGGAAAGTAAATACTTAAATTACTTGGATGTTTTTGAAACCTCTACCCTACATACAAAAAGAGAAAAAAGGGCCAGCTATGTAGGCCTTGTGCTCCCAGCCTTCCTAAAGGGCAAGGAATGCAGGCCGTGTAGAGACAAGCACAAAATAATGGGTAAGATTGCACTGTTTAGCAAGGCATATCAATTACATGAGTAAGATGTGGATGTAAAGAGGCTGGCCAGTCTTCCAGCTACACTGGCTCATTTCAACATCACATCCCAAGGCTATTTCACTATAAACGCATTTTACACAATGACAGTGATCTCTCAAAGGGACATTTCTTCACCCTGGGAAAAATATTCAGAACTACATACAGACTAAGGAGCACAGTGGTCTTACCTCTATCTACTTGCCTCAGTAACAGTCATTTGTTTTCATCTGTATTTACTATCACAGGTACTGTTACATATTCGACTGACTGCAAAAGATCACACAGGACCCCAGACTCTACGGCTCTGCATTAACACACATCTTCTTGCAGGAGCAAGGGCTCAATTGGTTGTCATTACTGAATTTTAATTTCTAGCAAACATATTCAAGAACAGCTCAAGACTACACAACAATCCACATGATTTAGTAAAGGGAAGCAGCAAGCTTCTACCTAAAGATGGTAAGTTTTGCCCCTCACCACTCAGTTCTTTATTCATGTCAACATTTTAATGTTTGTTTCCTAAAATACTTTGGGGGGAGGTGTCACAGCAGCAAGCACTCACAACAAAGTGATTTCCGGTTCCTTTGCCCTGAGAAATGGCCATTTTCCCCTCACTGACAGAGCTACCAGCTAAATTAGGTAACTGGCAACTTCCAGAAGGTTGATAAAAATCAAAGACATTTGTTCAGTCTTTCTGAACCCTCGACTCACCCCCCACCTCTCACTGTAGATAAGCAAAGCACCAGATGCTCTCCCTCCTCTCTTCACCAAGAGCCCTGCTCTGAAAAAATCAAGCCTTCTTCCACTCCAGCACTGACACAGCCAAACTACTACACTTGCCTCAAAGGAAAGCTAACCCCCTTCCTCTTCTTCCGGCTCCACACCCACCACAGTGACACACAGCTCTTTATGAGACAAATGTTTTCCACTACCTTCTCTCCTGTCTCTCAGCCTCTGCCTTAGCAGAGAGAGCCTCTTACCTTCTGAACTGGGAAACACCTGTGTCCCCTGCTCATTTTAATAGCAAGATCTGTAGCAGGTGGGACTTTCCCCCAGACCACAAAGACTGCCAGCACTGCACTGCTTCCAGCCCCAGAAGTCCTATGCTTCCTGGGTGACAATAGCCCTTGCAGAACCAAAAGTGTCTGCAAAGAGCCTGAAATTTGTCAAAAAAAGCCCATCATCTTATGAACTACAGCAATACTGTAAAGGGATAGTAATGAATTGGTTACTTCCATTAGGTACAAATATGTTAACTAAATACAGCAGAAGAAAAATGAATAGATCTCTTGAAAGAGACTATACTACTGTATAGCAGCATAACTTGAATGAGCTCAAAAAGACCTAAATGCAGGGGAAGCGTTAACTCATGATAGTTGCAAAGACCTAGAGACACCAAATCATATGGCATAGTAGAGAAAGGAGATACTCAGAATTGTTAAATGGGTCCTTGATGGACATCATTGAAATGTTTTCTCAACATCTTTATCCGAGAATTAAATAGGCAGTCTTAGTTGATGGGTTATTTGTGGATATCCTATATAACAGATGCAACAGAATGATAAAACCCCACTGTGCTAAGTGTTCCTCTTCAGTCTCTGACCCACAGCCCTGGGTTTTGCACTAGCTTGCTGGAAAGGTGCACTTCTGCAAATATTTATCAGACCTAAATTAAACAGAGTTATGGCAGAAGGGCAAGGGGGGTGTTAAAAAATAAACTGAGGAATTAAGGAAAGGTGACATGGTGAGCCTATTCCAGATGGCAGGAAATGATAGAGAGGAGACTCTTGTAATAGTTTTCCCATTGAATACAAAACTGTAGGGCTCCCCTATTCTCAACACTGCATAAACTACACACAGGAAATATTCCTACAAGGTAAACTGCAGTATTTGCTTAAGCAAAATTTACAGTCAAGCTTTCACAGCCCTCCCTCTCAAGCATCAAAGCATTTTTATTTACAACATGGAACATGCTAGTTAACACTGTGATGTTTTACTGATCAAATCCTCTCTGAGACATATTCCATAGGCTTTGTCTGTAATTGTGCCATTTACTTACTACAGTGCATTACATCTCTTGAAA
Organism: Phoebastria nigripes; assembly: GCA_035582835.1. Taxonomy (NCBI): domain Eukaryota; kingdom Metazoa; phylum Chordata; class Aves; order Procellariiformes; family Diomedeidae; genus Phoebastria; species Phoebastria nigripes. The sequence continues at coordinate 163,218 of JAYKAV010000047.1, read as the reverse complement.
TATACATGAACAATATGTGTGCAGAATACAATGGGCACTTTGTACATTGGAGCTAATCCTTTGGGTTACGAGCAGTGAGCTTGAGGGTTGGGAAAAGGCCCTCTTAGAACCCTGTGTTCTTGCCCCCCTGTTCACGCACATTAAAAATGCTTGTTGTGTTTTTAATTGTCACTCACTACTTGCAGAAAGTCCTTCTAGTAATCTCTACAGAAGATGGAGCAAAGCCCATTAACATATATGATGTATCCCCTGAAGACAGCTTTGGGAAATTCAGAGATCTGGGATAGAAGAGGGTTCTCCAAACTCAAGACAGTGATTGGACTGAGTATCTCAAAGTAACTCTTTGCTGCTGTTGTTATTTTTTACATACTTAGCCTTCTCCTCCCCCTTTGTTTCCTTGTATTTTCTCCCTATTTGAATTTATTTGCCTCAGTTTTTCTTATTAAACATTTTTGTTCTCTGGATGCTTTCTGTGCATAAGTGATGCTTGCTATTTGAGCTGTACCCGTGCAGTGCAGAGTCATGTCATTGGCTCTACTCCCTGCTTGTGTGAGAAACTCCAAGGTCCTAGTTCAGAAAAACACTGTTGATTTTGGTGGACCTTAAGGACACAATTAGGGAGCCCTTACGGAATACAGCTGTCTTTCCAAACCAGGAACACTGCTAGGAGGACAGCTTCAAGGAACAAAGCCAGACATGAGGAGTAAAAAAACCTCACTGGTGGCAGGCAGAAGAGTTGGAAAGCAGGCCCCATTTAAGACAAGCACCTAGTGGAAAAGGATAGATGGGAATGAAGAGGAGAAACACAGGTGTGGGTTTTTTTTTTTCCTTACTTCCTCCTTGAAAACAGATGCAGGTTGTCTCTGCCAACTGGCAAAATTAGTTTCCCACTGAAAGAGAAATCAGGGACGCAGCTTGGCTCTTTCCTTACTCTGAAGGCATCCATGTCCTGTTGTTTGATCAGGAGTGGTCAGATGCTGAACCTCGACTCCTTCCTGCACAGAGAAAACCACAGCTCACCTGCCCTTTCACTAAGGGTCAGCTGCTATTAACTGCCTCTGCACCATCATGCTTGTTGCTTCCTGATCTGCAGGGATTCTCACCTGGGAAATCCCCTAGCGCAAAGAAAATCTGTTGTTCAAAGACCAGCTAGGGAGTCAACCCTCTCTTTACACAGCTACTTTCAAATACAAAGGCATCTTCTCCACTTCCGAGGGTGCTGTGAGCTCCAGCCAGAGGGTGTGTGCTCTGACTCACAGTACACACATTAACACTTTTCACCCAAACAATGGCATTAAGTGTCTTATTTAATATTTTTGTCATATAATCACTAAAGCATTTCCATGTGTTATTAAGTATCACCACATTCTAATCTGAACTGCCTGTACAGGATTACTTCTGAAACGTACTGCAAGTTAAAACATTCAAACACCCAGAATGAAAATAAAATCTAACGTAGTTATTAAATGCAGGTTTCTAATTTACAAACAAGTGCTGTCATGGCAGTGTACTAATTAGTGCAACAAGTAATTAAGCCTGCATCCTTATTTTGCCTGTACAAGATTTCTGTTGCAAGCATCAGCCTTCGTAGTGCAACTGAAAAACTAGGCAGTTATGGGAGAAGGACAGAAACACATCGTAAGTGACTAAACGTGATTATATAATGCTGTTATTTCTCTTATTCTGAGACACAGCATAGCAGTTCTGCACTATGGAATAAGTACATTGTTAACAGAAAGGCAGCACCCTTGCTGCTGGAGGCTGCAGAGTACAGCCCACTTTGTTCCCCAAAAAGCATCCCACTCACTGAAGAGATTTATTATGATTTTCTTTTATCTAGGTTTCTTGGAAAATGCATTACATCATGTCACTCATTCACTGTGCTTTGTTCAGCACTTGTGCTACGCAAAATCATCAAAAACTGTTAAACAGCCAGCACTGCCCCGTGGTGTTTTGCTGTCACCACAGTGGGATAAGCAGTCCCTTGTTCTGGGCTGTTGTTGACCACAGTCATGGTTCAGATGAACCCTGATGTGCTCAGCTGGACAGAAGAACACTGGCAGCTGTGAGACGAACACATGCAATTAGTCAGCACCTGCCATGCAGAGCACTCGCAACCCTCATTCATAACATTAAGCTATCCTCTGATAAATAAGAAGGCTACTAAAGGCAGAATAACTACACTGGAGAGAACGTTATAAATTAGACAAGCAACTGTTGCAGTGTCTAGGTATTATTAGTCAAGCACACTGTCCTGGTTTCAGCTGGGATAGATAATTTTCTTCCTAGTAGCTGGTATAGTGCTGTGTTTTGGATTTAGTATGAGAATAATGTTGATAACACACTGATGTTTTAGTTGTTGCTAAGTAGTGCTTACACTAGTCAAGGACTTTTCAGCTTCCCATGCTCTGCGAGGTGCACAAGAAGCTGGGAGGGAGCATAGCCAGGACAGCTGACCCAAACTGACCAAAGGGGTATTCCATACCATATGATGTCATGCTCAGTATATAAGCTGGGGGGAGTTGGCTGGGGGGGCAGCGATTGCCGCTCGCGGACTGCCTGGGCATCGGTCGGTGGGTGGTAAGCAATTGCATTGCCTTTTTTTTATTACCATTATTATTATTATTATTTTACTTTTATTATTATTTTACTTTACTTCAATTATTAAACTGTTCTTATCTCAACCCACGAGTTTTCTTACTTTTACTGTCCCGATTCTCTCCCCTATCCCACTGGTGGTAGGGGGGAGTAAGCGAGCAGCTGTGCGGTGTGTAGTTGCTGGCTAGGGTTAAACCACGACACACTAAAACCCAGAAAATAAATGTAAATGTTACTAAGGGAAAAATCTATCTTTCCTCACAGGTACAGACAAAACTAACTTCAGAGACACTGTGGGGTTCCACTGCAGGCGTTTGGCAGGGGAACACAAGGGAGGGTTTGGAGGAGAGCTACTCACGGATTGCACCCAAAAGCTAAGGTGGTTGCTATTACATAGACCATTAAACCTTTCATCCCTTCTGGCTCCAGCAGGGATCCCAAGTTCATTGTGCACTTGGGAGTTTACAGGTTAGGCTTTGTCCTAAATCCAAATGACTATCAGCACGTTATATACTCTGCTGAATGTCACTAAACTCATCTTCTTACTGACCAAGGTTTTTCCTTTTTTTAATACACAAACCACCAAAAAGGAAACCAAGCTTCTCAGGAAGGCAATGAATATTCCCACTGTAAATGTATTCAACCACTTAGCTGCAGAGGACACAAGCCGATCACCTAGCAGATCTAGCCAGACGACATTTCCCACTACAGTTTTATTCTTGAAAACAGATGAATGCAYAAAACAAAGGTCAGTTTCATTACCCAAGTAAATAATCTGGGCTAAGAGTAAATCAACTAATGCACTTAGAAAACTATCAGTATCTGTATTCAAAACACATTCCAGTTAGTGCTATTTGAGCCCTTTTACRTTTGGTTTCCTTGAATCTGAGTGAATGCATTCAATTCTGATGAACGATAAATCCTCTGAAGAGCTAACTTTAAGTCCACATTTATTTTTTTAACATTTGCTCAAAGTAAATTCAGGATTACACAATTACTCTGCAACAATGCAAACTGCGCATTGGAAATCCATATTGCCAGTGCTTTCCTACGGCAGTTACATTCAGGAAATGGAACTACTGAATGAATTGGGAAACTAACCGATAATATAAACTGCAAATTTTCACAGTCACCTGTCTGTAAACCATCTGCACACCAAGAATTCCCTAGTACAATGTGTGAATAGTGTTAAACAGCAGACTATGTTTTGTGATATATCCACAGGCAGCTCAACAATAAGCAAATAGTTCCACAGGCAGCTGAATTAAAGAAAAATGATTTCCTAGGGACATCAGCGTGGGGTCACTGATGCCCAAGAAGGGGAAAATTCTGCCGCAGCTTCCCATCAGCATGGACATGGACCTGTCCTCTAGCCACTTACCTGTTTTCAAAGGACATCTATGAAATTACTTATTATTATTGCTTGAACTCACAGAACAAGCTAAAAACATATTAAGTAGGAAACAGACATGGAATTGACTAAGCCTGGCTTCCATAACAAAAAAAAAAAACAACCCACAACTAAAAAGAAGTAGGACCATGCAAAGGAGACTCCAGGAATTTGGCTCTGGGTTTTTATACTTTTTTTCTTGAGCAAAATTTGTGTGGTGACTGCACTGGTTCCTCTGCCTTCTAATGAGGTCCAGATTTTCTTTCCTTTTATTCAAAAACATGTCCTCGAATACTTGATGCAAAGTCTGAAGTCTTACAGGCTAGGTGCCTTTGATTTCAGCTGTATAAGAAACAGGATGGTACACTAGGGACACTAAAGATTTATGAGAACTATAGCAACAATCTCACTAATCATTTAAGGAAAGACAGGAAGACATTTTAGGGTTTACCTCTACTGTACATTTCCATTTGCACCAAGAAGCTATTTGGTAAATCTGCTTTACAGAGAGATGGCATATGCTCTTCCTCAAAGGTGGGATGATCAGCTTGAACAACAAATGCTGGAAACCTAGGATAACTCCTAGGAAAACCGTTATTGTGAAAAGTCACTCCCTGATCCTGGCAAAGCCTATTTAAAGTTAAGCCAGTGAGATAATCACTGGATACGGTAAGCCTTTCCTGAAGGATATTATGTGATTTCAGATGTTTACAGCATATGGACCAATAAGTGTGCAAGGAAGTAATAGAATCAGAATCATTTAGGTTGGAAAAGACCTTTAAGATCATCAAGTCCAACCATAAACCTAACACTGCCAAGTCCACTACTAAACCATGTCCCTAAGCGCCACTTCTACACGTCTTTTAAATACCTCCAAGGATGGTGACTCAACCACTTCCCTGGGCAGCCTGTTCCAATGCTTGATAACCCTTTCGGTGAAGAAGTATTTCCCAATACCCAATCTAAACCTCCCCTGGCGCAACTTGAGGCTGTTTCCTCTTGTCCTATGGCTTGCTACTTGGGAGAAGAGACCAACACCCACCTCGCTACAACCTCCTTTCAGGTAGTTGTAGAGCGCGATAAGGTCTCCCCTCAGCCTCCTTTTCTCCAGACTAAACAGTCCCAGTTCCCTCAGCCACTTCTCATAAGACTTGTTCTCCAGACCCTTCACCAGCTTCGTTGCCCTTCTCTGGACACGCTCCAGCACCTCAATGTCTTTCTTGTAGGGAGAGGCCCAAAACTGAACACAGTATTCGAGGTGCGGCCTCACCAGTGCTGAGTACAGGGCGCTGTGCACAAGTCTTCTCTCAGTACATTCATTCCAGGGAAAGGAACAGTTCCAGTGCTCCCAAAGGGAATTACTGTCATATAGCTCAACGTAGCACATATGACTGCTTCAGAACAAGTTAAACTACTGTTAGTTTAAAAGGAAGAAAACACAGCCAGGAATTTACAAAATGGATGTCCAGCATCTCCAAAACGACATTGAAAGTACCTAAAATAAGGAACCTAATTTTCAAAATGTCTGTGTGCCTAATGCTCTCAGAAATGGATAGCATTGATACGCATATGCAGCGACATACTGGAGGATGGGGAAACTTGTGGGCCACCTCCCTTAGTGCCAGCTGGTATAGCTCATGCTCCTGTGTCATATGAAATGCACATCTTTCCCCCACTGCTTGGGTTTCCTGGAAATATCTCTAAGTTTCTGCACAGTGCTTAGTCAGATTGAGCGATCATTTCTGTACTTCACACTACAAACTGAGCCTTTTGGTAGTTTGATGACACATTTCTGCAACTGTTTTCTCTGCTTTAGAGATGATCTATCTTCTGCATCAGGAACTGACTCAGGAGAGGATAAAATATTGTCATGTTAAATGATGTCATTGCCACCTAATGTCCCTGAAAAAAACCAAGAGAACTCTCTGAAGTCTGTCTGCATATGACACATAACATCTAAATTGCATGTCTAGCACTTAATCCATTTAATGGCATAAAGTATGCCTTTAAAAAGTATTTGCTTTTCAGGTGTCAGCAAAATGCCCTGCGGCTGGGCATTTCTGAAAATGCAATGATCAGATTCTCAACCAACACACAAAGGTATCATGGTTCTCATCCTAGAACAATAATGTTGCTTGGCTGGGCTTCAGAGTACATTTTTCTAGTTTATAATAGCTTCCCACATGGATTAAGTTTGGGCATCTGTGAATTGCTATGGGGTAGCTCATCCTATCTCAGTCAAAATAATCTGGGTTTTAGGCATCTGTAGGGCTGGTACTCAGGCTTCAGTATGTAGGTATCAGGGTTACTGTAAAGATGAAGAGAAGTCATAACACTGTCATGAAAGTGAGAGATGCCAGCACAGTGGCTGAGGAGCAGGAGACATCGACCAGATGCAGGTCTTGTACTGATAGTCTGGATATAGTGCAAACATGGGCAATAAACAAGAAGAAAAGGAAAGAAAAGCAGAACACAGCTTCATAAATGGTTTCTGTCCATAAAGAATCACACAAACACTGCATTTAAGAGAGTACATGTGTTAAATACATAGGAGACAATGAATCACAGAGGTTACAGTAATATAAGGCAGTGAAGCAGCATACATTCACAGATGGGAAAGAAAGGTTGGCTTAGCTTCTCAGGCCCTGTTTCAGGGAGCAGGATTATCTGCTGGATAAATCTCCTTTGCAGAAGTGGTAATAAAAGTTCTTGGCTGCAGAAGAACTGATAGTGGTGCCAAAGGGAAAAAAAAATAATAAATCAAATCTCACAAAGTCAGGCAAATCTCCCATTGCTGCCAAGCAATCTATGGCAGAGCAGGAGTCACCAAAAGTCCTGGGCTGGACCAGCCAAAACAGAGCACCAGGACACTGCCCAGGGGAGACAGGATCAGGAAAAGGGACTGGTTTTGGTTAACACCAGTAGACAACTAAGTCCCACACAGACACTCCCTCAACCCCCCGCAGTGGGATGGGGGAGAGAATTGGAAGGGCAAAAGTGAGGAAACTTGTGAGTTGAGATAAAGACAGTTTAATAAGGAAGGGGGAAAACAAAACAAAACAAAACAAAAACCCCAAGTGATACAAAAGCAATCACTCACCACCAGCTACACCAATACCCAGCAACAGCAATATACACACCAATACCCCAAGCAACAGCAACCCCTGGAAAACTCACCCCAGTCTTATTGCTGAACATGATGTTGTATAGTATGGAATATCCCTTCAGTCAGCTGGGGTCAGCTGTCCTGGCTGTGTCCCCTCCCAGCCTCTTGCCCATGCCCAGCCTACTCACTGTGGGGGCAGAGTGAGAAACGGAGAAAGCCTTGACACTGTGTAAGCACTATTCAGCAATAGCTAAAACATCTATGTGGTGTCAACACTGTTTTGTTCACAAATCCAAAGCATAGCACTACACAGCGGCTATGAAGTAAATTAACCCCATCTCAGGCAGACCCAGTACAGGGACCCACTTGCAGACCGTTAAAGCTGACTGAACCCTGTCAACAGTCACTATGCCACAGCATGTTCATCCCCGAGCTGCACTTGAGTAATGGTTTCCACGGGGAGGGAATTCAGGCTTGAGTGCTTCATTCTGCTTTAATGAAGCAGTGTAAGAGACAGATTTACTTATTTTACACAAACTTCAGGGAGCTGACTTACACAGCTTACACAGAAGGCTGTGTGGATGATGGATAGACCAAGTACCTGGTATAGTGACCTTGATAGGAATGCAGCCTGAAGATGGGAATAAAAGGAAGATTCACTACACAAAGGCCGGTAAAGCTGAAATCTGTGCTGATAAACTTTTTAACATAGGGCACCCACTTAAACACTCTATGATTCTGCCACAGCCCTGGGTAGCGCTCCCTCAGTTGGACACTTTGCAAACTGCTGGGTTTGGATTTTGCCACACTGGTACCACATGCTCTTGATGGGAACAGGTGGCCAGGGCTCTCCTACTCTTGGGAACAAACTTTGCAGAGGTGGGATCTCACTGCCCCATTACTTTCAGACTCTTGAAACGGGTCAAAGTTTCTCTGCTAAATGGACATTTTGGGTTAACAGTTTATTTCTTCAATGGCAGTCTTTAGGGAAAGCAAACAAATATACAGGCCACATGAGACTGCTGAAAACCAATTAGTTCTACTTTAGATATCACAAGTTATAGGTGTATATAGACACGGTAACAACCACCCACATGCATTTGGTCACTTTTTCAGCAACCTCACAACAGCTCTCTAACATCAGAGGTCTCTCAGCAATCTAGCTCAGTGTCATTCAGTCTCTCTCAATCTTTCTCTTTAGTTGACCTTTGAATCAAGCAGCAACAAAACAGATTTCTCTCTCTCCCCCTGGTCCTATCTTTCCTCTACCAGTAGGATGCTTACACTCCCCTTAAGAAGAAAGAAAAAGGCTATTCAGAGACGCTTTTATGTATTCTAACTTGCAGTTACTTTGCTAAGCAATTCACTGGTCAGCCTCATCATGTGATCACCTCTCTTAAACCTCCATTACACCCTCACCTTTATGTCCAGGTTCAGATTAAAAATGATGGTTTGCCATGGAAAGTAGCCATTTTCTTACCCATGTATGTTCCACTGGGATGCACAGCTACCAACATTTTACCACCTCATTATGCTATCTGAAATAATTTATTTTGTTCCTTGCAGTGGCTCAATTCAGAGGCAGGAGAAAATAGATAAAACCCCCTACTTCAAATTTAGTTTGCAGTCTAACACAAACATACATACCAACTGCCCAATAGCAAGCATTATACATCAGCTGGACCCAAACATCAGATGTTTKCATAATGATTTTATAAATATAAAATGCCAACTTTTGAGCATTGACCAGTTCAGTAGGCCCAACATATTACTGATCTGACATTATAATATCTACTTCAGATAGTATATTGCGAAAATATTCCGCTGAATATTTTGCAATGGTATTTGCACCTGCAATTCATTGCTGGCTTGCAAGCATGAACGTGAATAAGTGTTACACAACATTTATTGAATAAGCTACTAGATCAATTCACTTATCTGGGAGCTTCCTGGTGACGTGTCGGTATTTTCTGTGCTTTTGAATGAAAAGAAGCTTACAAGAGTGGCAACATGCAACATTCACACATTGTAAAAAGCACACATAAGTGAAGAATTAGAAATTATAAATGGGTAAATCATTGTCCTGGTTCCGGCTGGGACAGAGTTAACTTTCTTCCCAGTAGCTGGGGAGGGTGTGCTGTGTTTTGGGTTTGGTATAATAGGAGCGTTGATGGCCCATTGATGTTTTGGGTGCTGCTGGGTGCTGCTTGCACCGGGCACTTTTCGGCCTCCCATGCCCTGCCAGGTGCATGGGAAGCTGGCGGGGGGAGCATAGCCGGGGTGGTTGACCCAGCTGGCCAATGGGGTATTCCATACCATGCGACGTCATGCTCAGTATAAAAACTAAGTGTGGGGGAGATCTGGGTCCTGGGATGGGCTCTCATATTAGGCACGCGTCAGGTCGGCAACATGTTGGTTCAGTGGGTGGTGAGCAGTTGCATTGTGCATCACCTGCTTTGTATATTCTATTGTTGTTGTTGTTACCACTGTTATTATTACTGTTCTACCTTGTTTTATTTCAAATATTAAACTGTTTTTATCTCAACCTGTGAGTTTTCCTACTCGTGCCCTCCCGATTCTCTCCCCCATCCCACCGGCGCAGGGGGGTGAGCGAGCGGCTGCGTGGTGTTTAGGTGCTGCCAGGGTTAAACCACAACAATCATAAAAGACCAAAACCAACACTGAAATGAGTTAAACAGAGCTCAAAATAATGATTATGTGGATCAAATCCAGTGGAAGTGATTATTCTCAATGCATGGCTTCCAACTTCATCACTTTCTGCTTTATAGCTGGCAAAGTCTGACAGAAGTCTCAGGCTCCTGTTACAGAGACTGAAAATAGACAAATTCATTATTTTATGTTTTACTTTCCCATGTTTGCTGTACCTTAACCTGAACACCCTCCTTTTCTCTGGTAAGCATTATTCAACTTGCTGTTGCGTTTAAAGGAAGTTACTTTCTTCTTTTTTTGACCCAATTCCTCACAAATATGTACCAGATGGAGAACTGGATTTCATCATTTCAAGTTCTATGATTTTTTTATGGCAGGAAAGTTACATTTCCCAATATTCTTAAGTTTTTACATCAACAGTTAAAAGGCCCTTTACTGGTGCAGCTGCTGACTTGTTATGATTGGATGTCTCAGAACCACTGGCCACCAGATACTACTCCTTCACTTGGAAGTTTTTTCATAGCATATTCAGACCACTGACCTACAGCTTTGCTCTCACTGAATTGCTTTCCTGTATTGTATGATGAACAGCAACCTTATGAAAATTAGGAGACAGAAACGTAAAAGGAGGATGAAAAAGAAAATTAAAAGCAAAAACCCCAAATGTTTACTTGTGGGTCACCAGTTCAGAGGTCTGATCACAGCAGAAAGGCATGCCTGTACCTGGAAATGAACCAAGACACTCTCATGCCTCAACTGCAGAGGTCAGGCACGCTATGGAACAGGCCTGCTTGGTGTACTCAGTGATGTTGATCACTGTGAAGCCTTTTAGGATGCCCTGCTGATCATTATTGCAAGAAACACCATCTTAAAAAAGGCCTCTTTGCCTGCTTCATGGCTGAAAGAAACCAGAGACATAGCCCTGTACAGCCTCAGGTATGACATTTCTTTGGTAACAGCTTTCTCAGAGATTGTGTGTAAAAAAGAATGCCGTGAGCACAGCAACTGCAGGTGTCTTCCGTGATCTGCCCAGTACCCGATGTCTGACAGCTGAAGCAGAAACTGAATTTCATGATTCAGTTTGCTGCTCACAAAGAAGTGCTTTACTTCTGCCTCTGGGCTTTCCAGTATGGAAAGGGCAGTGCCCAGAAGCCACAGAACCTTACAAGCATATAAGCCCTGTGCAACTAAGAGGGGCCTCGATGCTGGCAGTGATGCCAGCCCCCATGTGCAGAGGTGAGGAGAGCTGTGCTATGGAGAGAGAAGTTGGAAGAGTCCACATGCACCACTCTATAGGACTGTACAGAAAAGTCACAGGCAAGTCTAGCTTTGCTATACAGCCAGTCCTATATGGAGCATCAAGAAAGGCTAATAAAGGGAAAAAGGAAAAAAAATATGTGGTATTAAAAAAAAAAAAACAACTCACATTTCAAAACACACCTGTCTGCTTACTAAACATTGTGGTAAGTGGTATCTGAGAAATAACAATTGAGAAAATTATAGAGGAAAAGAAGAACCAGAGCTGGCTTCCAAAATAAATGCATTGGAATAAAACATTTTCCTGTACAAGCAGCAATGGTTTCACTGAGCCTTCCTCCCCATCTTTCTCCTCTCAAGAGGAGGTAAAAATATATAAATAAATAAAATAAAATAAATCAAGCTCTTCTCCCCACTCCACAGCCCCAAATCGGTCTTGCTGCTTAGGAATGCACAGGCATTAGTTGCACACACAGTGGCTGCGATGATTATGTATATAGCCTCACTAAGAGTCCTCCCAATAAATCCATTAAAATGGATACAGTTTGCATACAATATCATTGATGCTCATTTCTAACATCTAAACTATTATTTCATGCTCTGTTACAGAAAAGGACTAAGTATCGAACAACAACTGTGCTTCCTTTTGTTTCTCAGCTTTTATTATTTTCCACAAAGATACAACATTATACAATAAATAACACTTCACTCAGACCAGTGGGAGGGAGTCCAGTTAAGACTCTCCATTTCCCTTTCCTTTACATTGTCATACTGCTCACACCAGTCTCCTACTGTAGAAATAAACAGATGAAAATAAAATAAGCATTTAAATCACTATGCTTAATGCAAGAACATTTTTACATCTATATTATACTCTCTTTTCCATAGCACACATGATAGCACTAACTGCTATAGTACAGTATAGAGAATAGTCTTTTTTGTGTCCCATCTTCCAAAAGTATCAAAATGCTTCTTAAGTGTGAGGTTTTTTTTTCCTTCAGAGTTTATTTTCCTAATTATTCATTTACCTCTGCCACGCCAATAATGCCTTCTGCCATTTTGTGTGCAATCATTAATTACAATAGCACTTCTCTAATTTTAGCATGGAGGAAGAACAATACTCAAGAATTCAGAAGTCTCTGTCCATCAACAGAAGCCATCAAATTACACTGAAAATAAAATGGGACAGTTTGCAAAAGCAATTTCATGGAATTTCCAACGTGCTTGGATTCAATTGAGCTAGAAAGATGGCAAGACCATTGTTTTGGGCACTATTCTGGCATTTTTGATTCCTCTTACAGCCAGTCCGGGAAGCTCAATGACGCAGCACATTGCTGTCACTATAGCTTACAGTGCTTTCTCAGCCCTCCAAAGCAGCTGGCAGTGTTTCTGAAATGTTTAAGTTGCTGACTGCTGACTCCCGGACAGCATGTATAAATGGCTTCTTGACTTTTTTTAATATTCAAGCCTTACCTCCAACCTTTGCAAAAGTATTGTGAAATGTAAGCCACTAGAGCCTTTTTTTTTTTTTTTTYTTTTTTTTTTTAACAGTACAAGTCTTTAACAACTGGAGACTTACTGGTGATATTGATATGAATTCAAGCAATTACTTGCTATAACACAGTGATTTGTCCGAAGTAAAATGAGCTAAAGGGATTCTGAAGATGAGGGTGAACGTCTGATACTCACTCTTTTATTAAGTCACTGGGAGCTGTGGCGAAAACAGCACTGTGCAACATTCAACAGAGAGTGTGGCTCACCTCTGGCAGAAACCTGTTCACTTCCTCCCTCTCTTCCTATCTTTTACCAGTTCTGCATTATTATTAACCTGATATCAACAAAAGAGACATCATTAGGCATGCTTATCTTTGACAGAGCTACAGGCCATAGGCTTTACAATTCTGTCCCCTTTTATTCCCATGGCTATGAACTCAAACAACCACTCTTACACAGCTCTTTGCAGAGCCCCCCTCAAACCATGGAACCACTAAGGAGCAACCACAGGAAAGCATCAGTAAAGACTAATATTCTATCAAAATATAGGATAGTGAATACAGGTACCGCAAGAACGCAGGCAGAGATGTCTGCTAATTTCTCTCTTTCCTTTTTTTCCTTGTTTCTTCAGTTTTATTGGACAGGGAACTATTTACATCGACAAAATAAAATTAAACTAGGTCTTTTCATCTCATAGCTGCTGTGTAGGAACTGAAACAGGGAGAGGGACTACATGGCCTTTTACTTTTTCCRTTCTCATAAAGAGCTTCTTGAGGTGATGTAAAATAATGTAACTTCACTGAAGTCCATAGAACTCCTGTGGTTTACACTTTTTGTGTGTCTGACTCATTGGATCTAAAGCAGAAGTATACGAAAATAGAATAAATTATTGAGCAAACTCATGCAGGAAAAGTGCTGATGAAATGTCTGCTACTATAAAACTGCATGTTTAGATCTTACCATGTTCTTGGGAATAGTAAACTAATTTTTCTCAGATAAAATTCCTCATATCTCCCACTCATAAAATTCCTGCTTCAGATTGCCCAATTTTGCATGTTGCAGACTCCCACTATCATTTGGTTTATAAGGATGTGATACTACAGCATCCTTTTAACTGGAATAGCAGTTTTTACACCAGTTACGAAAAATGTTGCTATAGCTCAATTTTTTTTTTATTTATTTTGGCCACACAAAACATCAGCTGATTTTGAAGCAAGTCTGGCATTTGTATAAGGACTTTGTTATATTCTGTTTAAAGTTCTTGTTAATAGAGTTCATAAAACTATTTTCATTTCACAAAGCATTTTAGAGCTTCTTATTCCTGCAATTTAAAACAATGAGCTACTTTGGGAGGGGCAGAACAGGGTGGATTCGATATAAAATTATTCTGCTGCTATGCATTTGTAGCTAAACAAAACTCTAAATTATGTATTAAGAAAACACTAAATATTAAAAAAACCCTGCCAAAACCCACGCTGTATTACTTGGGTGGATGCAAAAATAGTGCCGTAACACAGGGAAAAATTCTCACCTCAGTCTGCGGGACAAATGCCTGCAGGTGAGAACACATCAACAACATAATCAAATAAAGAAAATTAAAGAGGGAGGTAGGATCTATTTTTATTAAATGTTTTTGGTAATCTCAGTTTCAAAATTCAGCTCGTTTGGTGAGAACAAGTCAACAGTTGCAGGATATTCAGCAGAGGAGAATTTAAGATTTACTGTGTACTTACAGAAATTCACTTTTCCACTTGCTCAGAGAAAATAAATATGCAATAAATAATAACAATGAACAAATAGGCAAGTAAATATATTATCATTACAAGAAAGAGTTGATAAATGGGCACAGTATTTTGGCATGATTTTCCGTAAAATCTTTTTGTACTACTGATCTAATGTAATGCGTGAAATTTCTTACAAAGGAGACTCTTCACCCCTGCTGCTTGCAGGGAGGCTATTTGCTACTGTTAGTTCACACACAAGCATTTAATATTTGCAATCCTGCACTAAAAGCCAAAGCTGTTTCCATTGGGCAGCTGAAATTTTCATGTCCAGATGACAAACACACACCCTGCTCTTGTACATGCGAAGAGACAGTGACTCTTTCATACTGATAGTGTGCAAGACAGGACAATTTTTTACTTCTAGTCAGCTATTAGAAAGTCAGAGGCATATTTTCATTCATAGTCATGATTTAAAAGAGAGTAATATATGAACCCTAACTGGGCTACATACACATCTACCGAATGTGACTAACTTTTCTTTCGCATTAAAAAGCCTTTGTTACAAGTAACCTTCACAACATTGCTCTTTCCCAAATGAAGAAGTCACGCCCAAAGGGTTCATCCAACCAAAAAAGGAGTAAGTTCTCATCAAAACAAACCTCCTCCTGTGAGCCCTCCCACCTCAGCAGCCTGCCCTTAACCACACACAGCACAGCCAGTGTCCCATTTCCAGGCCAATATCGAAACAAGCTCTCAACTGCAAAATTGCAGAAGTACTAGAGAGTTCATGGAGTTCACTGGGGACTTGGTTATGGCCTTTAGTTTTACATGAAAGGCAGTCCTATTTAACAGGAGCTGCTATCAGGACAAGGCTTCAACCTAACAGCTCTGTTGAAAAAGAAAGTTAGGACTTCTCCCTGCCACCAGCTATAGCCAACCATTACCTCCTCACAGTCCGCCTGCTGCCACTGCACCCGGCTGTGCACATAACGCAGTGCCTCTCTTCTCTGGCCACAGACTCCAGGAACGTGGTGAGCTGTGTCCTGCCTGCTCACATGGTGAAGGCAAAACATAAGCAGCATCAGGTTGTCACCCAGATAACCCCCCTGGAGATACAGATGCCTCCTCACCAACACAGCACCCAGAAAATCCTCCACTGAGGGAAACCACACACGCAGCATATAAGGTCCCTTCCTGATTAGCTGGCCTTCTCTGGAAGGTTCCAGAAGGGGGCAGAGCAGCCAATCACACCTCTTGGCCCTGCCGAGGGATCTCTCCTCATGCTAGGCAGGCGGTGGGCTGCGCTGAGGCAGGGAGATTCTCAGCACTTGCTGAAGTGGCTGTTGGTCTCTGCCAGCACCTCTCCTCTGGCCAGGGCCAGGCCACACCAGCCCTTCTGAGCCACAGGAAGCTCTGGAGAAGTCGCTGCTACACAGCAGGGCCAGCAGCATGGCCAGGACAGGCTATGGAGGAACATTGCAGGATGAGACAGCAACGAGGAGAGGTGGTAGGAGAGGGGCAWGGCAGTGCTGAGGGGGCTGCATGGGGTGGGGGCACAGGTATCAGGGTGCCTCTGGAACCCCCCTGTCAGTGCTGGGGCAAAGCCTGCTGGTGGTTGGGAACCAGGATAGTCCAGGTCTCCCTTTTCCTGTCCATTTACTGATAATGGTCCTTGACGATGGGTAAGGACTGAGAACTTGTGCCTAAACTCTGCCTTTTCCTCACTCCCCTGAACATGGCCCATGTTTCTCCTCAAGCTGGGAGAGCTGCAGGGTTTCTGCTCTGAATCTACTACTAATTCTAAAGAACTGCCAGGTAGGTCTATTTAAGTAATCCTTCTCCCTCAAGGAGGAGGTTGAGCTTGAACTCAACTAAAATTTTGTACAAAAATGTTTTCCCCAGAATTCCTTTTTCATCTAGGAACAAATAGGTAAGTCCCAAGCTCAACCTTTTTATTTGGAAATGTGTAAACATTTCCTGTAGATAATGCTCAGCAGAACAAATGGTACGATATGCCTGCATCAGAATGATCTGGCTCGATTCGGCATTAAACCACATCCTCCCGCACTGGTCGTATGCCTTATTCTTCMCTTTGCTGCAGTGACTCGAGTCCCACATAGCACTGCAGGCTGCACTATTATGACAGCAGACATGGAGCACCATGGTAGACATGGTTACCAATGAGCCTAACCCAGAGGGGAAGTGTTGCATGAAACCCTACAGCATGTTTTTCATAAAGTGCAGCAGTAGCCTAAGCAGATGTTGCTCCTGAATAAGACATTTTCATGTGTATGAAACCAGCTTTTTACTCAACCCAACACCAAAACTATTTGAGTTTCTGCAACAGATGTTCACTTCCTTTCACACCCCCTCAAACTCCAAAACTTTCCGTCCAGAAAGAAAGGGCAAAGAAGCCCTTCTACTTTCTGTCCATCTCTGTCTCAGAGAAAAGGTCCATCTGTACTAAAGACAGGAATTTCACAGGAATTAGTGTGGAGAAACATGTTCCAACAAAAGGTAAGACACACCACAGACTAACCACTTTCAGATCTGAATTCAGATGCATTTTTTTACTTTTGCTTGGTAAGTTAGTCACACGCAACTTTTTTGTTCATTCAGGCATTAATCTCTATAACTGGCTGAGCTGTATCTTCTGCAAGCTGAGAATAATAATGAGAAGCAAGTTATTTTCATTTGTACTTTTAAATAATTTAGAGGCAGCAGAGTGCTGTAGTGAGGAGAGTTTTGACAGAAAGGAAGGCGGTTTCAAGTGTATTCTCTGGCAGTTAGTTAAACCTGTCACAACCTATTAAAATCCACACATGAACTCCATGTGTATAGCTGTAGACCAAACGGTGTAGTCTCGCTCTTTCCTGTCACTTGTATCAGTTCCAACTTTACAACGTTTTTTTAATCTCTTCCTTTTAACAGTTCAGCGCCTGTTAAATTGTCCCTAGCAGTACAAGCTCTAATATGGCACGCCCCGAATTGTTAACATCCGTCAGAGGGAACGGCCTGTGAAAAGGGCTGGAAGTTTAATGGTCGCACAGCCGCCGAGACCGCAGCCGAGGAAGGCTGCATGTGCTTTCCCGCCGGCGAAGGAGTCCGCGTCCGCCGCTCTGCGGACCTGGGGCGCGGAGCCGCGGGGTGGCTCCGGGACACGGCGTGGGCGGAGGGTGCAACACGCTCCCGCGGCGGGCGAGCTGGACGCGCGGCGCCCCCCCCGCCGGCCGGCCGCTTCCTCTCATTTGCGGACTGCTGCCCCGCGCGCAGGCCGCGCTGGCGGGCACAGCCCTGCTCGCGCGCCGCCAACCTGATCGGCGCAGGATGTGGCTTCGTGGTGACGTCAGGCCCAGATGTTTTCCCAGGCCACGCCCCCGCAGGGGTCCGGGCGACTCTGAGGAGCGGTAGCGGGGAAAGCTTATTCTACTGTCACAACGCAATGGAAGGGCCGGGGAAACCGCATCTTTATTTTATTGCGTTCTGGAAAAAACTGCATTAATTCATACTCCAAGCAACAAGCTGCCAGTGCCAGGATCTATCTGCTCTTCTTTTTCTTTTCCATTGGACTTCCAACGCTTTTTTGATTTAGGGACAAGCTGGGTGTGATCATCACGAACAAAGTGTGTTTTTGATGGCTGCTAAATCAGCCTTTACTTCTACAAAGAGATCCTAAGAAATAAGAGAGGGGAAAGTCTGCTTGCATAATCTTTTTAAAAAGGGAAAGAGCAGTGTTGTAGGTTTTTTTTTTTTTCTCTTCTGTTTGGATTTCTTTTTAAACTTACAAAAAATGGCAACAGCAGCATATGTGGATCATTTTGCAGCAGAGTGCCTTGTTTCTATGTCCAGTCGTGCTATTATCCATAGTCCCAAAGGGGAGCCTGATCCCCAACCTGATGCAGCAATACCTCCTTCATCAAATGGAGAAGATAAGCGGGAAGTCAGAGAAACCGGGAAAGACAATGGATCATCATTACTTGTGGTAGCTAGCATTTTAGCAGATCTGAACCAGCATGTCCCAAACTCACCCGCTCTAAGGATGGAAAAAACAGAGACCTTTGATATCACAGAACAAATACACATTTCTGTTGCTCCTAAGGAGTTTGGGGAAGAAAGTGTGTCTTCGGCTGGTAAGCGTGGAGGAGGAAGAGCAGCCACACCTACTAGCCTGGCTGCGGTAACTGAGCCAAGCCCCAGACAAAAGAACAAACGCATGAGAAGCTGGACTGACCCTGGATCACCCCAGAAAAAGCACAAATGCCACTATGTGGGGTGTGAAAAAGTTTATGGCAAATCTTCCCATCTTAAAGCTCATCTAAGGACCCACACAGGTTAGTTACAATCCAGCCAGAGATTTATTTGTTACAGCTTGGTAATTAAAATGAACGTTGAAAAAACAAAACCAAACAAACTTGTATTTGGCCACCATTATGGTTTCACCTCTCAGAACTCAAGCTCAGGAAAACCAAACAACAAAAAAAAAACCTTTGGGAATAAACCCTTACAGGGCATAGATTCAAAGCTAATGTTGCCCTTTTTTACTTAATGTCACAGGGAATGGCATGTGGGTCATCTGCGTGGATTGTACCAAGCTGTAATTTTTAGCTGCTAGCCTTCTTGTTCGGTGCGTTTTCTACTTCCCTTTCCCATGCTTCTTACCCTCCCCCATCTACTTTTTCCTACCCCGTGCTCCTGTCACTACCTTTATACCAGCTTATCACTTCCCATGCAAGCATCAATACTCTTGATATTTTAAAATTAAATGTTCTAGAGGCACATGAATGACTGTGTGTCTGTTTCTTTCTTTAGCAGACACTTCTGTGAAAACTAGAGTAGGCAGGAAGGCAGTTGAG
The DNA here is from genome assembly GCA_035582835.1 of Phoebastria nigripes. NCBI lineage: Eukaryota > Metazoa > Chordata > Aves > Procellariiformes > Diomedeidae > Phoebastria > Phoebastria nigripes. The sequence continues at coordinate 144,126 of JAYKAV010000047.1, read as the reverse complement.
AGACTGAACATGAGTCACAAGGAGACATTTATCGTAAGTGTAGAGAGAGGAGGACATAGGCAGTCTCAAAAGAGCTTTTGGCAGCTGGGTAAAACCGACTTCAAAACAAAAAACATTTGAATGCAAAGACTAACTTGTTCTGATCAGTGTTCAGTGTTTACTTCTTGGTGAAGACTTATTTGACCACTTTTTTGTTGCTATTGTGATTTATGAGACACACACATAGAAAAAGTGGAAGTCTTGCAAGCACTGTGAAAGTTATGCACGGAAAGTATTAGGAGGGCCATCTTGAAACAGGGCCCCATGACTTGCCAGACCTTGTGCCTCTGCCTGGTGCTGGGGAACAGGATGGCATCCAGTCAGACAGGGAACACCAAAAATTGAGGAGACCGATCTCTGCTGAAGGCACTGATCATAGTGCATATGGCAAGGCACCACGCCACCACTAAGGCAGGCTTGTGCAAGCTGTTCCACTGAGTAATTTCAGACAACAAATTAGTTTACTAAGATCTATGGTCAGTTCACTTGCAAAGAGCATTAAGAAAAAGATCCTCAGAACTAAACATGACCTAGTGACTCTTCAAGAGTTTTAGCTCAGAGGTGGCAGCCTTACCCACACCGGCCATACCTCTTCAGTATGCCTTTAGCTTTTCCTGCTGCCTTCCTGAGATAAAGCAAGAGCCCTTCTAAATTGAAGGTATGTTTTGCTCTCCGTGGGAGAGAAGAAAGCTCCATCAAGTTTGAGCATATGGATGGACAATTCCCTGTGCCACACAGCCAAAGGAACAGCGTGTTCCTGGCACCCCAGGCAGCCTGTCCTGCTTTGCACTGCGTAACTGCTTTTTGCCTCCTTGGGAGTTATGCAGAAAAGGTGCTTCCACTTGGCTTGCAGGGAATCGTCTCCATTAATTTTCAGTTCTTTTGCTTTCTCAATTCTGGCATTTGCCATGGTCCTAAAAGTGAAAGATAAATTTAGCAATGTTTCTGGGCTCCCAAACCAACTAGAGACCAAGAAGGGGAACTCCTGTCCCTGATAAAGAGAGGAGGGCTGGGCRTGCCCGCCCTGCGGGGAGAGGAGAGGGAGGGCAGTGCTAGTGGGGAGTGTCGCTCTGGGCTGCCGGCTGAGCCGAGTCATTCGGGGACGCTGGCTTGCCTCCAAGTTCTCTGTTTTTTTTTCTTTTCCCTTTTCTGGTTTTG